>OX454528.1:79511748-80111748 GCA_949715645.1 Portevinia maculata
ATTTTTACCACTTGTTGCGCAAGGCAATGAGTGCTCATAACCCTAATTATAGTTAGAATACGTTAAGTAGTTTAAGTAAGTAGAATAGGTAGGTTGTAGTTTGTTTTATATAAAAAATATAAAATCTTAATAATGATACCGAGTTTTACTTGATTTTCTCGACGAATACATTTATGTAAGATTAGTTCGTAAATAGTTTTTAGGCCGAAAGGCAATAATTATAAGATATAGTTAAGTTTAGGGCGTCCGCATAAGGACCAATAAATAAGAATAAGTACCTATCCTGTTAATTTTAAGTTAGATTTAATCATTTTTGTCTAGTACGTAAGTTGATATTCAGTAACAATTAAAAAATGAATTTAAAAGTAAAGTAAAGTAATCGGTTCTCGTTAGATCACCGCAATTAAACGACGTTGGGCGCGGTTACTACGTAGATGGATGACCGTTTGAGAACAACCGCGTGTCGTTGCTTTTTTTTTGTTTTTTATATGTAAACATCTTTGCTGTCGGTAGGGGCTAGTTGAAAATATCGAGCGTCACCGTCACCGTCAGATTTTTAGCGTCACCGTCATCGTCAGATTTTCAGGTCGGACGCCAAAAAACCAAAGTTTGAGCTATGGAGCTGAAATTTATAATATCGACTCTCCAGGCGCCCTTGATGCTCATGTGTAAATATTTTCCAAATTCGCCCACTGACACGCCCACAAAAAAAAACCAAAGTTTGAGCGAGGGAGCTGAAATTTATAATATAGACTCTCCAGGGGCCCTTGATGCTCATGTGTAAATATTTTCAAAATTCGCCCATTGACACGCCCACAATTTAAATTAATGCAACGCTGACGAGCCTACATGTTTACACACTATACCGTGAGTGCAGCGTGGCTCACACCTTTTTTGTGTATAGGTAGTACATATTAATGCTGCGCAGAGAAAGTATATATGATATTATATCTATATACGAGTAAATGTACATCGCGCGAAATTCGATGATCAAACTCTTAATAACGTTCTTTTTGTTCAAATTTTATGAATGAATATTTTTTGGGTTTGTAATTACACTTTTTATACTCGTACCTAATTACTTATACCTATTATTTATACCTAGCTATTTTCGTATTATAGAGAAGAAAAACTTAAAGAGCTAAAAAGAAAAAGATAAAAAATTCTATGCAATAGCTCCACCGCGCCAGTCCCCGAGTGCCACACGTTTTTTTTTATACCCTATTCTAAGGGTATATTAATTTTGACGCATAGTTTGTAACATGCCTTAATATTGCCCGTAGACCCCTAAAAGTTACTATATTTATGTTTTTATATCTAGCCATGTCCTGTCCGTCCGTCCGTCGGCAAAAATTAGGCCTTTAAACTGGGCGTAGAGAGCTGAAATTTTAACCATATACTCTCTAGGGTCCCGAAATAATCAAGTTTACGAATTTTTTAAATTCGCCCACAGACACGCCCACAAACTCAAAAAAACAAAATTTTGGAAAAAATCGAATTTTGAGCTAGAAAGCTGATTTTTTTTACATATGATCTATGACTCCTAAAACTGCTCGGGATATAAAATTTTCAAAATCCGCGTACTGACACGCCCACAATTAAATAAAACAATTTTATTGAAAAACCAAAATTTGAGCTATGGAGCTGAAATTTATAATGTATACTCTCTATGGGGCCCTTTATGCTCATGTGTTAATTTTAAATCCGCCTACTGACACGACCACAATTAAATAAAACATTTTATTGAAAAACCAAAGTTTAAGCTAGTGGGCGTTTTTTTTACAAAAGCTTCGTTTTTTTTTTTTTGATAAAATCCTTTAAATTATAGTCTAATTATAATTATAATTTTATGTAGAGCGTTTTAACAATTCAACCATAGGTTAGGTTAGGTAAGTGGGTTGATGAGGCAGCGGTGTCGATGCTGCGTCAACGCACTCAGGTCAGTGTTGACCCATTGTGATGCCCATTGGTGTGATAGGTTGTGGTGTCTTCCTTTTCTCGTTGGTGATGTTGGTCATATCCTCTCCAGCCATCCGGTTTTCGCTGAGAATTTGAAAAGATTGGAAAGAGCGATTTCGGATAGTTCCGTTAGGCTGTGGAAAAAGTAGTTTCCTATGGTTCTTTTCCTCAATTGACTAAGGCCTGGGCAGTGGCACAGGAAGTGGAGGGTGTCCTCGTGTGCCTCCTCATCGCCGCAGCCCCTACAAAGGTCGTCGTCAGCAAGACGCGTTTTCAGTCTATGGTTCCCCAGTAGGTTGTGTCCAGTGAGTATTCCCACCAACATCGAAACAGATTTCCTGCTTTTCTGAAGGAGCTTGTGGATTCTGGCTTTATCATAGTCTGGCCACATTACCTTGGATGTTTCGCAGGTGGGGAGGTTATTCCACCTGTTTTTGGCGATTTCCAGGATTTTCTGTCCCACCCGTGCTTTGAGGTCACACAATGGCGGTTTAACAGACTGTTCCGCCTGTTGACGAATCATGGAAGAGCCCTTCCTTGCCAGTTTATCAGCAATTTCATTACCCCGAATGCCCCTATGACCAGGGACAATTCAACCATACTAAGACTTTTGTCACACCCACTTATGAGGGATAGGAATAAGAATAGGGTATCCAACAGTTCGCCCAAGCGGACTGTAGCCCCTTCCTATGTTTTTTTTAAATATTAGTAATTATTTTGATATGTTCTACAATAGTTTCGTTTACGACTCCAACTTAAACTTGCACTTTTATTATTTACCTATTACATATATGTGTAATTTTTTTTTTTGTTTTAGCATCAAAAATGAAAAGATTAAAGAAAGTTGGGCATCTTACCGTAAAAAAAGAAGAGCTAAATTGAAAAATATTAGAAAAATTAAGGGGCTTTTCTTAAATACGTGAAAAGTCCTGTTCCTGACACGTCAAACTCCAATTTGGGCTTAAATTCACCAAAGACAACTGGGCTTCACACTGTTGATCTGGTAGCTGTTAGAAAGGTTGTCATTGTTCCTGAGGATCAAATTCCAACAACATTTACTTAGTTAAAGTCTGCATCTGTATGTCTAGACATGGATTTCGATAGCTTAGAAACAGAGACTGACACACGGTCGGCATTGTCTGCCATTTAATACCAAAGTTTGGACGATGTTTTAAAAACATCTTGTAAGATCTAAAATCTGTGACAAAATTGAGCTCAGAAAGTAGGTAAATGCTTTGCAGATGGTACTAATATGAGAAATGAGAGGAACGGGCAGAAGGCGGTGTAAGTTATGCAAAAAATATGTGTAAAGAACTGGTCATTTCCATGGAACCTCTGAGGCGCAGAATTAAAAGATGCTAACTTGTCTTTTGAAAACGAGTTGAGACGGAAGCTGTTTTCTTCGTTAGATATAACTATTGTAGAAATTCGTGAGCGTTTTCAGCAGCTACAGCATTTGGTGGATAAGTTAGCTTATCTAACGCCGGCTATATTACTAGATTCGGACGACACCAAATGTTATCTAGACTACGCATCTGCCGAAATTGACGAGCATGACTTCAAGCTGGAACGACTTCGACTGCGAACTTTTATTACTGCCACAGGCAACGAAAACAAATTAATTAATGCGAACTTGAATTATTAAATTTTATTGTAAAATTGAAGCTTGATAATACTCTGCCTAAATTATAATAATGCTTCGAGTATTCCTCACAATTGCCATAAGCAATGCCAGCTGTGAAAGGAGTTTTTCAAAATTGAAATTGATCAAAAATTATTTAAGGTCAACAATGAGTACTTTAAGGCTTACCAATACCAATTTGGCTATCTTGTCTATTGAGCAAAAGGTGTGTGATGCTATAGATATTGATAGTGCAATAAAAGGCTTCGCTCTTAAAAAAAGGAGATGTATAACGTTTTAGTTAAAAACAGAAGTTTTGTTTTAACTCTAACAAGTAAATTATTTTTCAATGAAAATATAAAAAAAATTTGCGTTTTATATTCAATTCGCTAATAACTTAATGTTGTTGATCGTCAAGGTATCCGTGTTCTATACCTGTTATATCAATGGCAAACGTGTAATAAATGTGATTATTATATTGTTAAACATGTGACGTTTTTATTTGTAACCTGCACAATAAACAATAATAGTGACTGTTCTTTCCGAAAAGATCTTAAGAATCACTGTATACTATAGTTTTTAAAATTGAAATACCTTAATAAGAGGGCGGCAACATTTTCTTCCGCCCAGGGCGGCAGATACCCACGCTACGCCACTGATGTGAACATTTGGAAGCAGCAACAAAAATAACAAAATAATATGCTACGCACTAGCCAAATACCAATTCAGTGAGGATAACTCACTCTTTTACTTCTTGCAGGTTTATTCTTATATTTGCCGGAACCACTAACACAACACTGTTTACCACTGGTAGTTTTGGAACTAAACTGTGGCTTCCTGCCTTATGTCTCCTTAAAGGAAATGACAAAAAAAAACAAAAAAGGGGTCGTCCGAAATCAGAACTACATGGACACAATGCAAACCGACAAGAAAGAAGATACACACGTGTCTTCTTTGAACTACTCATTGAAAAACTTGCTTTCAAGATATACCTCCAAATCGATGGTGACCCATTTCGAAGAGCATTTGTGCATATATAGTTCTACTCAAGCAATAACCACTAAAAAAGCCGTTACCAAAACTTATCTTGGAAATATTACCGTAGTTGAATTTCCGAAAATTTGGAAATAAAATTTGCCAGTATCTGCAGGCATTTTAATCTCAGAAGTATCTGGAGGCTTATGAGTTCTACGGAATTTATAGGTTTACTTTTTTGCGTAAAAGTGCAACAAAAATATCGTTGCAGCGCTTGAAGTGTCTTAACTGTATACTGGTCGTGCATTTTAAAGAGAGAGTTTCAATTGGAATTATTAATGATTGAACAGTTGCGTTTCCAATATCTAAATAGTAAGAAAAGTCCCAGCTAAAATGCCCCAATGTAATGCACGTCATTCACCGAATTTATTTATTGTGCAACTAACTTTGGATAATTGCCATGATATAAAATGCCATATGTCAATTCTACCTAAAAAAAAAACCTGGTATAATGCACGGATCTATGTTGCACATTGCACCAATGTAATGCACATGGAATATTTTTAAAAATGTGCATCAGTCTATACAAAAGGAAGAGTAAAAATTAATTGGGAAATTCTAAAATGGGGTGCGTAATGCTGGTAACGTCAAGAGGTAAAGATATTTGCCGAAAATTTGCGCAGCAAAATCACTCCAAAGAAATAACCTCCTCGCCCTTGATTTGCCTCCTTTGTCAAGTAATTGAGAATTATTGTTGATGCAACACACAAAGTGCTTACCAATGTGGTCAGCAGTATCGAGTAGTGACGGGCATCGGCAGACTTGTATACGATAGATGTATCTCGTAGCATCATTTTGAAATGAGCATCAGCGTTTGCTGCACATATTTTGGTTTGTTCAAAGATACCACATAATACCTTACCTGGGGGAAATCTCCATATTTGGTTTGATAATCGAACACGTACAAATAGGAATTCCTGTGGTCAGCTGAATGCAAATCGACAGTTTGTGCGGCAGGTGCTACTACCTGTGCGTCACTTAGTGCTTCCAGGGTTTCATCCCTGCGAGGAAGAAAAGGTAAAAAAATAACACAATTTCGGTTAGTAAATTGAAATGCACACATGGAGAAATAAAGTTATGGAATTGCTATTTTGAATATAGGTACTCTTATTTGGTTTTTGATATTGGAAATTCGCAATGCTTTTTGTTTGCACCGCACAGAGGTTATTTTGGTAAACTCCATACCTACGTAAATGTTTGCCTTCAAGGGATTATGCGGTTTATCTTTCAATAATTTTAGACCTTGGTATACGGATATTAGGTTGGTATTTGCTCATCTTGCGTGAGTACCTACTATAAATGACAGCCAAGAGGACCTATTAATCAATACAATACCTACCGAAGGCACTTTTGTAGGATTAGTATTTCATCCTATGTGAGCTTAAGGGACTAAACCCTAGTCAAATTCCAATTTTGAACCAATGGGTTGAGGTACCCTTCTCGTGGTTGCATGGTCAGATAGTGGTTATAGATAACTTGTTGCGAACGGTCCCTTCCCGTGAAGAAAACCTAAGAATAAAACAAAAAAAGTAGGTCACCTAGCCCTGGCACCTCATCAGAGGAAAAACTATTGGCTTCCAAACAACACCCGAAACAGCTGCCAAGGTCTGCAGCCGTAGCGACCAACATTCGCTGAAAATGCCGAAACCCCATGCACAAACCATGGGAAAGGCGTACATGAAGGCCAAGTTTATCTTACTCAAGATTGCAAAAAATTATGCCGCCGGTATCGCTAATGAGAAGGACTCGGAGGATCGGCTAAGATAGCAAAAAGTGGTGGATGAATACCTCTGCCATACGGAAACATCAAACAACCGCTAGGGGACGAAACGAAGAGGTCTCAAGACGAGACCACCACCGCCCCTAAAAGAAGTAAGGTCGCCATAGCCATCTCCAGCGTTAACTTCGCGTTAAACGAGAAGCAAAGTTCTCAATATACGTGGAAGCAGTGAAAGATCACTTGCAGGTCGCATTGGTTGATCAAAACTCCTCCAACGGTAAGGCGGTGCTGGACAAGTGGCCCAGCATCAAGCTTACCGAGATGAAGGTCGACCACATCATCTACAACCCCAGCGACTAGGTACCCCTTTTCGACCCCGAGTGATTGTCAGAGGCTTCCGGGTTATCAAATGCCCCGACCAATTGTCTAAGAATTTCCTTAGCGCGTGCATCGCTAAGATTAGCGAAGCCTGACAGGGACTTAAGCTTAAGGCCATCCCTGCTAAGGAAAACCCGAGGACACCTAGGGCGCGCATCTGGCTTCCCTGGACGCTATAGTCAGGGGATACTCCTATGTCTTAAGCTGCAAAAATCTAATATAACGATGGATGACTGATTCATCATTAAGCCCAAAGAACCCTATACCAACTCCCAAACATACCTGCTCTCCATCAATGGAAGTGCATAGGGGCATTAAAGGAGGCAGACTTGAAAATTAGGTTCGGCGTAATAACAACAACAACCACCTTCTACAAAAAACTAAATATCATATTAGCTAACAAACAAAGTAAAGTTTTTCTATGTCCCCATCTTAGCTTTGAAGATTTAACAGAAGGTTACGGGAAGGCTAGAATTAATATTACATCAGTGTATATGGCGCACTACCTCTCATCAACACAGGCTAAAATTCAGCATCTGGTGTCGTACCTGTAAGAAGGAAAGGATACCCTGCTTCCAGGATATGACGCCAACGCCAGACACTCCCTATCGGGCACCACGGAAATCAATGAAAGTCTTTATTTGGTTTTCTTGTTTCCTCAAATCTCAATATTTGGAATGGGAGTAATACTCCCACGTTTGTGATCCCGAGCTCGCAGGTACTGGAGATTACTTTAATCACAAATGATACTAACGATATAGTTGACAACTGGCGAGTATCCAAAATAAGATCATTTTCTGACCACAGATGGCTACTTTTCAACTTGAATGTCAGTGCAGATTCTCTAGCTCCTGATTGAAATTCAAAACGAATTGACTGGAAGAAATTCAACCTGATCCAGATATAGATTCTGTAGAAGTACTGGACGCGAGAATAAGGACATTTGAAAAAGCCATGGAGACAACGTTCAAGGTCTTGTGCACAGCCGAATACGTCCCTACCGTAGTAAATTACCAGGGAAAACTGCAATCCTGGGCAGAGTACTGGATTCGTCGATTGAAACGCTATAGAATGCTGCTATTCTCGCCTCTACTTTGGCTCATGGTCATTGATAAAATTCTGACAGATTTCAACAGAATTGTAATAAAGACAGACACGTATGCAGACGACTGGTATCGGGGATGGTCTCCTCAGTCAACGGCTATAAAAACTCTTCTCTCACACCCTATATCAATCAAATTAGTTGCACAGTGTAAGGACGCAATCACCTATCTAAGCGACCACTTCAACATCACTCTGCTTTCCCGTCCATGGTAACATAGAGGGGAACGGAGAAGCCGATGCGCTAGCAAGACACGGCTTGACTCTTGACAGCTCCCTTGCAGAGACAGTCTATCAAAATATCCCAGTATTGCCTTTCACGGGCGAACTCCAGATGGCTAAGCAGTTGCGTCACATCCAGGAAGATATGGCTCTGCTTCAACAGAAATCTAACATCTAATACAGAACATATCTAATAATAAACAGAACACGACAGGAGATAGCCAAAATTGTGGATAGAAAAGGGCATTGGAAAATTTCAAACGGATAGTAGACAGTGGACATTTTCTATTTTTCTAAATACTCAGTCCGTTGATCAAGTTCAACGTTTAAAAAAAGGCAAAAGAAATTGAAAATAACTAATAAACATAGGGAAAGGCTACAGTCGGCTTGGACGAACTGTTGGATCACCTATTCCTATTCGTATCCCTCATTAAGTGGGCGCGACAATCTAAGTATGGGAGAATTGTTAAGAAGGGGTCTAGATAATTTGTTATACAACGTTTAAAGGATTTTATTTAAAAAAAAAAGTTCTTGTAAAAAAACACCCATTAAAAATGTGGGCATGCATTTGCGAATGATTTCATCAATAAAACGTTTTTTTTTTTAAGTGCAATAGGCGGACAAAGAGAGTAAATATTCCAAATTTCAGCTTCCTAGCTCAAACTTTGATTTTTCGATACAATTGTTTTTTAATGGTGGGCGTTTTAACTCCCCATCATTTTGGGCCCCTTAAGACCATATATTGAAAATTTCAGCTATCCAGCTCAAAATTCGAATTTTCCGATAAATTTTTTTTTTTCTGAGATTGAGGTGTCATTGGCGGTTTTTAAAAATTCTTAAACTTGATTGTTTTGGGCCCCTAGGAGTAGATGGCAAAATGTCAGCTCTCGAGCTCCAGTTTAAAGGCTTAATTTTTGCCGAAGGACGGACGGACATGGCTAGATTGCGCGACTTTAGAACGACAAGGTTCTATGTACACAAACGTGTATTTTGAGAAAAACGCTTTTGAATTTTTGAACTGGGTGGTGTTTTGAAAAGGTCTTAAAGCTTAAGAAAAATTCGTTGAGTTTACACTCGATTAAGAGGATTTTAATTTGAAACCCTAATAAATTAAATGGTTTGACTCTAAAATCTGACTTTAAAAAAGACAAAGAACCTTGGTGCCCAACCAAACGACGCTATAATTTAGAACAATATGGTTCTATGTACCACTTAGAACCTCGTTGACAAACTTTTTTCTTTACAAAGAACTTTGGGACCTTAAATTTCAGGGTTAAAAAATTGAAATCCGAAAAAATAATAAGATTTAACTTTTGAATAAAAATATCATGCACCCTTATTACGAGTTTCAATTAATACATTTATTTTTATTATTCAAAAATGAGGTACATTGAAAACAGTTTTTTTTTGTTAAAATAAAATTTAATTTTAAATGGTAAAATTAATTTTAAAGTACTTAAAATTAATTAAAAGCTGAACAACCAAAATAAATAAAAAATCCAACTTCATTAAAATAAAGTTCTTCAAAAAATTAATAAATTTAGTTGTGAAAATCAGTTGTCCGAGACAATATCCTTTATAATTCAAAACGAAAAAATGTTATAATGATTAATAAATTTCAGGAAAAATAAAGCACAATAAATTGTCTTCGTTGTCGAAAAATGTGCGGTTAGGTTATATACATTGAGTTTTGAATTGTAGAACATTGGACCGATTTCTGCTCGTGGACAAGTTAAAATATTTTGAAGATCAAATATAAGAATAGGGGTTTTCGAACTTTTATCCGACGCCTTTTGCTCTCTCATGTCAGACTTAAGTTTAAGATGGATTTCCATTTCTGATTTCATACAATCAGTCAATTCATTTTCTTTCGTCGCAACTAAATAAGTTTCGCACTTCCCGCATCTATGAGATTTTGGTCGATGGAAGTCTAAGTTGAAATTTGTATTAAAAATTGTTCGGTAAAAGCTCTCGTTTACAGAGTCCTCAGTTTGGTTCTTATAAAGATTATACATTTTAGTTATGTTTAAGTTAGAATCTAAGTACAACTTTGAAGTTTTGGGCCGAGTGTAATGAGACTCAACTTTTGGGAACGAATTGATATGAGCCTTGACTTCTAAGACCATATTTTCTGGTATCCTTTTATTTGATTTTAAACCACTTTCACTTTTTTTGGCAATACCAGTAACAACATTTTTAAATTTGTTAGCATTGTACACTAGTTTTTGAAATATGCAAAAGGTTCCAGCCAAAACGGTTTACAAACTGACAGCCTATTATTTTCACATAAATCCATAAAATAGCCAAATAAAACATTTCGACGCGACAGCAGTCGATTTACTTTATTTTCGAATAGTTTCAGTTCTTTTTGTGGATGTAAGAATAAAATAAGTTTTACCTTCTTGATCCAAAGAGTAGAAACCCTTAAACATTTCCTCGCGTTCTACTTTGGGTACAAGGTTTTGACAATGAAATCTCCACTTTGAGAAACAGTCCTTTCTGTTTTCAATTTCTTTTTTAGAAACGGTTTTTGCCCTGCCACTCACATAAGCCTCTCCTGCTTGACGATTTGTTTTCCGAACATTTCTTTTCCATTTTTTATGGTTTCTCAATTTTTTCGAGTCTTGATACAAATTTTTGTCGACTGTGAACTCTTCTATTATTTCCGAACGGCCCAACTCGATGACATCACCAACGCATAAAGTAGTAATAATTTCTTCAAAATTTATTGTAGGTGGGACCTTTTCTGTGAAAAGAAAACTAATAGTGTACCTAACTAAAAAAGTAGGAGATTAACTTACCAAAATTTAAATATAACTTGATAAAAACACTTGTTTAATCTTCAAATTGAATCTAGTAAATTAAGCACTTCTTTCTTAAAAACACGTGTTAAAACCTTTCCACTTCTAAAAATTCTAATTAACATAAAATAAATCTCAAAACCTACTCGATTCTACTTAAAAATAATAAATACATTTTGAGCACAAAGGTTCTAACTGCACTTAAAAATGCACCAAAGTTCTATCTTATTTTTTTTGTTTTTTTGAATTTGGTAAACAAGCTTCTAAGTGGCAGTTAGAACCTTTTTGACTAAATCTTAAATGGAAATATTGCAGATAGAACTCCGTAGCCCTGGATATCCAAAAGCGGAAAGAGATAGGGCAAAATAAAGAGCGTGAATCGAAAGAGTATAACCAATTTACCCAGATTTGATTATAATTATTTTTTTTTTCAAAATTGTCACAACCTTGTTGTTCTAAGGTTGCTTCGACGTAACTATCGATGCTGATCACGAATATGGTAACTCTTAGGCGTCCTCGGGCAATATTAAGGTATGTTACAAACTATGAGCCAAATTAATATTCCCTTGGAATAGAGTATAAAAAATAGTCTGACTTAATGGAGAAGAATGTAAACACATCTGGCGAAGGATTTCAGCAAGCACTTAAATAAGATCCATTTTGAACATTCTGGGAACTTAGTGCTATAAAATAAACAGGTTACCATCAAACAAGAGAAGACAAAAGGTTCCTTTATTGGAGGTAAAACAACACAGTTAACCGGGTGCTTTGCAAAAAAACCCCATCCCTAGTCCACTGCTTGGCAGGCTCTTTATTTCAGTTTTGGTAACAACAACTTCGAGATAATTTAGGAGTGACATATTTTTACTAGAGATCCGACGGGGTATTACACTTCTGCAAAAAAATTGGTGTTTAACCCAAAGACAAAGCGCAAGCTCTACAAAATACCAATTCAGCTGAATAGCGAAGAGTGAAGGATAAACTTATCGGATATTTGGTTATTATGAATACGAGATAGATGAACGGATGAGGTGATATAACCGCAAAGTTTATGAGCTGAACCAGGACGTTGATGGATCCCGAAAACTAGAAAGTTGACTACATTGTTGCGGTCAAAATTTCCACAACAAGAGCCATTCTAATTTTCCTGTACCCTCCTAACACACTCCTTCTTTTCTTGGTATGCGATCCCAAGGTCTGAAGAAGTGGAGAGGCAACCATGGTGCCATCAGCCATTGGTCCACGTCGTTAGATCCGTGGAGTAGCAACCACCACAGGTAACCTGCGGGGGCGGGAGCCCCAAAAAGGGTACAGGCGGACGGTCTGACGCGCGGTCTGGGGAGAGCTAAGACAGACGGACGGTCTGTAAAGGCGGGGTGCAAGTCCATAGCACTCTGCAACCAGACGGACGGTCTGCAACGGCGGGTTGGACACGTCCCAAGGTACTTAAACATGCACCCTGCAAAAACAAAATAAGCGAGACGAAATGAAATTCGTGGGCGCGGGCGAACGGCCCGAATAGTCAAAGGCCCATAAGCGAATTAAGATCTACCACGAACACGGTAGTGAGCTAAGTTCGATGAGGAAAGGGACGACGATCCCTTTTGATCCAACTCCGTCGAGGGAGCACCGAAGGAGCAGCAGAGGCGTGTGGGCGGACGGCCACGTTATAACACACCCTCCAACACTAAATAATCGTACCCTATGTATAAGCCGATTGGTATTGACAGATGTCACGTCAAGCTGACCCAACCCAAGCGAATCATGGAACTAGAACGGCCGAGAGCCCAACCTAAATTGAACCCCTATGTAAGGTATTACCCGCTATAGGCAGTTCCCTTCGTCACCAAACCTGTACCGAATTCTACCAAATAGCTTCATTTTCGCGGTTAGAACTTACTACTTTGACTTTCCGTACTAGCTACGATTTAACTCACCAGAATGGGTGATACGAATCGTCCCAATGTCTTATCTTCATCTTTCTCAACTCCTCCTTAGGCTTTTTCCTGCTTCGTTAAGGGATTTTAATAATATTGTTAGCGCAAATAAACTTTGCCGTTCAATTGGGAGTTCAGCGGAAAGTTAGCGCTTCAGCAAAGTTACTTTCCACGATTATTGGAAAGACAGCCAGAGATCAATCAGGATGGATTGGAAAGTTTGTCCCAGGTCGGTCGGAGGCCACGAACGAACTTCTAGCAGTGGAGAGTGGAAGAAAAGAGAGTATGGAATACAAGAGCGAGAGGGTAACGGCAGGCACGCGCACACCATTGCAAATATGCTTTGGAGGAGCTGAATTGTGACTGCCGTTGGCTCGCCTGAATGTGTTCGGGCAGTGGAATATGGCGGATAGACACCACTACAAAGGTGGTCGTCTGTCAGTGGAATTCCGCTTCCGCTGCCAATGTATGAGTGGGAGTGTGAGAGTAGAACTCTGACCGACAAAGGAAAGATCTGGAACGCCACTTCTTGGTTGACCAGCGAAAAAGTAAGAAGTTTTTGAAAAGTGAGGAAAAGCCTTTTTGCTGAACGCGGAAAAGCATTAAAAAAAAAGATATAAAGTTAAAGTTAAATTTTGGAAAAAAAAGGAAGGAGGAAAAAGAAATATAAGCGAGGAATAGGAGATACAGACGGCAGGACAACACAGTAGTGAGCGCAGAACGAGACAAAGGAACAAAGGAAGATTTTCTTGAAAAGCAGATAAGTAGAGTATTTGTAGTGTCATTCAGTCGGTTGGATAGGAATTTGATTATTAGTTTGGTAAGATTCGGTTTCGAAAAATTCCCGAGAAAAGCCGGGACACGCGACCCACTAAAATATTTGCGAAGTTCGAGTTCGGGACAAGCGATAGCGGGTCATACTAACGGTCCACCCGTCCCGTTCTACTTATATACTTAATTTCTGGGGATTTCGAACCCCCGCAATAAACGGCCGTACTCCAATGGAGCTTTATAACGTTCTAAAAATCTGGTGTTTCTGTTCATTTATTATTTCAGGAGGACTTTACTCGGTTTCACAATTCACCATAAAATTGTGTGGCGCCCATTTTAGTAAGTAGGTATCTACATACTTAGACATATTTTAGATTGTCTCCTCGTACCAACTTTGTTGGCAAATCTCCGCTTTAATTCTGAACGAACCCACCCCTTCCCACTGAGCTACCGGGAAATAGCAAATTGTTGCTATTCGTTGCACACGCGATCTCTGGCATCTGACACTTTGTAAATTGCATTTAATTCGATTTATTTTTCCTCGGGCGGTCGCAATAATTCGGTTTTCTTCCTTTTCGGAATACCGCCAATAGCGGGAATTAAGGAACTTGATACATTTTTTTTATATTTAATTAATTGTGCAACAACATTAGCAATAATGCTCGATTTCCAGAAACCCAGGTTTAAGATGACAAAAGTTCCGTTATAAAGACCAAACAGTCGCGGATGCCAGAGCGCTACGTTTGGACAACTGGAAGCAGCGTAGGTAATTGGGATGCAAGATAATGGAAAGTTTTAGTGTCTCAGGTAGATACATTTCATTGGACGGGAGTCTGTTAAAAATGCTTACTTCTGTAAGGGCTCATTGTTTCCTGTTTTGTGAAGTATTTGCGGTTCCGGGAAATACCGTCGAGCGAAATAAAGCCGACTGAAATAATGTCCATGGACACGTTTCAAAGCTCATAATGCATAACACTGGCCCAGTCGTAGAAGTGTCCGAAGTGTTATCTGTTGATCTATTTCATTCCTTATGAGCTTTAAAGCACGAATTAAAATCTGGCGTTATTTCACGGCACCAGCATTTGCCTTGTTACCAATTCTGTAATTTGGTATTTTACTTTTCTTTTTATTAAAAGCTTTTTCAGTCGGTGTATTTATCTTTCAAGATGACACATTTGAAGCATATTTAGCTTCGTTCATGTCAGCTTTGTAAGATTGCTGCTGTACGTACATGTCTATAGAAAAAAATTAAATTTAATCATGTCATAGATACCTTAATTTATAAAATGTAGTCAAGGGCGATATATTATTAAGAAATGCTGTGTTCTTTCTCGTAAGGGCGACGATCGGTTGATGATATGACAGTGAAACATTTAATAAGTGAATAACATCTGTGTTCGACTGTCAATTTGTGAGAATGAGTTCAAAATCTAGGCGTAATCATTAAGAAAATCTAATTTCAACCATACCAAAAGCACCACAAAATAGTACTTTTCCTCACAATTTTCGACTGCAACCGGAATACTTGTTTTTGTTTAATTAAATTTTATGAACAGAACTAGCTATGGAAGTTAAATGTATGAATTCGTTTAAAACAAGAAAGGAGAAGGGCTGACAACAAAGCATATATAAGCTGGTATATCACATATTAAAAATTCAATTCATTTTGTTGATATGTATGCGCATATGAGCGAAGGGACCAAATGATGGAATTTAACGCCATAGAAATAGATCGAATTTTTGCAAACATCCAATAAACTTCCATACATTTCCCACTCTCTTCATGCAAAAGTGCTGATGAAAAGATTTCCTTTTCTCTTTTTTGTTTACTATTAAATGAAACGGAATAGGGACTACGAACGATTCTAGGAATTTCGCAGCATATTAACGTTAATATAAATATGCAGATGCAAAGCCAACATTCGAATAAAACGTGGTCTGAATAAAATACTCCAAACTGGCGTGAATCAGCGCTCTGACGGTGGAGGATTTCAGACGAGAGTGTGTATGAGGTGATTTATGAGGGGCAGGCTAACAAATAAAATTACGACAAAGGAGGAGCGATTTGTTGTTTTGTTTTGTTGTTTTTTTTAAATCACAATGACTTCGCAACATTAAAATGGAATTTTAAATTGCTTTTGACTTTGCATGAATGGCCAGTCGTTGAATATTTTATTCCACTTACAGATTTTTCGTAAAAAGCGATGGCAACAAATAGATCTTTTCTGTTCGAACTGCCATAATTGACCAATCATTACTTAATTCCGATTGCGCTTAAACCGACGCCTTTACGATGGTTATTATTGCGATTAAGATACTGACCTCGCTCAAATGGTCGGAAGCCAGATAGGAATGAGTTTAATTATAATACACAGAGGGTTCAGTAATAAAAACTGGATGTATTACGTGCGTATTACGAATACTTACTTACTTAACAGGCTCCCGACCCGTCACGAATCTTTGCCTAAGACACTGCAGCCTTCCATTCTCCGTGATCCCGGGCACCCTGCTTCCAGTTCTCCAGACCAAGCGCTCTGGTATCCACGATGGCTACCTAAATGGTATATATAGTAACTTGCTCGGGATTCGATTGCATCAGTCACCCGACTCGGAATTACTTGCAAAGAGGATAAAGAGCAGTTTGAGGTTCGATTGAAACAGTTATCTCAAAGGGCTCTTCTTTCCGTGGATCAGGAAGCAGTAGCTCTCCCTCCGCTGCGCAGTGAAATGGGATTAATCCAAGGTTCGATAGCATCAATCACCTCACCTGATCCTAACCTATGGTTCGGGGCTCCGGCGGGAATCGCGACTGCACTAGTCACTCTCAACATATCGCAACCGTTATGAGAAATGCAGCCAGCCGCATTCCCCTGACTCTTCATGAGTAAGTCCCCAACAAACACTACCTCGCAGTAGGTAATTACACGGCTCCCAGTAGGGCGAGCGACAACTGGTAAAACACCCGCTAAATGTATAGCTAAGCTCACAAGAACTTATGAAGTAGCTTTAGGTTGAGAACACACCGGATCAGCCAAAACTTTTTATATTGACTGATCAGACAACAATACATTGATTCCTATGAGCTAACTTACACTTAATCCGACGAAACCAAAACACAAAGGCAAACGAAAAAACATTATGTAGCTTTAATCATGGTCAACACACACCGAATAAAACAAAACGATTTTAAACCAGGGTCGTTTACACTCCTTCTTATGGCACAACAAACACCTCATCAGGCAAAACAAAAAACATGTCTGATTGTCGAGAGCTGGATTGTTGTTTTACAAAAACAAAATTTCGTTGTTGTTGTTTATTTGCACTAGCGTTAAGTATTTTGACACTATTATTTCTGATCGATGCAAGAAGTCTTATATATAATTATAACGACAAGGACATGCAAATAAAATAATAATTGAAAAGATGTTAGTAGAAGAGCTCCGTTTTGATTCTTCTCAACACACACCAAACCAAATAGAGGAGTCAAATATTTTTTGTGTTTTACTTGGTGTGTGTTGAAAGAAAAACATTTTAACGTTGACGGATCCGGTCTTTTCACCATACCTCTTCGACAGGTGCCGTTTTTTTTGGGGCCGCTGAAGTGATATGATAAGCCCTTCTCTGCAAAGGGAGTTCAAAAAATAGTCCATCTTAGCCTATTCCTTAAAGTCGATCGACTATTTGCTTTTGGCAACAAACTCGAATAGAAAGAAAGGCCATAGTGTGCCTTTATTTCCAATACAGTACGAACTCGGTTAACGCAACCCTCGCATCTCCTCGATTTTCGCAACACTAAAGCCGTCACACTTCATGACTCTAAAAGTGCAACTTTTCAAAACAGCCACCTCGATTAGTGCAACTTCTTGCGTTAATTTATCTATTTCTATACCCTATTCTAAGGGTATATTAATTTTGACGCATAGTTTGTAACATACCTTAATATTGCCCGTAGACCCCTAAAAGTTACTATATTTATGATCAGCACATCGATAGTAATGTCGATCTAGCCATGTCCGTCCGTCCGTCCGTCTGTCGGCAAAAATTAGGCCTTTAAACTATGCCTAGAGAGCTGAAATTTTAACCATATACTCTCTAGGGTCCCGAAATAATCAAGTTTACGAATTTTTGAAATCCGCCCACAGACACGCCCACAAACTCAAAAAAAGCTAGAAAGCTGAAATTTTTTATACATAATCTACGACTCCTAAAACTGATCGCCAGAAAAAAATTTCAAAATCCGCCCACTGACACGCCCACAATTAAATAAAACAATTATTATTGATGAAAAACCAAAATTTAAGCTAGGGAGCTGAAATTTATAATATATACTCACTAGGCGGTAGCGTATCGGCATCCCGCTTTTTAAAATCCCGCTTTTCAAAAATCCCGAAAAAAAGTTTTAAAATACCGTCTACTAAAATACCGCTTTTTTAAAATCCCGTCTTCTAAAATCCCGCTTGTTCAAAATCCCGATCTATTATAATCCCGCTTTTTAAAATCCCGCCAAATCCCGCTAATCCCGTTTTTTTCAAAACATTCGTAATGGAAGTAGACAAGTGCAGTACTCTCCTAACTTTTGGTCTGTGTATGACAGTGCAGAAAAACAATTCCCGAGAAAACAGAATAATGCTGAAGCGTGGCATCGCAGACTGGTGGAAGCAATTGTGGTGCAAACTGAAATACAAAAATTACGAAATGGACAAGAAAAATCAATGAGAAATAGAAAAAAATGAATAAAACAGGTTTTTTGCGTTGCATTGCTTATAATACACTTGAACTAATAAAATAAAAAATGTTGTTAATGGTTTAAAGTTTTTTTTGTTCACTTTTGCAGAATATCATATAACATTACTTTATATTTTTTTTTTTAAATTATTGAAGATTGTCATATTTATTACCTACTTAAAAATTTATTTTGATATTACCTATTTATTTCTTATTTTGTTACTTCCTCTAAAAATGATAAATGTTAAAATAAACTGCATTTCAAAAAAACACTCATTGCTTAATTTATTTTAATTTTCTTATTATCCCGCTTTTACAATCAAAAGTAGTTGCTTTATTTTAAAAAAATCGGGCGATTTTTAAAATAAAGCAACTACTTTTGATTGTAAAAGCGGGATAATAGGAAACGGGATTATAAAAAACGGGATTATAAGAGGCATGATTATAATAGCGGGATTTTAAGAATCTTGATTATAAAAAGCGGGATATCGAACCCAACCCTCTCTAGGCGCCTTTCAAGCACATGTGTAAATATTTTCAAAATCCGCCTACTGACACGCCCACAATTTAAAAAAAACCTTTTTTTGAAAATCCAAAGTTATAGCTAGGGAGCTGAAATTTATAATATATACTCTCTAGGGGGCCCTTTATGATTATGTGTTAATATTTTCAAAATCCGCCTACTGACACGCCCACAATTTAAAAAAAAAAAAACCTTTTTTTGAAAATCCAAAGTTTGAGGTAGGGAGCTCAAATTTATAATATATACTTTCTAGAAGCCCTTTATGCTCATGTGTTAATTTTTTTTAAATCCGCCTACTGACACGCCCACAATTAAATAAAACAATTTTACTGAAAAACCAAAGTTTGAGCTAGGGAGCGTTTTTTTACAAAAGCTTCGTTTTTTTGATAAAATCCTTTAAATGTTATATAACAAAATATGTAGAGCGTTCTTAACAATTCAACTATACTTAGACTTTTGTCACGCCCACTTATGAGGGATAGGAATAAGAATAGGGTATCCAACAGTTCGCCCAAGCGGACTGTAGCCCGCCCTTTTTTATTTGCGTTTTCTCCTTTTGGTTCGTTAGTTATGTCGTTATTTCACAGTTATGTAGTTTTGTTTGGACCTGGACCAATTTCTTTGTAAATACAAGTTGGCGCAAGAGTTGTCACCCGGCTGTACTTTTTTTTATGAATGAAAAACTTTGGTTCTGCTTTTGGATTATGTTTATTGATGGCTTAAATTTAAGATAGGGGTATGACTTTTGCGCCACTTAGTACATTCATGTAATTGTCACTAAAGAAACAAAGTAAAATGGCTGTCATCATTTTTCATCTAAAAAATGTAAGCCGATAAGTGCAATAACCTCGGTTTTTGCAAATGCTTTAATTTCTGTTAGTTGCGTAAATCGAGTTCGTAGTGTATATTGTAAAATAAAGTTGATTCTACATTAGCCGTGTTTTTTGCACACGGATATAGGATTGGCATACAAAAACGACCATCCTCGCTTAAGAATTAATCAAAAAAAACTTGGCAGCACACATGCACCGTGTCACAGGTGTAAGTTGTAGTTAAGAAATTTGTATTGAAAATCCTGAAATTGAACAATATTTATTTCCGCCAATTGAAATTGATGCCAACATATTATAAAAACATAAACAAAACATTTCACAATAACAGATTTGCTTAATTTAATTACCCTTATAATAAAGTATATAAATAATAATAAAATCGCGAATAAAATATTCAGCGGAATGTGTCAGTGGTCGGTGGGATGTCGAACTTTGACATTTCCTGAAAAATCCATCGCAACAATTCATCAGAAATGAAAATAATGAATTTTGGAAGCACTGTTTATTCCCGCTAAAGGACTAATGCAATTTTACACGCAAATTTCAAATTATCCCTATATCCGCGTGCAAAAAAACACGGCTATTATCACGTTCTACCTTATTTCACGGCACCTCCGCAAACCTCAGTAGGCCAACGGGTCTATTTAAAATAGTAAACAAGTCACATGACAGTGTAAGTTTAGAATAATTCGGAAGGGCTGCTTCCAGGTTGCACATTAAACCAGGTGTTTTCAAATATAACCTTAATGCCACATATATTTTGTTTTTATGAGATTTTGTTTATTAGCTCCTTCGACATTTTAGTATAATCAGCGAAATTCAAATATAAAATAGTTAAAATATTAGGCAAAAGGGCTTTAAACTTAGCTTCTCCAACCACCTACGAGTGCGTAGCTATATTTTTTATAAGGAATGGAAGGGATTTATGCTGCATTTAAACAGTTGACATATCCGTCAAATGTATTATGCCTAAAACAGATGTGCAGCAAGACCAGTTCAGTAAAATGATTTTAATGACACATTGCTTGTTGCATCTCAATTCAGGCATAAGATTTATATTCACGAAAGCAAGTCTCGAATTTATTTGTCAAAGGTGATAATTAAATAAAACAAATGTTTTTATTTTCTTTAATATCTTTTTTATTTTAATATTGTATTGTCACAACTATTATTGTTATTTGTTATTGATTATTAACGCAACGCGTTTCGAAGCAGTAGCTTCATCATCGGGCGTAGTCTACAATAACAAATAACAATAATAGTTGTGACAATAAAATATTAAAATAAAAAAGATATTAAAGAAAATAAAAACATTTGTTTGATTTAATTATCACCTTTGACAGATAAAACACAACTGGAGACAAGAACAACAAAATGTATCGAATTTATTATTCTCCTACTAGCCCAGTCATTTTAGGTTTATCTGCGGAAAAATTCCTAGTGAGCTGAATTTTTGTATACACCTTTATTACGGCGTTGTAATGAAGATGTTAAAAATTCGACATTGATATCGTGCCGGCAAAAAAAGTTATAAAGGTCAAAAGGTATAAAAATTGTTTGTCGAGAAATTATCTACAAAAATTGCCTCATGCATTTTTCTGTAAAATTAACCGTTTTTAGACTACAGCGCTGAAAAAGCGACTATATTATGACGATACACTCTGCTCCTCACCACCTGCGAGTTAGAATGCGAGGCACTTTTTTTTTACATGGTTTCCCTCGTAGGCATAATTCATGATATGTAATAAGAGGTTTTTTATTTAAGTGTGAATAATTTTTTTATTTAAATACTGAAAAATACAAAAAAAAAATAAACTTTTGTATAATATTTTTTTTTTGTCATTCATTGTCGATATCTTCAGTTTCTATATCATTAACAGTGCTATGATCAGGATTAAAGGGATGAATACCGTCTTACTCAACTGCATCCCTACTGATCCGCCCGTGGGGTCGTTGGGTCGATGACATAGTCATTACTAATTATTATTAGGGGCAACGATGCTAACGAAGTCGCAACATGTATGAAAAACGCATTTAAGATGGCTCAGACTGGTGCAACAGGAAAAATGTTTCCATCAATCCAAGCAAGGCTATCCTAGCGCTTTAACCAAAAGAAGAAATTTAAGCTAGTTCAAATTTTAAAACGACGAGATCGTTAAATATTTCGAAGAAGTCATTTATCTTGCAGTAATCCTAGACAGAAGGCTTAATTTTGAACTTTCACATCTTCTTCTTCCTTTAAAGGCGGTGAGACTTTGATCAGGATTAAAGAGATCATAACCGTCCCACTTCACTAAATCCCTACTGGTCCGCCTGTGGGGTTCGCCGGTTCGACCTCACGGAATAACGGTAGTCCTCCCGATTTTGAATCACTTCGTCACTAAGGCCATGCGTTTTTTTGCCTGCCTCTCTTTCGCGTTGGTATGGGAACGTTGATTGATATTGCATTTTTGACAGGGTTCGTACGATCTCTCCTTTGAACATGACTATAACCACTGAGCCAGTCGCAGTGACTGTATTTAAATATTCAAAATTACCATCACCTCTAGCGATACTAGCGTTTTTTAATGTTTGTAGACCACGCCTAACTTCTACTGCATCACCATCCGATAACAATTCATTGCATATAAAACATGTATAACTCATTATGAAAACTGTTGAAGAGCATGAAACTACTAAAATAATGTCTTTAACACTCAAGAAATATCTTTCAACTGAGCTAAACACAGTCCGACAGACAGTAACATGTATAAAGGGACGGGTCTAGGAACAATAAAATACAGAACATCTGCCAGTGGAGGTCGTTTGTATAATATACAGTAGATTTTACTAAGTTCCAAAACCTCTATAATATAAGTATAGTATCAGAAAAAAGTTTTTAAGACACTTAATAACATGAATAAAGAGCAATAGAGTTGACGCCTTGGTGTACGGTATACAATGTGAGTGCATTCTAATCGTTTTCTTAGCGCTCTACTCCAAAAACGGTTAATTTTACAGAAAAATGCATGAGGCAATTTTTGTAGATAATTTCAAGAGAAACAATTTTTATAATGACCTCTATTGACCTCCAAGCAGATGATTTTCGTGACCTTTTGTACTTTATAACTTTTTTAGCCACCACGATATCAATGTCGATTTTTCACATCTTTATTACAACGCAATAAAGTTGTATACAAAAATTCAGCTCACTAGTAATTTTTCCGCAGATTGAGGTTTAAAATGCCTAAAATGACTGGGCTATACAATTTAGCTAATTTTTACTTTTCAAATCAATTTTCCTTCTTACAATTTATCCACTGTGAGCGAATGAGTGTGGATGGTGCGGGGTACTAAATATATTTAATGTCCGAATCTTTTCAGTGTCTTGGCTTAAATAAATTGTTCACTTTAAAAATTATTCAAAAATTCTTTTATTCTCTGCAAAATATGCAAAACGATTCGAGGCAATATGTCATTAGCTACGGAAAGCAAACAGTGAATAGGTATTCGAAATGGCATCGTTCAGGAGATAGACGATTGTTATCTACTGTTCAGGATTGCAACAGTATCGTCAAAAAAGATCGATTATCGAGTTACAGACTTACGACTATAGTGATCTCGTACTATTTCTATCGATATGATCAAGATAGATATAGTAGAAAGATGGCGCACGACGAGAACGGCCCGCTTGGATTGTCCAATGATCCTCAATGCCAATGATTTCGGAGTGCGTTTTCTGGATAACTGGCTTGTTAAGTAAATAACTTATCACTTCAAAATGATAATTTTTCCAAATTTCTTTCGCAATTTAATTCTAAACTTTCTTCTAAAGTCAAAATTTTCAGAAAATCGAAACAACATTCAAACACTGTCCCTTATGTTTATTTATCGTGTGTAAACCGTACCCACCTGATGTTAATTGGATGTTGCACCGGTCGTTCCCAATCCGTATATTCATTTACAATAGTCGCAAATATCTCATTTAAGTGATACACGTAAGTATTCCGAACATACGCTTTAAGGATCTTAGATCTGCGATCAGCTTCAATGCCGTATTGGACGTCTCCAGAGTTGAAGGAGAAAAAGGCTTCGGCACGTGTTACTCCGGCCATCAGGTCATATCTATAAATAAAAGAAACATTTTAAATACTACGATTAAAATATATTTTTATATCAACTTTGTTAGTGCACAAATCAACAATAAGAAAAGCAAACAAATATTGCTTGGAAATAAAATACTCATTAATAAAATCAAATATGTAGGTACACAGTTTTAATAAAATGTACAAACACTTGAATTCAATACAAATGTGTAAGATTTGTATGTTTTTCAGGCAATGTATGAAATAATGATTTTTTCGAAACTACGTTTTATATTGATACAATTTTCCAAATGTTGAAAAGTCAACCGGAATGTTAATATGGATACGAGCCCCATTAAAATGGCACCTTTTGAATAAAGTTTAATGAAATTAAGATCGGGAAGTTTTTACTTTACGGGCAACGATTCTTTTCATTAATTTTTTTTTCTATAGGTAATAAGGCCTAAAACAAGCCTTAAAGTGAAAAAATCGGTGGCGCTCTTATACAGCTTAAAAGTTATAAGCTTTTGCAAATCCAAATTTTCAAGGATAAAACTGGTGGATTGATGTATGTGGCCCCCTGCAAACTTCTTGCTTGCCCTCACTAATGGTTTTGGAGTTGGTGCGACATTGGATATATGCAGTTTCTTGAAATCCATGCGAAGTAATATAATTACTATATTTTGTATTTATACAAAGTCCAAAAGCTTACATGAATAATCCAGTCGATTTTTCAACATTCTCCCTCATTTTGCACTGTTCCTAACATTAACTCGCCACTCTATCGAATACCAAGGCAATGTATAGAATTAAAAATCATTTCATACATTGCCTGACCGTACAATGCATTGCCATTTTATATATGCTAGGCATTTGATTGACCTCAGTTACAAAGTAATCCGAAACCGGGAGGCGTGTCACTATTCATTAAGGTCCTACCGGCGAACCCCACAGGCGAAACAGGAGGGATGCAGTTAACTGGGAGGGCTATGATCCCTTTAATCGTGATCATTATAATATACGCAGTTAAGAAAGAAGAAGCTACTTAAGTGACCAAAAGCTGCCAAACAGGAGGCGGCCACTGACCCACTATAGATTAGTGCAACGTCAGAGAGTTCCTGATCGGACGTGAGATTTTCCCCTCCCAGTCAAGTACCGGGCCGACGATGGACTCCATGGCGGACGATACGCTATTGGAGGACATACTTGTCCCCTAAAATCGGGAGAATAAAAGAACAGGGAAGGCTACGAATGTACCCTGAGGTTATATATTAAGATTAAAGATAAGGACGAAGCGAAGCTCTCGTGCAGAGACAGAGCGTTAGCGGAAAGACGCATGCCAAGAAGGTCAAGGAAACAAAACACATTTTGCCCGTGATAGCGATGGCTGTGGAAAGAAGAAAGCACACTCGTGGAAGTGTGAGCAAATCCCACTTCTTCGACATCCAAGGTTTCAACCTCTTCAACCTCCGGGTTTATTTCTTTTCCAATGGGTATTTAAATCAAAGGGCAAATTTTATGACTCGAAAAGTTATAACCATGATTTCAAGATACATAATAGAGAGGTTAAGCTATAAACAATCGAGAGAACAAACGAGTGGCATTACATGTTCAGCGACAAAGCGGATCTGACCAAAGCTGGACTTGCGACTTAGAGTTAATTACTCTAAACCAACAACTTGAGCTCCACTTTAGGTGTCATCACTGGACACTGTCTTATAAGCAAACATGCATCAAGTCTTGGCGTATATTCGAACGACAGAAGAAGAAGCTGTATGGACGAGTAAGATGAGGTGCCTAACCTTTATCTACTCTGTACATGCCCTGATCTCTCCCATAGAAGAAAACTTCATCTGGGAGCCCTCTTATCTAAGCAACTTGACTAGCACTAATGTTAGAAAACTATTATGTTCTATCAGAAACATCTAAATCGTTTAAACGAGTAGAAAGATTTCTAGTAGATCCACATATTATCATAGAGCCCTCATATTGGTCTAAAGCGTGTTGGCTCCAGGTGACAGCCACTTCAACCTTACCTTACCTGATACGTGCAAAAGGGAAAATATAATAACAATTAAACAATTAAGACGTTGCGGAATGTTAAATAATAATATTTGTGAATTTAATTTTTTCAAATTCTGAAGCATGGATATGAGGAAATAAGACCAAAATATAGACAATAGATACTGTTACACAGACATGCTAAGAAGAATGGCCATTTAGAATAAGAACTGCTTAAGAGCAGACGTTGATTTTTAATTCCATTGTTGTAGAGTTTTCTTTTCTTTGCCGTAAGTCCCGCCACTCACATAATGTTGTCTAGCTATAATTTTTACTATTAACTGTGAGCGAATGAAAGTGAATGTTTTCGGGCAAAGATTTCTTTTTAAATATCCGAATTTATTTAACAATGTAGATAAAATTGAAATGCTGTATGCTCACAAAAATTTTAAGTAACCATATGTAGGTATTTAAACAGGAAAACATTATTTTTTTAAAGGTCGAAGATAAATTAGGTATTTTTGCAACCGCCTCGGTTACTTTAGTAAACTAAAAAGAAACATATTGCAATCGTGCTAAAACTTCGAAATCAAACTGAGTATAAGATATGATATAACGGTCATAGAGAAGTCCAAAAATGTGTGTTCCGAATTTCCGTCGGTCCGGAGTAGACGGATTTACTTTAAACTTCGTATTTGGGGTTCGTAGGCTCATATCCCGTTGATTTTTTTTTTATTCTATCACTTGAAGTACCGGTACCTACCATACACATGGGATTGGCAACACCGATTTTCTCCAAAACAGTTGAAACCATTTTGAATGTATTTGAAATATAAAATAACTGAGGTGAGTGTAAAGTAACGGCGTACCTAATCAGTTTTTGCAAAAAATATCTTAATTATAACTTGAAAAAAAAGCTCATATCTCAAAAACGAGTCAAGTAATTTTCATAAAAATGTAGCTACAGCTAATTCTAACATTTTGGACACATTCGCATATTAAAATTTTGGAAATAATTTTTTATATTTTATTTTTATAATTCTTTTTATTCGGTAGGTAGGTACCTAAGTTTTTTGAATTTTTGAAAATTTGACTTTTCTCAAAACTTAAGATGTCGCACAGTTTTGACATTTACTTGTAGTGAGTTTCAGAAGATGGAGTACTCAATTTTTCAAAAAAGGATCGATTAAGAGTAATTTAAAAAACCAACAATATCTGAAAAACGGCTGTTTGGAAGTGATATATCTAAAAAAATCGATTTGAGTTATCAGGTATGAAAAAATGTTAGGTATTAACGGCACATAAAAACAACGGCCTAAGACCTAGCTTGTCCAACCACTTTATTGTGCGAAGTGGAAGGGGCCTACAATTTTTTGAGAAGCTTCTCGTTATAATTGATACTCTTGGATGCTTGTCAGACGTTCGCAAAAGGTGGGGCAGTAGAAAAACAGTGTAGACGTTACTTCGCCCGGCGAGAATTGAACCGGGGACCTTTCGGTTAGTAGTTCAACACACTAACCACTGAGCCACTGCGCCCGACACCGACACCCAGGTATGAATATTTAGAAGAAATCTGCATATTTAGATTTCCAAAATATTTTTTTCGTACATTTTTCTTATAACAGATGCTTACATTTTGGATCACTTTTCTTGAAAAATATCACTTTTCTTAAAACCATCTCTTATGACTTCTATTATGTTTTGGTTTTTCAATACTTGGAGTAAATGTGAGAATTTGGCATAATATTAGATTTTCGCAAAAGACTCGAATAACGTCACATTAGAAAAAAGACTATATCTCAAGTCGGTGAACTAATTTCAAAGAATTCGACGTTGATACTATCAATTCATATATTCAGATTCTGAAAAGATTTTTTTTATAAAGTTTTCAATAGCTACTAAAATTTTCAAAAACTTCACTTTTCTCAAACACGACTTTAACGGTTTTGATATGTGTAGGTGTTTTAAGTACTTGAAGTGAAGGTAGGAAATTAGCATACTGAGTTTGACCAAAAGACAAAATAATGTACTTTGCATTTGAAAGTGAAAATAAAAATCAGACTGCATTTCGTAATGTAATTAAGGGAAGACAAATATACTTAAAGGGTATTTCATTAAGGACTAGACAACTTCTTTTTTAAATAAAATGCAAACTACTTGAGATATCTCAAAAAATATTGTATTGCCTTGAATAACTATCAAAACATTTATGAATGGAATTTGACTTCGTTCATATGTCCACCACGGGAACGTATGCAGCGGTCGATAACTTGAACCAAATTTTCGATCAGTCGGCCGCACCTTTCGACCGATACGGCCGCTATTTCTCGTTCAATATTGGCTCTGAGTTCCTCTTACGTTGCCGGCTTGTTGGCATAGACCAATGATTTAATGTAGCCTCATAAAAAAGGTCTAGAGGCGTTAGATCGCACGATCTCGGCTGCCAATAGACGGGTCCGTTTCTCGAGAGAACACGTTCACCGAACTGAGACTTCAATAACTCGATTGTTGCCCGCTTTGTGGCTTGTGACATCGTCTTGTTGGAACCACATATCAATGATATCCAATTCATGCGATTGCTAAAAGAAATACGGTTCCAACATGTCTCCGTAGCGAATACCATTTACCGTAACGTGACGGTCATTTTCATCGACAAAAAAAACGACCCAATGACGCCACCGGCATGAAAACCGCACCAAGCAGTGACTTTTTGTGGATGAAGCGCTGTTTTATGAAGCTCATGAGGTGAGGGTTCGCACCTGTCCAGGAACGCATATTTTACTTATTGACGAAGCCGCTTAACCAAAAATGCGCTTCATCGCTGAAGATGATTTTGCGATGAAATTCTTCATTTTCTTCCATCATGTCCGGGGCCCAATTCGAGAATGTACGCCGTTTCATATGATGAAGTGGTTTTAGTTCTTGAGCCAGCTTGATCTTGTAGGGGTATAGGCCCAGATCCTTTCGCAAAGTTCGCCATAATGTGGTCTGGGAGAGGCCCAATTCTTGAGAACGCCGTGAAATTGACTGATTTGGCTGGTTTTCGACGGACCCCTCTACGGCAGCAATATTCTCCGTACGGCAACCTCAAGCAGCGAATATTCTGAGTCGAATTTTATCACTAGACTATGAATTGCTTGTCTACTGCCCCACTGGGACGAGAATTACGGCCGAAAATTGGCGTAAATTTTAATTATTTGTAAACGTTGTTCCTTCGTGTATTTCACCATGCTAATGTAATGAAATGTTGATTTTACTGAATATCTTGACATTTCGGTAATTGGTTTTAGGGTGCGTTCACACTGAAAGTTTGAAGTTCTCAAGTCGGTATTGAAAGAGCCTTTAGCTTCCTGAATAAAATTATAGTCCATCCAAATTGATGATTCGTTTGTTCTTATTTTACGAATTTAGAAAGTGGCTAATGAAAAAATGCGATTCGGAAACTATTCTTACAAAAGGGAAAGTTTTCGTAAGCTGCAGCCGTGCATTTAATTTTTTTTTACATGGAACTTTTTGTCAATTGATTTTTAGCGGACAATTATTATCTACCCCACAAACGGAATTTTACATATCAATGTAAACTTGTATGATCTGTTTCTGAAATAAATAGCTTCAGCATCCAACCGCTAGGGCGAGCAATTTAGGGATTATATTACTAATTGTTCCCATAGCTAAAACGGAAGAATAAAGTTATTTAAATAAGTCACGTGTGACTGATTTTTTGATTAAAAATTATTTCCGTATCAATGCATGTGGATTCAGCTAGTAAATGCATATGAGCTTAAACGTGTACTAAACTTTCCAAATCGTTAAGCTTGAAGCCTACACTAAATATATTCGAGCGAATTGGTGATATTTTAAAATTAAAGTTCAGGTAAAATAACTTAAGATACGAGTACCTACTTAACAAAGCTGTTCAACAACACTCACATTGGGGAAATGTAAAATAAATAGATATAAAAGTAACGAATTTGTTCTCGAGGTTGAAACATGTTCCAGTCTATCATCAAAGGTATATAAATGCATAAGCTTGCCTCTTTAAATGATGCCCTTTAGTTTACCGAAACTTTTGAAGTATTCAAAATATATCTATTATAGGTAATCATTATGCAACAGAAACATTATCCTTTGAAGAACATTAAATTTCAAAAAAATAGAATAGAACATTCTGTTTTCAATATTGTATTAATATTTAAGGAATCTTTTTCTCCTGAAGATTCTTCAATCACAATGAAAACGAATACAAACAACCTCGTTACGAATTGACTTCATTAATTATTTCAAGAGAACAAATGGGTAGTAAGGTTGATGTATATACCTACATTTAAGTAGGATCGAATAAAGGGGGAATATTTTAGCAATAAACCATTAAAATTATCCAATTGGGACCGGATGTCAGAGTTTGATGAATGAAGTCCTTCCTTCTACGATTTGAGGAGTCGGTGCAAAAGGAAATCGTACATTTCGAGGGCCTACGCACAGTTTCGAGTGGATACTGATTTTATATAGTTACAGTTATGTTAACCCTGCAAATATAATAATGGTCCTTATGATATTTGCTTATTAACAGCTTCACAATAATGGTAGCAGAAATAATGCGGTCGGGTTTAAATGTTTAATGATTCATTCATATATAAAACTTTTATTAAATCCTTCGATAATCTGGGAGAAACCAAATGCAATATGAAAGAAGGCTATATAATGTTCACCTTATAAAAAAAATTAGGATTAAGCAGATAAATTCAATTTGTAGGATGTCGAAATAAGGTCATAAAATTAGTCTTTCTTTTCGTCTCACTTGATAACGAACAGTAACAAATCCATCTGTGATCATATTTGAAATCAAATATTAAGGCATTTACAAATATTCTCCGATTCGGACGATTTCGGAGAATTTTCCGCTCCGACGGCGACGGTTACCTCGCTAGGGCCGAGTATAAGGGACCTTAGTTTAAAACATAATTTCATAGAAACAACAACTGTGGATAAGATAAATTCATTAACCAAGGAGGAAATAGTCTAAATTCGAGCTCACAAGAAGCGAGGCAAATCTATCTGTTTCATAATCGGTAAGATTGGAAGAGGATCAATTGTTGCCCATAGCTGTCTTAAGGACCCTGAGAACCATGGAGAAAACTAGAAAGGAAGAGTAAGTAAGGCAGCAAGAAGTCAGAATCGATGGGGCTTTCATCGTCGTTTTATTTTTAGGACGCTTTTTAAATTATATACGTATCCGAGGATACTCAATACTTTCTCTTGATTGCTGTCATACTCTGCTATTGGTACTATCACTTGCTCATTTGGCACACATATCCCAATACCATCCTCGTATCTCGTCACTACAAATGCATTGATCTCTTTTTCTTTTTGTTTGCCCCCTTCCTGGATCTCTGATGGTCTGTATATCTGATACACGGTTACCCACGTAGGTCTTCAAGCTGCATGGAAGTGTTTGCAACCAATTTAAGGTGACCATCGAATATGTCCATAATACGTACTCTGCCACTCTCCGTTCCATTGCTGCCCGTAACTCTACCCCTAACCGCCTTAGCAATTCTGCAGCAGCTAATTCCAAATGTGGTCACTTCTTTGCGCTTATTTGCTATACTCGTACGTATATATTACCGCTCCATATATGGTCATGGAACCAACAGATAACCCATGTATCTGGATCTTCGCTCGCTTGTTTGTTCCAAACCATCTATCTATCCGGAATTGCTCCAGACATTTTATTAATCATTTGTTTCCACTGACACCTCCTAATCTCATGGATCCGAACTGATGAGAGGCGATCCAATGCCTAACCACTGTATGAAAAGTTATCTTCCTTATTTGTGCAAAGGAAAAGGCGATACAAGCGACTGTGATACTTACCGTTCTATCAAGCTGGTGTCACCGATTGCGGAAAATAAAACGGCTATCTGATGACCAATGCGGGCTTGTCGTAGGTAAATCAATCAAAGATGCAATCCATAGTATAAGGATCATGATGGAAAAACATTCTCATTCCTTAAAGGATTTGCATATTGTGCGCTCGGACAGCATACGTTGATAGACTAAGAAGTTCAGAGATCCGAGGAAGCCTTCACGGCAAAGAACCTATCTCAAAGAAAATGCAGCTCGACCCGCTCAGTTGGAACTGTCATGTTCAAATGAGATATCCTACGGACCCTTATAAATCTAATAATATTGGTGGAAAGATAGTGTTTCTAAGTGAAGAAAAAAATCTGCGTGTTACCATTGACAAAAAACTCACATGGAACTCTCATATTTAAAATATTACAGATATAGCAAGGATTTCGCTATGAACCTGCAAAAGTCTACTGAGTAAAAACTGAGGTTTAAACAACACTATGACACTTTGAATGTACACAGTTATCGCTAGACCCAATGTTACCTAGCACGCTGCTGGTGGCAAAAACAAAACAAAAGCCTACATAGGCCAAGCTCAATAAATTGCCACTACTGGCCTGTGTGCGTATGTGTATATCGGTTGCAATGAGAACAGCACCTATCCTAGCATTGGAAGTTATACTGAACCTCCCCCTCTTCATCTTCTTATACTGAAAGAAGCAATGGCGAACGCTAACACGTTTATCTCAATAGATGGAAGACATTCCAAACTTATTCAATAAGACATGGTTCACGACTTCGATAGAAATAAATACATAAGAATAACCTCAAAGAACAAGTGTTAGAAAAGATACAACTGCAATCACATCTTAAAGAAAACCCTCCCGTAAGGAAAGAACTGGGAGCATAATAAGCCTACATTTGTTAAAAGCTTAATCGTGTGGGACACGGATGGATCTGAAACAGGGAGGGGGGGGGGGGGGGGGTATACGGAGCAACCCGCAACCCACCTATACACGAGTACGAAGAAGGGCAAGTTCAGAATTAAAATCTGCATCATTGACAATATAAAAATAAAAACCACCAACAAGTTTATTCAAATCGTCTCCGACAGCAGAGCGGCTCTGTTCGCTATTACGGCCTTTGAAATTATCTCAAAACAGTTTTTGACTGCCTCAAGCTACTCAAGACACCTGATCTGGGTGCTGGGCTTTGACGGCAATGACAAATCAGACGATCCTGCCGGAAAAGGACCTGCAACATCATTCATGATGCCAAGACCAATACAAATATGAAAAAAAAAATTCATTACTGGAAAAATTCTGAGGGTGATATTCCTGTCAACCCTATTCATCAAAAGAACAAAGCAACTCCTTCGCCGGATTCCTGACGGGGCACTGTAGAGTCAAAAAAAACCTTCTGGCCATGGGACTTGCTGAAGACAATATCTGTCGAATGAATGACGAAGAAGACGCAATAGCAGAACATATTCTATTCCACTGTGACTGCCTAACAAAAATACATCTGCCCATCGTTGGGAAACCCTACTTAAGCAGTTGACATATAAATGTTAGCTCACATAAAGACCTAGTTCAACTGATCAACAAATCCGGCCTCATGGGATATCCTTGAAACCATAACGAGGACATAACAATAGGAACAGTTTGGCAGTGTTGATAATGGTAGTAAGCCCCACCTCTTTAACTAATATAATCTACATAACTTGACTTTCCAGCGATTCACTGCACCTATAATGGAGACTAACACAATTATATCGTGTTTGTCAAGCTAGATTCGAATGCCAATTCAAATGCTGTAGGTTGCTGACGTTGTTTCTTAAATCATGGTATATTGAATCTTAAATTTTTTATTAAGATCTGTGTTTCTAAACTAAGGCATAGATCAGCCCAGAAGAGGGATGAAAAAAATGCATTAGGTAGGCAATAGGGTAGGTACTAAAATTTGTGAATAGGTACCTACCAGCTTAAAAGTAAATGATATAATTTAATAAATTTAATCAAACATACTAACATTGTTTAATAACACTAGCCAAATATAATTTTATCATCTTTCGCTTACCTTGACAACTTGTTAATGGCCGTTTTCCTCATTAAAACTGTATAAATTAAATTGAAAATACATGTTCACATAAATTATTGTCTAATTGCACATGAGTGTCGGGGTGGTGTTGAATTAACCAACAACACCCACGTGGCCATGTGACACCAAGTTAAATCAAAACAATATGATAATTACCTATATTCTCCTGACGGCTTCCCAAAGTTGCTGGCGCTGCTACACCATCGCCTCCATCAATGACCACACCGTCGATGCTGGGTCCGAATGCGTAACCAAATTCGGGTTCCCTTATTGGCACCGACAGTAATTGATCGAGGGTTCTATCCCGCAGGCACTTCATTAGGTGGGCATGTGGAAGTTCGGGTGAACAATTAACATGATGCGCAACAATTGCTGCGTATTTTGATGGATTTTCAACCAGCGACCAAGGTGTGAGTCCGGAGCCTGACATCAGGATGGCGCGATTAAAGAGTAGCCCTGGAAAAAAAAGAACGACGATGAAATATGATCATAAAAAGAGTAGGTATGGACAGGAAGAATAGTGCCAGCAGCTTGAGAGATGAGTTCTGTGCGATTTGAAATACATAATCAATTGAAGTCTATTTAAGTTCACTGATATACGCCAACATGTTGAACTTTTGACCTAGTTTGGCAGATGCAATCGATTTTGAAAGGTAAAGTGAGATAATGGGTGTATGCGAGCTATCGAAAGAGGTACCAGGAACGGAAACTAATTAAATTTAAATAAGTTGAAGTTTGTCGATGGAAAATTTTGTAAAAGTAAACCAGAAAATAATAAAAAAAAAACTGAGTGACAGTATTGAACAATGTTATAGTCAATGAATGATTCAAACTAGAAACGAAATCAATGCACTTTTTATATTCTCCTAGGCAGAGGTATTATCTAGCTTTCAATGATTTTAATAAGGCGGACCTATATTTTCAATTGTCTAGTTGTTAAAACAGGATGGCTTTGAAAAGTGAACTCCTGAACCGGCGCGGATTCAGGTGGTGGGGCATGTCATGGTAGTCATTAGCAGTTCGTACTTAGTTAGACATTAGTCTTAGAGGACTGACAGTCCCTGTTCAACTTTAATGTGGAGCAACAAACAAAACTCAAACCAACGACCATACCACGTCGAGTTAATCGGTTCTCGTGGCCGTGTATACGGTGAACAATCCTGTTCGCCGTAACCACGACATTGAGAATAGGGCTCTGCTGAGCCACTTCTATCTGCGCACCGAACTTGAGAATTGGCGATCTGAGAATAACAGATTCACCGTGTTCACTGATGAAAACCATGCTAATGCAGTTGTCCCCAATGGCCGAGATGCATCGCACTTGTTCGTGTCGAAGGATGATCGTCTGTGCATCTTCGAGTCACTAAAGAATAAAAAGTCGGCGGGGATGGATGGTGTCCCAAACGTCGTATTGAGACACCTGCCTTTGGAGGCTGTAGATATTTTCACCACGCTGTTTAACAATGCGCTGAATAATGCACATTATCCGGCGCATTGGAAGGTAGCTGTGGTACACCCTATCCCGAAAAAATGTAAAGATAGGACGAACCCTGCCAATCTCCAGTCAATTAGCTTGCTTCCGAATATTTGCAAGGTCTTTGAAAGGGTTGTCAATAGAGCCCTGTTAAAGTGGGTCGAGGACAATAACATAATTCCCGACAACCAGTTTGGTTTCAGGGGGAGGCATGACACTATTCATGCCGCGTCGAAACTGGTTTCCGACATTCAGTTGAATAAATGCAAGAACCAATGCACGGGTGCTTGTCTGGTTGATTTTGAGAAGGCTTTCGACACCGTTTGGTTAGAGCGACTTTTCTACAAGTTGACCACGCGGGGGATGCACAAACCGTTGCTATATGTAATATATAATATGCTTATGGGAAAGAAATTCGTTGTCAAATGTGGCAACATGACTTCGAGCAGAGTGTTTGAAATTAAAAACGGTTTACAGTAAGGGGCGGTCAATTCTCCGATCCTGTTTAACATTTACACGAGTGATCTGGTAGGTTCACTCAGACATGCTATAGCGTATGCCGATGATTTGGTGGCATACAGATCAGGTCCTAAAATCGAGGTCATTAATATCCTTTTGCAGCATGACTTCGATCAAATTAAGCGATATTGCGACGACTGGAAGTTGAAAATCAACTTTCAGAAGACAGAAACAATCTTGTTCAGAACTCCATTGGCTGGGGCCTCTAGGGATACCAGAAAAAACTTCAAGAAATTGGCCATTATTGGACAAAATGGGCAGCCATTGGCGGTGAGAAGCGTAGTTAGATATCTAGGTATCTGGCTTGACCAGTATCTGTATTTCGATAGACATATAGTTGCTTGTCTTGCTGGGGCCAAGAAGGCTTATGCTTTGACAAGGAGACTGTTTCATAGCAGTCAACTTGACTCCAGAGTGAAGGTCATTTGCTAAGTGGCCCTTATAAGGCCGATTATCGCTTATGGTTGTCCATTGTGGTTTAATATAGCGCCCAGCTATATGGAAAATATTCGGGTTTTGGAGAGACAATGTCTTAGGACCTGTCTCCGGTTGTTCCGAACGCCCGAATCCAATTATATAAAATACTATCCCAACAAGGTCCTATACGATGGGGCTCAGTTGAATAGGATTGACAATTTCCTCATTAAGGTGACTCGAAGGCACGTTGCAAGGGCGATGGCCAGCGACAATAGTCTGACCTTTGGGGCTTACTACCCCAATGAAATGTACATAGAGAGTACGCTCCGGTTTGGCTTTATACCGCCGGAGGCATTTATCCATATTGATGCAAAAGGGCTGGTACAGACGAGGGATGGTATCCCGGTATTATACCACCGCTTCCGCAGCGCGAGAGATATGCGGCTCATCCGCGGAGAGGACGTCGCCAATGCTCATGAGCTCCTCCGTTTTAGTACCGCAATAGCAAAGAGGGATAAATTCGATACAGAAAAGCAATTTGCCGAATTTTGGTGGCTTTTTGAGGGGGGAGGGGTCAACATGCCCTCCCAAGACGGTTCGTTACCCTAGGTAACATCCTCTTAGTTTATAAGTTAGATTAAGTTAGCTAGGGCGTTTCTAGGAGAGGCCGGGCTCGTCAACTTGTGGTAGTGCTCCCGGGAGAAGATTGACGCTGTAAGGCTTCAGTTAGCTCAGGGTAGCGCGTGTGTACGTTGACGACTGCCAGGCGCTCGGAAAGCAATTGGGATTTTGACCACTTGTTGCGCAAGGCAACGAGTGCTCAGAATCCTAATTACAGTTAGAATATATTAGGTAGTTTAAGTAAGTAGAATGGGTAGTTTGTAGTTTGTTTTATATAAAAAATATAAAATCTTAATAATGGTACCGAGTTTTAATTGATTTTCTCGACGAATACATATGTAAGATTAGTTCGTAAATAGTTTTTAGGCCGAAATGCAGTAATTATAAGATATAGTTAAGTTTAGGGCGTCCGTATAAGGACCAATAAATAAGAATAAGTATTAATTTTAAGTTAGTTTTAATCATTTTTGTCTAGTACGTAAGTTGATATTCAGTAACAATTAAAAAATGAATTTAAAAGTAAAGTAAAACGTAATCGGTTCTCGTCAGATCGCCGCAATTAAACGACGTTGGGCGCGGTTAGTACGTAGATGGGGGACCGTTTGAGAACAACCGCGTGTCGTTGGCCAGTCCCATCTACAGTTAAGGTCGATAATAATACGTGGTATCACAATGGACCTAAATTGGTCTAAGTGTGTCGGCTTCTGCCGACAGCCACCTAAACCTAACCTAAACCTAACCTAACAAACAAATCTCAATGGCCCTTTTTTCAATAGAATGCTTTTTGTGGAAAACGACGGCACGGAAATTTAAGCCTGCCTTTCCTCCAACGAGACAAAGGTACCAACTTTTAATAGAACGAGTTTTAAATTAGTCGAAGTTTACTGATAGACAATTTTGTATATTAATAAAATAATAAAAAAAAGTCCACGATTGGGTGGTACAGAACGTTTTCGTTTTAATAATAATTGGTTTCGAATCACATATTCGCATTAGCGTCTTTATATACTCGTCAAATCAGGGCAAACCAAAATCTTATAATAATATAGCTTAAGCTTTATTTGATTTGTCTGATTGAATTAAAAAAATCAGTTCAAATAAGAAGTTAAAAATAGTCCTCAACCGATAAACTACGATGCCATGTCCTAAAGGCATGGTTTTCAACGTGTTTAGCTTACGCGAAATTTCGTTATCCCAGATAAAATCAATATTATTTGAATCTTCTCCTTATTCATAATATTGATTTTTTTTCATTTGCACTTTGGAAAATAAAACTCAATGAAAATATTTGATATTTTGAAGTAAATGGATTGCCACCAGAACAAATTAGATTAGATAAATCTAGCTCAAGACACTCTAAAATTAATAGGTGGCAATAGGGCGATGGTAGTGTATTCACTAAGTGATTGGCAGGTCGTGTCTTCGAATCCCGACCAGGGCCATGATTTTTATAAATTGAATACACACAACAAAAACAGATCTCCCTAAAGCAATTTAGGCGCCACCTGTTGAGAAAAACATCCGATCGCACCAAACTTCTTTCCTATCCTTCTAGTCATTCATACAGTAAGTACTCGTAGCACCCAGAAATAGGCAATGAATCATTTGCTGGCAGCTACTTACAGAAACAAACAAAAAATGCCTGCGCTGTGGTTTCCACTATAAGGGTGCTGTGTACTACGGAAAAAAGAAATCCCTTTAGCGCAAGCAAATTATAAAAAAAAAAAAATATTTTTTTCAATTCGCAAAACCGGCGACCTTTCGATTAGTAGTCCAACACATTAGACACTGCTGGGTCTCACTCACCGCACTTGTTTCCTAATTAAGTTACAGTAAATAGAATCTGAGCCCTCAATAAACTAGAACACTTCTAACAAAAATTTTCAACTGATTTGAAAATTATGTGCTTAGGTAAGCAGTTTCGAGGAGCAAGATTTTGAATTTTTGAGCTAAGGAAAAATAAAATTAAAAAATGTGGTCTGGGTGTGACCCGCAAGGTCCACACGACTAACTTCCCAGTGGAAATAAATAAAAAAACAATTTTTATTTTTTAATAATTATTATTATTTATTGTATTATTATTATTTATTTTATTATTATTATTATTATAATTATGATTATTATTATCCATAAGTTCGTCTAGAAGACGGCACCCCACCCGCCTCGTCGTCCTCTTTCACCTCCTCTGCCTCTTCCACCTCCTCTTCTACCTCCTCCTCCTCCTCCTCCTCCTCTTCCTATTCCTCTTCCACTTCCTTCTCCTCTTCCTCTGCTTCTGTCAGTCTTTCTTACCAAGCCACCACCTCCGCCCCTGGGTAAATTTTTTTAGAGGTGGCCCTGCTTTCGGGGCCGCTTTTTTATCACTTTTAGGGATGTGGTGGTTACCACCCTTTCTTCCCCTAGCTGTTATAATAATATTCAAAATAATATTAATAATAATAATAATAAATAGTACAAATCATCAATTTCAAAATTCAGCTAGTTTGCCTTTATTTTAGTTATTTATTTACTAACAAAAAACGGCTGGACCGATTTCGGAAACTTAATCAGTTCTGAGTTACGTAATTACGCTTCGAATATACCCGGTCCCATGTCAATATCGTCTTTAGTTCTCGAGATAATCGTGACGAAAGATAGTTCCGAACGCACATACGCACATACGTACATACGCACATATGTACACACACACAGACAGACATCTCTATAAAAACGTTGGATTTGGATTCTGGTGACCTTGAAACGTGGAGATATCTCAAAATCCACGATTCACAAAATCGGCCCCATTACCAGAACTACCACTGGGAAGTTAAAAATCTTGTTGCTAAAAACTTAAATCTTCTTACGTAATGCACACGATTTTTAAATCCATTCTACGTTTTTGACAGACAGTGTTCTAGTTTATTGAGATCTAATACTTTTTTTAATTCTTTATTGCGTTATCGTCGGTGAAACCAGAAAACTGTGTAACTCCATTTTAGCAAATTTTACAGGAGAGCATTTTTCCACACACATTTTGCACTGATTTTGAAGATATGCTACCAACTGAATCTCCGATAATATAATAATAAAACTTATAAGGGGGCTCAAATTTCGCCGAGTTGTATATATGGGTTTGAGCTAATAGATGTCATTCAAATGTCATTTTCGTTTAAAAGTGGAGTTACACGATTTTCTGGTTTCACCGACGTGTATGTCACGTCATCGGAACCATTATTAAAAATGACGAAATAAATAAATTAAAAAAAATGGCGCCAGATATACCCATGCCTAAACACCCCTAAATACGAAGCTTCAAGTTGATCCGTCTACCCATTGTTTCTGGAACCTCGGTCACAGACGGGCAGACAGACGGAAATCTGGGATACATTTTTTTGGCCTTCTCTATAGTCGTAGTATCATACATCTTACTCTGATTGAATTCGAATGACCGTTGTATCTTTCACTTTAGTATACAAGATTATACGAGGACGTTAAAAAATCACTACGTACCCATTCAAAAATTTTATAGTCATTGAATTTTCAAACAGAAAATAGCTTGGAACGGTTTTACATTTATTATTTATTTATTTATTTATTTATTTATTATTTATTTAATTCATATGAAGTTAATAACAATTTATGATGGGTTACCTGCAAAGCTAAGGCTTATCGACAAGTGGTTAATTAAATACATAGTTCATTAACAATTATGAAAGTATACATTCTGATTGTGCGTATCATATTAGTAAATAATTGTTATTATTATTATTATTTTTTTTTTTTTTACATTGACGACTTAAGTCCGTTGTGCTCAAATTAAATAGCCAGTTGCATTCCACCTCTTGAACATTTCAATTGCAATACCCGCCATGCAAGGAGTGCTCATCAGTTCGGACGTACAGTGAAGTTCAAAGAATATTTCCGAATGTAGAATCTTCCATGTTCTGTTTTTCGTTCAGATTATAACCTACAAACATTCAAAACCAACATGCATCGGCATCTCTCCTTTCCATCTTACCCTAATTTCCTTAACGCCCGCGCTTTGGAACTATTACGTTATATGGGTTCTAATAAATCCCTCTAGTGCGTGTATATTATGAAAAAAAATATACGTAAAATGAAATTTTGATATGCTTTTTTAAACTTAAAACGAATAGGTATTTTTTTTTTTATATAATTTGCTTACGGTAAAGGTATTTTTTCTGTTGTTGCAGTACCCTTATAATGCTAAGAACACAGCGTAAGCATTTGTGTTTTAACAGCATCAGCACCTGCCAATATCGTATTTCATTGCATGCTTTTCGATGCTATTTACTATTAGAAATAATAGAGAGATAGGAAAGAAGTGTTTGGGTGCAGTTGTAGGGTTTTTTTCCACGTATGGAGTCTAAGTTGCTTAGGGAGATTACGATTTCATGCATATATTCGAAATAAGTAATAGACTTGACCGGGATTCGAACGAACGACCTTCCATTCAGTAAGCGAATACACTACTAAAGCACCTATGCCACCCGCATAGATCGACCCAATCGTTGTCTTAAAATGTTGCTTATGAGTTATTAAACTAATTTGGCGCATATAATTGAGAAATTAAAAATAAAATTGCCTAGAAAACGAATTCATTAATTTTTCCGCACGGATAACTTTTCTGTTCAGCTTCGAAGTCAACTCACAGAAATGGTACAAATCGTTCCTATGATTTGTTCGTTTCAATATATTTCCGGTTCCAATTTTTACGTATTGCTACAACTGAGCCCTTAAAAGGTTCTGATGACTTCTTTTTTTTGTGACTTTAATCATCCCTGGAATTGATTGGATCTCTGTGATGACAAAAATTACATTTTTGATCCAGCTAACATTACGACTGAACCACAATTTTCAGTAATTGATTATTTCTTCGAAAATGGATCTACCTAACCAAATTTGTAGTTTAAAAAATTATTTTTCAAATGTTCTTGACTTAGTGTTTACAAATGTTTGTGACAATTTGATTTTAGAACAAACTTCACCCATCTTTGCTAGCAAAATAAGTATCTTATGCTTTTTTAGCTAAATGATGTTGTGCAAATTATTAGAAAAGCTACTTAAAAAGCGCGAGATTTTTTTCAACAAAAATAATTTCGTTAGTAACAAACAACTTGGCTTTCGTAAAAACAGATCAACTGGTGACGCAATTTCAAGCTTTGTAGTGAAATCTATGAAAGTTTTAATAATGACACCATCAGTATAGCTCTGTTCATAGATATGACAAAAGCTTTTAATATGGTAAATCACAGCATACTTTTGAACATATTGTACAAAGCAGAATTGAATGGTGTGTATTTATAATTATTGGTTTTCGTCTTACTTGTCTGCTAGGAATCAATGTGTAAGACTTGATGGCACTTCAGATTGTTGTACCTCAAGGGTCAATCTTACGGCCAGTTTTATTTTAAATTTATACTAATTCAGTTTTAAAAAAACATAAACAGTCACAGCTTTTGCTGACGATATGAAAAGCTTATTTGACTCTTCAATAAATCTTTATAAGGACTTACAAATCCGACGATAGTGGTTTGCAAAACATGAATTGATAATAAGCGAGAAAACTAAAATGATGCTGTGCAATTTAAAAGGTCATGTCCTCTGTCCTCTAAACTGTGATATTGTATTCCATTATTGTTCTTGTACAAAATTGTCCATGTGTGCTTGTGGCAAGCAGAACTTTTTTGGTAATATGTCGTTTAATTCTAGCTGTTTTACAATAGTTGGTGTCGAGAGTTTTAAATATCTTTTATTTTAACTGGAAGGCTCATGTGGATGAGTTCAGGAAATACATGTTGGCTGTTACTTTGTTTAGTTTTTTTTACAAACCACATTGTTCAAGGAAAATACTTTCTATGATCTATTACTGACTTGTACAGTCTAAATTACAATATGGTATTGCTACTTTTGGTGGAACTTATTTCATGTATTAAATAAAGGACAAATACATATGATAAGAATGAGAGTAAGCAACGTGGAACTCGTTAATATTCCGGTCTGTAATAAGACTCAGTTTGCTAAATTCTATACAGCGTTAGCGCCCTTGGTTTTTAATAAATTGCCGCTTATAATAAAAATTATCAGCGTTCCCGTCTTATTCGCCAGAAAATTAAAAAGTTGGTTTTTTACTCTAGATAGTTCAGCATCAAATTATTGCTTTAAACTGCTAAGCTATTAATATACATATTTTTATTTTTTTATTTCCTCAATACATTGCACCGTAGATCAATTTCATTGTAGCCCTGGCCACACATAATATTAAGTGAATTTGTTATTTGGAAAGGATTATTTTCTAAGGAATGATGCCGATTTTCATTCTCCAAAATATAAACCTTTTTTTTATCTGAATTTAAGCATTGTATATAGTAACTAAGCATTTTTGTTTCACAGTGAATAAATTGATTTAAAAAAAAAACGGCCAATATGTCTTCAACTCTCAAAGCTTACGACGGATTGTATGGGACTGTTCCTTCCGTTAAAAACGTTAACGCTTTAGTTAGCGTCAGTGCAAACCAACGACCACACCACGTCGAGTTAATCGGTTCTCATCAGTCGTTCCGCAACACGTAGAGAGACAGGACGGCTAGTTACGGAAGATTATAAGCGATCAAGTGCAATATATTAGTAATTTGTCATGTTAAATTCTAATATACAATTGGTTCAGTAGACTGAGTGTCTGACTCTCAGTCGTTCCGCAGCTCTCTTCGAGATAGGGCGGCTAGTTAGTGTTCAGCGGAAAAAAAGGAAAGTGTATCCAATATAAGCGATTTAATCAAGTGATTTTTAAGTCCGAAGTTGGCTTAGTAAGCAAGGTGTCCCACTCCACAGATAAATAAGTTGTTCAGGAGGAAAGATCACAATGATATACCTTGTGTTCGAATCTCCCAGACAGCAGAGAACAGACAGACAGTACTGACTGCTGGAATAAGTCCAGAAAGTGTCGCTTCAAACGACGATTTTTTCGTGGTCGAGGACCCACAGGAAAAAGTGGATTTGCTGGGCGCTTGTTTCGAGGCCGTGTATACGGTGAACAATCCTGTTCGCCGTAACCACGACATTGAGAATAGAGCTCTAGTGAGCCACTTCTATCTGCGCACCGAACTTGAGAATTGGCGATCTGAGAATAACGGATTCACCGTGTTCACTGATGAAAACCATGCTAATGCAGTTGTCGCCAATGGCCGAGATGCATCGCACTTGTTCGTGTCGAAGGATGATCTTCTGTGCATCTTCGAGTCGCTAAAGAATAAAAAGTCGGCGGGGATGGATGGTGTCCCAAACGTCGTATTGAGACACCTGCCTCTGGAGGCTGTAGATATTTTCACCACGTTGTTTAACAATGCGCTGAATAATGCACATTATCCGGCGCATTGGAAGGTAGCTGTGGTACACCCTATCCCGAAAAAAGGTAAAGATAGGACGAACCCTGCCAATCTACGGTCAATTAGCTTGCTTCCGAATATTAGCAAGGTTGTCAATAGAGCCCTGTTAAAGTGGGTCGAGGACAATAACATAATTCCGGACAACCAGTTTGGTTTCAGGGCGAGGCATGACACTATTCATGCCGCGTCGAAACTGGTTTCCGACATTCAGTGGAATAAATGCAAGAACCAATGCACGGGTGCTTGTCTGGTTGATTTTGAGAAGGCTTTCGACACCGTTTGGTTAGATTGACTTTTCTACAAGTTGACCACGCGGGGGATGCACAAACCGTTGCTATATGTAATATATAATATGCTTATGGGAAAGAAATTCGTTGTCAAATGTGGCAACATGACTTCGAGCAGAGTGTTTGAAATTAAAAACGGTTTACAGCAAGGGGCGGTCAATTCTCCGATCCTGTTTAACATTTACACGAGTGATCTGGTAGGTTCACTCAGACATGCTATAGCGTATGCCGACGATTTGGTGGCATACAGATCAGGTCCTAAAATCGAGGTCATTAATATCCTTTTGCAGCATGACTTCGATCAAATTAAGCGATATTGCGACGACTGGAAGTTGAAAATCAACTTTCAGAAGACAGAAACAATCTTGTTCAGAACTCCATTGGCTGGGGCCTCTAGGGATACCAGAAAAACCTGGAAGAAATTGGCCATTATTGGACAAAATGGGCAGCCATTGGCGGTGAGAAGCGTAGTTAGATATCTAGGTATCTGGCTTGACCAGTATCTGTATTTCGATAGACATATAGTTGCTTGTCTTGCTGGGGCCAAGAAGGCTTATGCTTTGACAAGGAGACTGTTTCATAGCAGTCAACTTGACTCCAGAGTGAAGGTCATTTGCTAAGTGGCCCTTATAAGGCCGATTATCGCTTATGGTTGTCCATTGTGGTTTAATATAGCGCCCAGCTATATGGAAAATATTCGGGTTTTGGAGAGACAATGTCTTAGGACCTGTCTCCGGTTGTTCCGAACGCCCGAACCCAATTATATAAAATACTATCCCAACAAGGTCCTATACGATGGGGCTCAGTTGAATAGGATTGACAATTTCCTCATTAAGGTGACTCGAAGGCACGTTGCAAGGGCGATGGCCAGCGACAATAGTCTGACCTTTGGGGCTTACTACCCCAATGAAATGTACATAGAGAGTACGCTCCGGTCTGGCTTTATCCCGCCAGAGGCATTTATCTATATTGACGCAAAAGGGCTGGTACAGACGAGGGATGGTATCCCGGTATTATACCACCGCTTTCGCAGCGCGAGAGATAAGCGGCTCATCCGCGGCGAGGACGTCGCCAATGCTCATGAGCTCCTCCGTTTTAGTACCGCAATAGCGGAGAGGGATAAATTCGATACAGAAAAACAATTCGCCGAATTCTGGTGGCTTTTTGAGGGGGGAGGGGTCAACATGCCCTCCCAAGACGGTGCGTTACTCTAGGTAACATCCTCTTAGTTTATAAGTTAGAATAAGTTAGCTAGGGCGTTTCTGGGAGAGGCCGGGCTCGCCGGTTTGTGGTGGTGCTGCCGGGAGGTGATAGATTCTGTAAGGTATCAGTCGGTTCACGGAGGCGCGTGTGCACGTTGACGACTGCCAGGCGCTCAGAAAGCAATTGGGATTTTGACCACTTGTTTCGTAATGCAACGAGTGATCAGAATCCTAATTATAGTTAGAATATGTTAAGTAGTTTAAGTAAGTAGAGTAGGTAGTTTGTAATTTGTTTTTTTTATATAAAAATATAAAATTTGATAAAGATGCCGAGTTTTCTTAACAATTTTCTCGATGAAAACATAATATGTAAGATTAGTTCGTAAAATAGTTTTTAGGCCGAAAGGCAATAATTATAAGATAGAGTTAAGTTTAGGGCGTCCGCATAAGGATCAATAATCTAGAATAAGTATCCTGTTAATTTTAAGTTAGATTTAATCATTTTTGTCTAGTATTTAAGTTGATATAAGCTAATAATTAATAAAAATGAATTTAAAAGTAAAAGAAAGTAAAAGTAATCGGTTCTCATCAGATCACCGTAATTAAACGACGTTGGGCGCGGTTAGTACGTAGATGGGGGACCGTTTGAGAACAACCGCGTGTCGTTGGCCAGTCCCATCTACAAAGTTGAGGTAGATAATATACGTGGTATCACAATGGACCTAAATTGGTCTAAGTGTGTCGGCTTCTGCCGACAGCCACATAAACCTAACCTAACCTAACCTAGCGTCAGTGGAACGGATCGACGGATTCTATGGGTCACTGCTGCCTACAAGTTCTGAAAGAAATCCTTTTCTGAAACTCATATTTTGCCCAGAAGTGTTTATATTCCACACTCACGCTTGCCATTTCAATAAACAGAACATTTTAAGCACAACATTCTTGACACAAAAGAATATAAAAATCAAAAGCGTGTAATCAAGTATAATGTTTCCAAACGGTTTCGTAAATTTCTTGCGGAATTAACGGTGCAGCAACAAATGGACACATCAACAAATAGCCAGTATATACCTACATATGATTGAGCAATAAGCAGTTTAATTTTCTCACTAGCCGACAACGCTTTGCTCTTTCACCAACTAATCGATTATGATTCCTCTTTTTAACCGCGACATTAACGCGCCCCAGGAGCGCTTGCTTAATTTTCCAAAAAATTGTGTTTCCGAAAGTAAATCTGAAAACTTACGATACATCGGCAGTCTGGCATTTCCTCTTGGCCATTATTCTCATCATTGATATAGCCAACATCATCATGTTTCCTTGCGTGTTCGCATTAGTTCACCATTATGCACCTGCACAGCCCTAACTTTCCGATTTATTTCAGAGCATGTCATTGGAAAATTTTGCAGTATTAAGAAATGAAAGCCTATTTTACACCCCAACATTTTCATTTGAAAATTGGAACGCAAACTGAATGAAGGAGTGGCACTGTACATTTAGATACACTAGATTCCTTTGAAACGTATGTATAAGTATATATTTGACAAACTTACCTTCAGGTACAGCCATGGATGAGATTAAAAAGTGGACACAGGCAGCTCCTGTACCATGCCCTGCTAATGTTATGCTCTGTGGATCTCCTCCGAATGCAGAAATGTTCTCCTTCAACCAATGTAGAGCAGCTATGATATCCATGAGGCCGTAGTTGGCTGGCAATTTTGAGTATCGATCTGTATTGGCATTCAGAAAGCCTATATTGGATGGGAATAACAACAAACTGATTATAAAGACGAGCTTTTGGTATGGTAGTCTATGATGTCTAAGAAGTAAAGTATGGTGTATTAGTGAAACATACTTGCTTAAGATGTTTGAATTTGAAGCTGGAATTTTAAGAGCCAGTTTCTAAGGTTTCGGATAATAAGCCAACACATCACCCTATCCACCAGATAAAAGTTGCTGATATTTTTTTTCTGTTTCATCGTCAAAGTCTCCGATAAACTACTGGTGGAACAATTTATCAGCCACTAAGTTTGTTTCGAAACACATGTCATTTGTTTTGCTTTGTTTGTTTTGTGTTTTCTAGAGGCTTACCCAGATTAAACCCATTTTAGTGTAGGTAAATTGTATTGTTGCGTTTAAAATGGATTAAGCTAGCAAACATTGCGAAAATTCGAACAAGCGTGAGAGAAATATCAATTTCTCTCAAGAGTCCCTTACGGAAGGAAAAAAAACATGTAATCGAAAACAAAAAAAGTGACGCTATAACTTGGAAGGAGCAAGAAAAATTCTGGATGGATATAGAGAAGGCGTTTAACAGTACCTACATCAGGTTCGGTATTTCGCGATTACAAACACCTTTCGTTGAGATATGAGGCAATCTAGAGGAGTACTAGGGAGAAAATTGCTGCAATTCGTGCGTACAAAACTGGTGGTGGTACGAGCACAGGTCCGGTTTTAACACCTGCAGAAGAAAAGGTGAAGCAAATGATTCTTTTATCTGTTGAAGGAAACGAAAGTTCTTTTGATTCAGATTTTGTTTTGCCAAGTAAGTATTTCTATTACCCGCTTATCTTGGAATATTATTTAATTCATGAGTAAAAACAAACTAATCTTATTATTCTGGGAAGTGGGTGCCCCTGTCGAAAATAAATCGATCCACTTTTATACCGATGGGTCCAAAACCAACGATGGGGTAGGAGGTGTTGTGTTCTCTGACAGGGTAAACCTCAGCCTCTCCTTTCCCCTCCCTGATCACTGCAGCGTGTTCCAGGCGGAAATCATGGCGATTAAAGAAGTTCTGTCGTGACTGAAGAAGAACGTCAAGCCACGCTAAAATCTCTGGACTCTGTCTCCACAAACTCCATCATTGTCCGTGACTGTCGATCTTCTCTAGTGGAGATGGCGAAGCATTTTAACATTCACCTATCCTGGGTGCCAGGACATACAGACATTCCAGGAAACTGTAGGGCGGATGAACTCGCCAGGAAAGGAACCACACTGCCTCTTCTACCTGATAAAGGTCCTTTAGGAATCCCAATTGCTACATGCAAACTCATGTTTATGAGGGAGACCATTGCGAAATCTAAACTTCGTTGGACAAGTGGCAACACTTGTCTAGCGACAAAACAGATTTAGCCAAAGTTGGTCACTGTCCCACGAATAATGTGTCAAAAGATAATCACGTCTATCACAGAATCCCTCGTAGTTACGAATTCGGATCATGTTACGAATACGAACAAATGTATACCATAGAATCCGAATGAAACCACAAAAGGCATTGCCGCACTATTCAGTCATATGCGAAATTTCAGCTGCTTAACGTCAAAGTGTGCGAGATTGAAGAAATAAATAAATAATTATTAATCGTTGTTTTGTGTATTTTGAACAAAAAAAAAGGGTTAGAAATGGATTCTGTTGCATTTGCAATTTGTACTAGTCAGGAGGAGAAATTAGGTTCAAAAAAGAAATAAAAATGCAGCGTAAGATACTGAGGGATGCATGCAATCCGTTTGACCTCGAGGATGAAGTGTGAGTTGTTGCAGAACATTTTGTTATATTTCAAACTAAATTCAAGTTTACAGATTTAAACAAATGTTCGCCTCAACAAACGAGCATTCAAGTATGTACTGAAAGAACTAGAACAGAAACTTGGTCCTACTTTTTTATCCTCTTCAATCTCTCCTTTAAATCGGCTTAAAGCCTTATTAAGGGTTATGGGCGAAGGCGGATACCAACACGGCGTTGGAAAAGACCACTCAGTTGGAATGGGACAGTCTTCATTTTCAGGCACGTTAAAATTTTTGGAAAGAAGGCTCTGTCCAGTCTGAAAATTAGACTTCTACTCAAAGAGCAGATTTTCGGGTGAAGTTATGTGCATCGATGTAATTCATATCAAAATTATCCCACCGGCTGAAGAAAAATATTTGTACTACAACAGAAAAGGATATTATAGTATAAATGCCATGTTGGTAGGTATATTTAGCTATGCACTTCTTTCAAATTCTCCTAAATCAATTTTTCTTAGATTTGCGATAGCAAAATGCGTATACGCTTCTTCTATGCACGGTATCCCGGATCAAACCGCGATTCTCATATATTTTGTAAAGCTGGTCCACCATTCTCTCGAACTGCAATCTATTTGTTGAAATTTTCGACCTTTAAATATAATAATATGATAATAAATGATTATTTTTCCATAAATCTGTAACAAACTTATCTATGTTTTTGCATTTTGATTCTTTTTTGTCTGCGCAATACGAAATCAGCCCTATTGTGAGTTTCGCGTGAACAAGATTCCACCCGAAAAAAAAATCCTTTTTTCTTTTCGCCTATTGTGAATTTCGGGGGAAAAAAATTGCATGTTCGAAAGATACCCCTTATTGGCAGCTCTCAATTCGGGCGGAATTAAACGTCATTCAGAGCTAAAATGTTCACTTATTTTTTGGAGGCGAACAGGAGAACACCGAATTACAATGTAAGTCATTTATTTTAATAACGGTTGCAAATGGTTGGTTGGTTGGTGATAGCATGTATTTAGTCTCGTCCTTCATTTACTTTAAGACCAACCAATGTTTCCTGTTATTCAATCGCTGAAAATGCCATCTCGATGTAGAGCTCTTGACAATGAATGCTATCATATGCGGCCTTAAAGTCAATGAAAAGATCATGAGTCTCGACTTGAAATTTCTTGGTCCTTTTTGATATCCACCATCTGCCACCACAACGTAAACAGGCTGCGAGTTTCACGGTGGGTGGAATCGCTTCTTTTTTTTTTTGACTGGTAAGCATATCCAGCAAATATTGGAATGCTATTTTATAAACTCTAAAAGTATGCACAATATTTATTTATATTAACTCAAAGCGACTGATGTCCCTGCGCCGTTAAATGTTTAAATTTTTGGCTTTATTTCATTTGGCGTTTTTTTTCGAATAACTAGTTCTTAAGCAATGCAATTTAATACAAAATATTCTTAACTTCCCTATTTTACTTTGCATTGAATTTATTTGGCACTTTATATTTCAAAGCTGTCAAAACACAAATTAGGTGTGTTCGTCTGTGTTCGAAATGTCACTGTCGATTCGAAGTGAAATATCATTCGGGCGAAACTCACAATAGCTTTTAAAATTCCGGGCGGACAGAATTTCACCAGGCGAAATATTTTCCGGGCGAAACTCACAATAAGGCTGAATATCAAATAGTTCGTAGATTTAAATGTCCAAATTCTGATTAATTCGGATTCAATGATACCACTTTCTACGAATTTCGAAATTCGTAGCAAACATTTCCCCTACGACGGATTCTGTGATAGTACTTTCGGGGTTCGTGGCGAAATTCCGAGTACGACAGATTCTGTGATAGGCGTGAATATGTTGTAGAGGTACCAAACATTTATTCGATACTAGCTTTGGCCCGTGGCTGCGTCCGCATGTATTTTAGTAAACTTTTGCAATCTGTAACCAGAATGTGTTGAAATTGCAAGACCTTGAACCGCAATCGACTGCGTTTTTTTTTTGTTTAAATTAAGTCCACGCGACCCAGAAGCCAAATAAACATTTAAAGTGTATAAATTGGTGTTTGTCTGGTACCTACTTGCTGCATCCCGAATGCTTGCACCACAGATTATTTGTTTGTGTGTTTATTAATCGGAATTTCTCTCTATTCACACCTTTAACATATTTTGTATCGATTTTGAAAATATCACTTAAATTGAACATCGTTTATTAAACTTACATTCAGATAAAACGATTTTCAAGTTATATATAATTCTCCATACAAAATTTCCATAATATATATAATAACCAAAATCGTATATGATTGTATGTTTGTATATCAATTAAAGCACACACTCACCGAGGACGCCAAGGCGATAATTAATTGTGACAACGAGAATCTGACCATAGCTAGCCAGCACTGAGCCATCATATGGATTTCCGCTGTTCCATTCGTACGATTCCCCATGAACAAAAACTAATACTGGATACTTAGTTTGACCACTGCCACCAGAACCACTGCTACCACCAGCAGTACTGCTGCCGCTATTGCTCCCACTGTTGCTACTTCCACTGCTGCCAGATGAATCTCTAGAGCCAACTGAAAGGAAAAAAGGAAAAACTAAATGATAAACTTACAATCCGGAAATTTATTGACTCATTTTTTCAAATATATTAGGGATTGGAAAAAATAGAGAAATCTAAGAGTTCACCAATAGAATACAAAAAAAAATACGAAGAAAGGGCTGCACCGAGTGTAAATGAATCACTATAAAGTGATTAATGCTGTGATTCCTTTTGATTGTCTTCCTCTATTTTTCAAAAGCCAACTTAACAAATACGTGAGGTTACAGGTCGCATCTGCTATAAATGGCTTTCGTATTGATCCGCTATAGAATACTGTCTTACCTAACCAGAAATGTTGTCAAGCCAGATGTTGGTGCATTGAAAATACTTGCAATTCATGCAGAAATCATTTTACGTTTTAATCCCGAATTAATCTTATTTTGGTTAAAAGGGAATCGGCCAAGTCGGAATCGGAATTTGCAATATCAAACATTGAATCAATTGAATCATTTTTTTTTTGCAATCGTTTTATTTTCGACTTAGTTCTGAGAGCATGAAATTAAAAATTAAATTATTGCATTAAATCGCTTGTTTACAGCTTACAGCGTATTAGACTGCGATTAATTTCAGCAACCCAAGGCTACAATTTCTCCCCACACAAGAGTTAAATGCTCGTTTAATTTGTATACACTATACAGGGTGGGGCGCGGAAATGGGCACTCACGAGCTGCTAGTGCATATTCAAATGAGCAATTATAAAACGCAGCAGCTCGTGTGCTTTTGGCTCTGTGCATTTTTTTCGACTTGAATATTCGTCGTAAAGAATATTTATTGCACTACACTGCCGTAGTGCATATTGCACCGAAAACCAGCCCACCACTTTATGGCATTCCTACTGATCCGTCTGTGGAATTCGCTAGCTCGACCTCAATAAACATCGGTAGCCTTCCCGGTTTCGGATCACTGCTTTACTGAGGATAATCTGATGCTGGTGTTGTTGCATTTATGTGATGCTAGAGTTTTAAGAACGTCTGACAAACATCCAGAGGTTCAATTGTATTCAGAAGCTTCTCAAATTTGCCACTCGGATTCAGCTTGAAATGTTAAGTCCAGTGGCCGCTGCAATGAGAATTTTTATATTATATTTGCCTTCATTGGACATTTACGGAATAATGGCGAACAATAGATAACTTGAAAAACCTTTCTTGTCATAAGGCGAGCGAATTTTTAAAAATGTACTCAATTAAATTACACGTTTAACTCTTAAATGCCCTAGGATAAAATTATAGGCTTTAATTTAAATCTTACTGTGTTGTGGAGCATTGATGATGCAGGAGCTTCATATTACTCTTTGATAAATAATTGCATGAAAAAAGTAATGCCTAACAAATTATCTAGGAATATGCAAACGTCCCATTTCTGTTACACTTAAGAGCTTAAATCGATAAGAAAAAGACGTATAAGGGCTTGGCAGAATTATTGAACATCAGAATTTGAACATCATTTCATTTTATTCAATGAATTTTATTGACTATATAAATAAAATAGAATGCTCTCTTATAAATGACCCTAAACTATTTTGGAGGTTTGTTAATTCAAATTAAAAGTCGGATGGATATTTATCTAATTTTGCTTACAACAGTTCTACAATTCCTGATTCGCCAGCTGCAAGTAAAATGTTTGCTGATCATTTTAGTAAGTTTTTTAGAGAAACCCGTGATCAATATTTAAGGTATTTAGCTAGCTAGGTATTAAACAATAAAAGAATTGTGGTTTTTAATTTAAATAGGAAGCTAAAAATATATACATAGGGTGTCCCATTGAACTCGTATAATCCTTTTCAGGGTGGACTGTATATAAGTTCCAATGGCGTTCCATAATAATTAAACAGATTTGGAATGCAAAGGAACAAGTCAATGCTCCACCACTTTATACGTCTAATTATCGCATGCTACACAATGGTGCGTATGTGGCTCTGATTTTAAAGTATCCCCAAAGTGAAATTCCTTTTTTGATTTTATATTACAACAGGACAACATAATATTATCTCATGTTCGCACACAATCTCCATTTTTCAGCCGAAAGCACAGCGTAGGCTAGGCGCGTTTCAAAGCATATTCTACACTGATAATAACCCCTATTTATAAGCACTTAACAAAATAGTCCCCAAATGTATTACATGTATACATGTATAATGACGTATGTACTTACCAATTAAAAATGTTATTCAATTACGCAGCTCATATTGCAGTACTGATGTCTTTAAAGCGAACATTTATTCATACATTTATGTATATTATTCAAAGAACACTTGCATCATACATACACATACACTCCGTTCCACGTGTTTACGAACAGGTAATTTCTTGATTTAATATTACGAATTTTTTAAATACATCAATTATATGGGAAAAACTAAATGCAATATGAAAGAAGGCCATATTATGTATGGCAGATAAATTAAATTTTTATGATGCTTTTCTCAATAAGGTCATAAAATTAGTCCTTTTTCGTTCTACCTGTTAACGAACAGTAACTAAATCTACCTGATATCATATTTAAAATCAAATATAAAGGCATTAAGAGTACCAGGGACCTTAGTTTGAAACAAAATTTCATAGAAACAACAACTAGGTTAGGTTAGGTTAGGTTGTAGTGGCTGTCGGTCGAGACCGACACACTTAGGCCAGTGACAGGCCCATTGTGATGCCACACGGATGTATCATCCTCCTACTCGTTGAACCATCTGGAGCTTCTGATGAAGCTTGACAGACTTTTTATATCGGTGTTAATGAGATCGTTAAGATCATTGTAAAAGAAGGATCCTAAATGGAGTTTACGTCTTTGAGAAGGAGCAGGGCACGTGCAGAGAAGGTGGAGAACTGTCTCCTCCTCCTCCTCGTCCATACAGCTTCTGCAGAAGTCATTTGCGTGGACGCCAAGCCTTGTTGCATGTCTGCCTATGAGACAGTGTCCGGTGATCACACCAATTATAGCACCAATGTGAAGTCTGTTTAGAGAAATCAAACACTTGTCCACCTAAGGTTACAGTTCTCAATGGTCTGTCTCATAAACATGAGTTTGCATGTAGCGATTGGGATGCCTAGTGAACCTTTATCAGGTAAAAGGGGCAGTGTGGTTCCTTTTCTGGCGAGTTCATCCGCCCTACAGTTCCCTGGAATGTCTGTATGTCCTGGCACCCAGCATAGGTGGATGTTAAAATGCTTCGCCATCTCCACTAGAGATGATCGACAGTCACGGACTACGATAGAGTTTGTGGACCCAGAATCCAGGGATTTTAATGCAGCTTGACTATCTGAGAAGATCCAGATATCCGTAATGGATATCACGTTCTTCTTCAGCCACGACAGGACTTCCTTAATAGCCAAGATTTCTGCCTGGAACACACTGCAGTGATCAGGGAGTCGAAAGGAGAGGCTGAGATTCAGCCTGTCAGAGAACACACCACCTCCTACCCCCTCGTCGGTTTTGGATCCATCGGTATAAAAATGGATTGATTTATTTTCGACGGGTGGCCCTTCCCAGAATGTTCTGGGAGGGATCTTGACCTTGAAGTTTTTGTCAAAAAGGGTTCGAGGGGTGATGTAGTCTATGTTACTGGGGAGGATTCTAAATTTTTTCACAATAGATGCGTGGCCGATTTCATTCGCGAACCATTGGAACGTTGTTTTGAGGCGGATAGCCGCACTAGCAGCCACTTGCTTGCTAAAGATGTCCAGGAGTATCAGGTGAAACAGAATGTCCATTGCAGCAGAGGGGGTAGTGCGCAGTATCAAGGGCAGTCCACCAAACAACCACCCCGTACATAAGTATCGGTCTAATTACCGAGATGTATAGCCAGTTGGTAATGCGGGGTTGGAGCCCCCATTTGTTACCAATAGCTTTTTTGCAGGAGAAGAGTGCTGCTGTAGCTTTACGAACTCTTTCCTGAATGTTAGGTTTCCAGCTAAGCTTTCTATCCAGAATGAGACCCAAGTATTTTGCCTCGTCTGAAAAGACTAGACTTGTGCCCCTGATAGAGGGGGGATCAATGTATGGAACTTTATGTTTCCTAGTGAATAGAACAAGTTCGGTTTTGTGGGGGTTAACACCCAACCCACAACGATCTGCCCATGTAGTTAGCTTATTGAGAGCGTTTTGGAGAAGTTCTTTCAAGGTGTTTAGGTGCTTCCCTGAGGCGGCAATTGCAACGTCATCTGCATAGGCAATCACCCTGCAACCCTCCTTTTCTAGGCACATCAGCAGCTTGTTCACCACTAAGTTCCAAAGGAGGGGAGATAGGACTCCACCTTGTGGCGTACCTCTACTGACAGATCTTCTGGCCGATGTCATACCCAGTTTCGAGTTTATAATCCGACTTGTGAGAAGTAGATTAATAAGCTCACCAAGTGAGTCATCCACCTTTAGATCTGACAGTGCATTTGCGATCGCGGATGTATTGACGTTATTAAAAGCACCCTCAATATCCAGGAATGCAACCATAGTGTACTCCTTATGGTGAAGGGAGTATTCGATTGAGCGTACTGACGTATGTAAGGCTGTTTCAACAGATTTGCCTTTGCAATATGCATGTTGAGCCGTAGACAAAAGTCTTGTATCTATGTTAGTACGTAGATGGATATCAATTAACCTTTCTAATGTTTTTAGAAGGAATGACGATAGGCTTATGGGTCTGAGATCCTTAGGATTTACATGGGAACATTTACCGGCTTTGGGTATGAAAACAACAACTAAGATTAGAGACTATTTCAAAGTTCTAGAAGAATATCCAGACGATGTATTTCAAAATCATTTTCGAATGTGCCGCTTCACCTCGATGTAAGTCCACTAATGAAAACCAAACCATCCTTTTTGGACACCTTCTTATACTGGTCGCGTTGGATATTCTTTAAAAATTCAATAAATAAAAAAACAATTCCGTTCAATATTGGACGGGGTATTTCATAAAACATCTTTATGAAAACCATAAACTTTATCTGTTGCTTAAAAAGTGAAATATGTTGACCGTCCATTCAGCAACAAAAAAATATAATGGAAGATTTTGCGAACAGAAGAGAAAACCCATTTTCATTCGTTGTTGGCTGTATAGGTGGGACTCATTTCAACATTCCTACTCCAAAAAAGGATCCTAGCAGTTACTACGACCGCAAAGGAACGTTTTTGATTAGCATGCAGGTAGCTTTGATTACTTCATTAAGGAGAGTACCTATGTTATATTTCTCAAGTTTCTTCTCCTAGGCAATATGCGACAGCAAATTTAGATTTCTCGACGTTTTTATTGGATATCCAGGAAGCTGCCACGACGCCAATGTATGGGTGAACAGTCCGATATTCAAGGTGCTGACTAGTGGAGGAATTGAGTTTGCCGAAAACGCCCACCTGTTGGGAGACTCTGCGTACCCACTTTCAGAGTATATGATGGTTCCATATAAGGCCAATGGTCACCTTACACCCAAAAAAAAAGTTAAACACCTGCATAAGCTCCACAAGAGTGTTTATAAAACAAAGTTTTGCAATTCTAAAAAAAAGTTTCAAATTTTGAACTATATAGACGTCCGAAAAACAGAAAAGATTAGCCAACAAGTATTGTCTTGTTGTATACTGCATAATTTCATTATCAACAGAGAAAAAGATTCAATTAATCGAGATCGGAGAGCGTCAAACAATAATTCTCGTGAAATTTGTTCATTATCACCAGAAGCCGTGACAAGACACACGCAGGAGGGTGTACAAAAACGCAATTGTTTATCAATGATTTTTTCTGCTTGATAGAACATTTTATTTGGTGTCTTGTAACAGAAAAAGATAAATAATGTACGTATTTCAATAAAACTTAATAAAGAACATAAATATATTTGCACTATCGCAGGAATTTCATAACAATCACCATCTAATTGGATTTGCTATCCTCTAGCATTTCTCGAAGAATGTCTTTTAAGCCCCGCAATTCTTGAATGCGGTCCAGTTCTGTAGAGAGTTTCTGTTTCTCCAACTGCATCACTTCTTCGAATCGTTTTTCTTCTTTTTTTGCCTCCTCTTTCAATAAATCTAGAGTTTCACAGTCTTTACTTTTGCGGCCTCTGGTGGGAAGTCTTAGGACGGGTTTTGGTTTTGGAGGTGAGTCAAGAGATCCTTCATCTTCTTCTTCCATAGCGCTAAAAGCATCACGTACTTGAATGTTTGGGACGTATTCATTTGACTCATCCAGACTAGAATGCATAACAGGAGATCGGAGTATTGTTCTTAAATTTTCAGGCGGAGGCTCGATCGAATGCTTTGTCCCGTAAACTTGATCAAGTTGGTCGAAATGTTCCCAGTAAGTAGCGTTCCTTCCAGTTTTCTTATTTCGATTCTTAATATGTTATCATAATATTTAGGAAATTTCTATGGATTTGTGTTTTCTTGCATTTCTGAAGGAATCCTTCCCCACAGAAATGCTTTTGACTTTTTCCCAGACGAAAATTCTTTTTCATGATTTAGTCTTGTAGTTATTAAAAGCTTGACCTCCGCAGCGCGGAAATATTCTCTTTAAAAAAATTAAATGTTTGTGAGAACAATTAAAATAAAGGAATTCAACAAAAATCTATAAATTTTTCTGTCAAAAGCATAGTAAACGTATCTATCAAAAAAAAACGTTTATTTACGTATTTTTCTTTCTCTTCCGACATTTTTCTGGCTTTTTTCCGGCGAATCAACAGCGCATCAGGTATTTCTGTGATGCTTTTCTTTTGTTATGTTTGCGTATCAGTTTGATCAACTTTGCAATAATGAACACTTGACGTTGAAAGTGATGCCAATAGTTGCGTTAATGAACATTTTGCAAAGCATCATGAGCATCATGATGCCAGTGATACGTTACTGAATTTACACTGCGGCATCTAAGGACATTTTGGAAAAATATCCTTTTTCCAGGATTGAAGTAGGTACCTTTTTTGTTGTTGCAAGGACCTCTAAGTAAAATAACATTGCAAACATTTTAACAGTGTCATAGAAAGTATAATTTGGCGGATGATTGCAAGTCGGATTGTGAAATTTGGTGAAATATACATTATATAAAATAGGGACTTGCAAGAATCCAATGTTTTAGAATACTTAAAGCAGTCGAACGACTTAAAACCAGTCAAAAGACTTAAAAGCAGTCAAAAGACTAACAGTTAAATGAATGCAGTCAAAAGACTTACTGACTGCAAACAAAAAAGACTTTCAGAAGACTTACAACTGACTTAAAGAATGCAATAAGTCAAAAAGTACTGCATTCTTTTAACTTACAGTCTGCTTTATTTAACTGCCCATTCACATTGTTCAAAATGACTGCTGAATGTTGTTTTGCAGTTTAATTCTGTAATTCAAGAGACTTACATAATAAGTGTTTTAATTCATTTAACTGCAGTACTAATTTAATTGCTTTTTTTACAATTCTACAGAATACAAATGACATATTCAGTTTACAATTTGTGAAAGAGCACAATTAAAAAAAAAATGTTTTTTTAATGAAGCAGTACTGAGAACTACAATACTTTCTGTCGAAGATAGACATAGCTTCGGCAATACTGCAGGTATAGAGAAATAAATTTGACAAATGCGTTATCGCTTTCAGTCAGTTTGTCAGTTCTGTCTTCTATGACTCTGTGGGATAACAACAACTTTAATGGGAAATGAGAATATTATCATAGTTTTTTTTTCAATTTTTTTCAATATAATTGTTTTTTATTCATTCATTCAATTCAGACCCATTTTACAGTATTCTTAACAGATATACATGCTTAACATTTTTTTTTTTAGAAGGATTTTATGTGTGGATTTAAATTAACAAACTCAAATATAAAATAAAGACACTTACATAAATTCAAGTACTGTACAAAATTTAAGCGTTTTTCATCAGTGAATGAATAAATAAATACATTCTATAATGTCAACAGTCAACAACAATATTATAAAATTTTAGATTAAATAAAAAAAAATATATTGTGTGGTGGAGCGAGAAAAGAAAAAAAACATAGGGACGGGCTACAGTCCGCTTGGGCGAACTGTTGGATACCCTATTCTAATTCCTATCCCTCATAAGTGGGCGTGACAAAAGTCTAAGTATGGTTGAATTGTTAAGAACGCTCTACATACGAGTATTTTAATATATAACATTTAAAGGATTTTATCAAAAAAAGAACGCTCCCTAGCTCAAACTTGGGTGTTTCAATAAAATTGTTTTATTTAATTGTGGGCGTGTCAGTAGGCGGATTTAAAAAAAATTAACACTTGAGAATAAAGGGCCCCTAGAGAGTATATATTATAAATTTCAGCTCCCTAGCTCAAACTTTGAATTTTCAAAAAAAAAAAAAAAATTAATTGTGGGCGTGTCAGTGGGCGGATTTTGAAAATATTTACACATGAGCATAAAGGGCCCATAGAGAGTATATACTATAAATTTCAGCTCCCTAGCTGAAACTTTGGATTTTCAAAAATTAATATACCCTTAGAATAGGGTATAAAAAAAATATTTTATTTATTTGTGGGCGTGTCAGTGGGCGGATTTTGAAAATTTTTTATCCCGAGCAGTTTTAGGAGTCATAGATCATATATAAAAAATTTCAGATTTCTAGCTCAAAATTCGATTTTTTCCAAAATTTGTTTTTTTTTTGAGTTTGTGGGCGTGTCTGTGGGCGGATTTCAAAAATTCGTAAACTTGATTATTTCGGGACCCTAGAGAGTATATGGTTAAAATTTCAGCTCTCTAGGTCCAGTTTAAAGGCCTAATTTTTGGCTACAGACGGACGGACGGACGGACGGACGGACATGGCTAGATCGACATTACTATCGATGCTGATCATAAATATAGTAACTTTTAGGGGTCTACGGGCAATATTAAGGTATGTTACAAACTATGCGTCAAAATTAATATACCCTTAGAATAGGGTATAAAAAACTCATAATAATTAGATGTATGTACAAGCTATTAAATAATTAATTTCGATAGATTATCAATCTCAATGAGGTCAAAATTAAACAGCCACTTCTTGACCGCTTTATTAAAGGAATAGATATTCCTAGAGCGCCTTATTTCTATTGGTAGTTTACTCGTATTAAAGATACGAGGAGCTACAGAAGAGTAATAACTTAAGAAGAGGTGAGTATTGTGTGGAGGAATGATATCAAGGCTCATAGAAGAGCTTCGAAGACCATAGGTATTCGGATCATGATTTAATGAGTAACCGCTTCTTAAGAAAACGATTTTTAAAACTTTGTAGAAATAGAGATGCTTTAGAGGAAATATAAAGGAATGTGTAAAGAGTGGGAAACTGTGTTCCTTTTTTTCCAGATAATTCTCGGCACATATTTTTGTAAGACAAGCAAAGGTTGCATTTTGTTTTTGTGTGTTCCGCCCCAGCAAGATAAACTACGAGTATATTGCAATTTGGATTGAACAAGACCATAATAAAAAGTTTGTAAAAGTTTTTCTGAGCAAAAAAGTCTCAAATGGTAAAGCGTTCTGGTGGTTTTCATCAGGCATTTCCTTAAGGAAGTAGTATGAGCACCCCAGTTTAGCCTGCTATCGAATTCGAATCCTAGATGCTTAAAGACCTGTACGTGGCCAATGACAAAGCAGCTTGGTAGGCAATCTTTGGAAGAGTTATATGTACAAGCTATTTCGGAAAGTGATTCATAGCAATTATCAGAGCTTATCAACACATTATTGCAGTACGCACTATGAAAAGTAAAAATAGGAGGTTCTAAATACAAAGAAGTATTAAAATACATGATTTTTGTTTTGTCACTAATAACTAGCTTATGCATACGGAACCAATGTCTTAACATTTCTAAATCATGGTTGATATCAGCTATTAGATTTAACCAAGAGATGCTGGAATATGAACAACCTATATCATCAGCAAACTCTGTAAGTTTACCTTTCATATTAAGGGTAAAAATAGAGTTAATAAAAATTAGGAACAATATTGGTCCCAGAACAGATCCCTGTGGAACACCGATTTTAATATCGCAGCACTCACTAAACATATTTCCTATTCGAACCATTTGTTTCCTGTTGGTGAGATAGGACTCAATCCATTTATGATCAAATCCCTTAAATGCAGCTTTCTTCAATTTATTCAACAAGATTTTATGATCAACAGTATCAAAAGCCTTCGTAATATCCACGAAAAGAGCTTCTTACTGTTGATGCTGTCATAAACTGAGTTGCTGAAGTTAAGAAGTGCATCCTCAGTAGATCTGCCAGTTCGGAATCTATACTCACTATGGCTAAAAAATGAGATACCATCAAGATAGGACAAAATTCTTTTTTTGATTAATTTTTCGAAAACTTTAGAAAAAACTGGGAGAAGAGAGATAGGCCGATAATTATTGAGTACTTTTTTGTCACCTTTCTTGAATACAGGTATAACTTCCGCAATTTTAAGCATTTCAGGAAATATACCACATAAGATACTTTCGTTAAAGATATGAGCCAAAATATCTACAATATAAAATGCGATGCTCTTTATAAATGCATTAGAATAGGATTTATGAGTAGTGGTGGTCGAGTTGTTCAGAGACATGATTCATAAAAAAAGCTATGAGGCTCAGATCTTTCCCTGTTAGAACACTCAAGCAAACATCGACTATTATTATTACTAGGTGTTATACCTGCCTCAGTTATGGTTTTATTTGCAACGCTAGTAAAAAATAAGTTGAAGCTATTAGCTACTACCTTTGGGTTTGTAATATGCTGATTTCCATGCCTAAGACAAGATGGTATACCATTAGCACTTCTGTTAAAACGCTCATTTACTATTTCCCATACTTTTTTTTAAATTACCTTTAACCCTTTGAAACTTGTTAATGTAAAAATTTTCTTTGCATAAAGGCACCTCAATAGCAATTTCCTTACAAATTTTATCATAAGCCCTGCGGAGATGGCTATTATTTGGTTGCTTTTTACATTTCACACTTAACTTATTTTTTAGATTAATTTTATAAACCAGAAATCCAAGGCTTGAGCTTGATTAGTTTTTTACTTTTTTTTATGCACTGTCACCGTACAACTCGCAACATGTGTAATAAGAATATTAGAAAACAAATTAAAAGATACATTGGGATCATTTGCTGTCCATACCTCAGACCAGTTTTCAAGCATTAAGTAATTAGTAAGCTCAATGAGATTCACGTTATTCGCCTGATAATGAGGATCATGTTTATTACTTTGAACGTTATTCGATTGAAAGAACAAACAGACCATTGAATGATCAGAAATTCTCAGATCAGCAGTGCTACTAACGAGCGACAATTTAGACTTACAATCAAGCCTACAGAAAATATGGTCAATACAAGTGTTGTCTTGTCTTGGAGGGTTGTCTTGTAGGAACATTTATGCACGACTCTAAGCCATTGGCACATATTAATGATTGATACCTTAAGACAGCAGGTGATTCGCTCAAGATATCCAGGTTAATATCACCAGCTAAAATAAGATTCCTTACATTTTCCGCAATTAATAAGGAGCGTAGCTCATCAATAAATTCCTCTTTACTCATATCATGAAGTCTGTAGCAACCAAGAATAACCGTCTGTTGTGTATTAATAGTGCAACTTAATCTTATCATGTCCGAACACCTAAGATCCAAAGTAACACATTCAATTACATTATTTATAGCCTTCTCATTTATATAAACAACAATACCACCTGCAGCGAATGAGTTATTACAATTTTTGAAAGAAAGTGCGAGGATAAGTTATTAAAGAAGTAAAATTGTTTTTTGGTAGACATCTGTTAAAGCTCTGTACTAAATCTTAACTTTACCTCTGACAAATATTTGAAATTTGTAGCTGAATATTGTGCAGTCGTGTAGTACACCACGTTCGACGTCATCATAAAAATTGAATTTATCTACCTTATCCCAATTTGTTCTCCAACATAAACATAATTATAGCCTTCTTTATACCCTATTCTAAGGGTATATTAATTTTGACGCATAGTTTGTAACATACCTTAATATTGCCCGTAGACCCCTAAAAGTTACTATATTTATGATCATCATCGATAGTAATGTCGATCTAGCCATGTCCGTCCGTCTGTCGGCAAAAATTAGGCCTTTAAACTGGACCTAGAGAGCTGAAATTTTAACCATATACTCTCTAGGGTCCCGGAATAATCAAGTTTACGAATTTTTGAAATCCGCCCACAGAAACGCCCACAAACTCAAAAAAACAAAATTTTGGAAAAAATCGAATTTTGAGCTAGAAAGCTTAAATTTTTTATATATGATCTATGACTCCTAAAACTGCTCGGGATAAAAAATTTTAAAAATCCGCCCACTAACACGCCCACAAATAAATAAAACAATTTTTGTATACCCTATTCTAAGGGTACCTACCTATATTAATTTTTGAAAATCCAAAGTTTGAGCTAGGGAGCCGAAATTTATAATATATACTCTCTATGGGCTCTTTATCCTCATGTGTAAATGTTTTCAAAATCCGCCCACTGACACGCCCACAATTTTTTTTTTTTTTTTTTTTTTTTTAAATTTAAAGTTTGAGCTAGGTAGCTGAAATTTATAATATATACTCTCTAGGGGCCCTTTATTCTCATATGTTAATTTTTTTTAAATCCGCCTACTGACACGCCCACAACTAAATAAAACAATTTTATTGAAACACCCAAGTTTGAGCTAGGGAGCGTTTTTTTTTTGATAAAATCCTTTAAATGTTATATAACAATATATGTAGAGCGTTCTTAACAATTCAACCATACTTAGACTTTTGTCACGCCCACTTATGAGGGATAGGAATAAGAATAGGGTATCCAACAGTTCGCCCAAGCGGACTGTAGCCCGTCCCTATGTTTTATATTGCATTTGGTTTTTCCCATATTATCGAAAGATTCAAAAAATTTCGTAAAATTAAATCAAGAAATTACCTGTTCGTAAACACGTAAACGGAGTGCATATGTTGCAAAAAAAAATAATGTTCGCACATGTGGATTGTGTATGGCCAGCTAAACCAATTACATTATGTGCAGGAAGATATGGCCTACCGAGAATAAATAAAGAATGCAGAACATCACTCTCCAAATATGTGCAGACGTTGCTAGAATGACTTAATGGTCTATCGGCACGGACGCAGACAAGCTTAGTTTACCCCGAAATACCCACTGCCGAAGCTGCCGGATACCTACGCTGATGAGGATGAAACTTTGTTAAATAATTTTGTGCGGATTTTCCGCTTTAGGTAAATCTTAAACTACTCGTAGGCATCCAAGCAAACCAACTCTCGAACAATATAAGCACAGGATTGAAAAACTTCATTGACTTCCTTAACAACACAGGATGGTTTTGAATTTTACTCTTATTTTACAGGCCTTCCTGAGTACTCGGCTTAAGGCTCTAATGTTCTTGGGAGGAATCCGGAAGACAACCTATGATTTTCCTGCAAATATATTTCCATCTTAGTGTAAGGTATTTCTAAATAAATAATTCCTGCGCAGCATATCCTGTTCATACACATACAGAAACGTTCCTAAAATATATTACCGACAAAAATTATTTTTACCTTCATTCAAACTATGAAGAAATAAAATCGCATATAAAGCAAAATCAAAGCATATAAGGAAATAAAAGAAGCAGTAAATATTCTAATGGAGCATTGTTCTTTGACGAGCATAAACATAACCTAAATGTCATATATCCCCTGTGTCCAAAGGAGGTATCATTGTCGTGCTCCATTCTCTTTCTACTGATTTATTGACAATTTTGATATTTTAAGTTGTTGCCATAAAACGAAGTGTGGTAGAGCATGCTTTCACATACTTAAACATTAGCATTGTTTTTGCCTGAATATCTTTTAAGAATACGCATTAACAAAGAAGAGGAATTCGCAATTCAGTTCATGCAAGTGAAAACATTTTCAAAGTTTACGATGCCTCGGCAAGAGTTATGCATAAAAATGCGATTGCAGAGGAATAGGATTCCAAGCAATAATGATGTTATTTGCAAAAGCTTTTTACGTAAAAGTTTTATTTACAGCAGTGAATAAAAAAAACGTATACATATTTAGAATCCTTTTAGCCAAAATGTTTTTGCTTCAAATTTAACGCATGCTTATGGGAACCAAAAAAATCAATTTTTTGTTTACTTCATGTCGAAGAGTAGTAAAATATATTACGCATTAAAAGGATGTGATACAAAAAGCGAAGGCACAGAACATTGTGTTCTACACCATTGTTTGGTTAAAATATTGAAATGTTGTTGATATGCGATAGGTGCTTATTTGTCTCAGAAAAGGCTAATCTATGGCGTAAGAAATGCTCTCAGAAAAGTGTTGCTTTTGCTCTAAAATTTAAAGGTATCTCTTTTTGTTAACGGGCGTTGTAAAGTTGATTTTTGTTAACCTTAAAAGGAGTACTGCGGGCGCAGTGGCTCAATGGTTAGTGTGTCGGACTACTAATCGAAAGGTCCCCGATTCAATTCCCGCCGGGGCCAACATCTGGATTTTGTTTCCACTGCCCCACCTCTTGCGAACGTCTGACAAACATCCAAGAGTATCAATTGTCATGAGAAGCTTCTCAAATTTGCTGTTCGGATTCGGCGTAAAATTGTAGGTCCCTTCCACTTCGCAAAGAAAGTGGTTGGAGAAGCTATGTTGTTGGCCCTCTATGGGCCGTTAATGCCTAATATGTATTTATTAATTTTTTAAAAGATGTTTCCAGTATCGGTGATATGTTTAGGTTTACTGAGGCATGATTTATACACACGATATATTCATGGATATTGAGGGTGCGTTTGACAATCCCGCTTTTTGCAAAATTGAATATGCCTCGACATCAAAGGTTGTCGATCCTGGAATAATGATCCTGAAGGTGCTTAGAAGGAGAGAAGTAACAGCCACTGTGGGCTGTTAGAAATGTAAGCGCTGTGAAAGTCTGTGCACATGGTGGAGTGCTGTCCACTACCTTGTGGGACCCTTTGGTCAACTCTTTGCTGAGAAGATTTAATAGCGAAGGACACATTGTTATTGGGTTTTCTGATGATGAAAGCGGCAGAAACTTCCCAGCTCCTTGTGAGCGTATGGAACGAGTGCTTAGCATGGCTTTATTAGACTAAGATTATGCTATATATTCTCCGGCAGTGGTATAAGATGTTCAGCAGAGCCTTGGCACTCTGTCACAGACTGGCACACTGCTAAAGAGACAACTGACTAACCTACAACACTTGTGTTTTTATACACAACAGGTCCTTTCGTACGCTTTGCATTTCTTTGTTGAAAGTGAGACCATAAGATCTGTATACCGTATGTATTGAATAACATCTTCTGTGAAAGAATCAGAATTGCTCGTGAAGCACGGGTGGCCGCCTCATGATATGCAGGAGCCTAGCGGGGTAGTCGTAGGGATGTAACCCCAACATCCTGCGATGGATGTTCATTACAATTTCAGGACCGATGATCACATACGAAACGGTAGCATGGGCGAAATGAACCGATCTAGCCGATAAAGTAAAAAGATATCAAAAGCAGAAGTTTGGCCTTATCTTTCTATTGAACGCCCCAAAAATCGGGCTATTGTCGCTGACTCTAGTCCTTGCATCATGCCATAAAATATTCGATCCTGTTCAATTGTGCCCAATCGATATGTTCTATGATGTTCTGGGACTCGGTAGTTAGAAAGAACCCGAGAAAAGTCCTTAGACAATATCTTTCGAACACCCAAATTCTTTCCAAATAAGCAGGTTCTATTAGTCTCCATGTGCCGCCTTGGCTCCAGCAAAACAAGCATCTATACTCCGAAGTTCGAAAGAACCCGAAACAAGTCATAATACACTATTTCTCGAAGACCCGAATCCTTTCCAAATAACTTCATGCAATTAGTCGCCCAGTCGAAAGCAAAAGGGGGCTTGGCTCCAGCAAAACAAGCATCTATGTATTAGTTTGTCAAAATGCAGATACTCCTCTTTTTCCTTAATGGCGTTGAGGCTATGATCAGGATTAATCGCTGAAGCCAATCAAATGCTGGTTAGGCTGCATTTGTGTGAGCCAGACGTTTTTAGGCCTGCCTCGCTTTCGTGTTTGTATTGGAACGTTGATTGATATAGAATTTTTGACAGGATCGGTAGGATCTCTCCTTTGAACATGACATGACAGTACCAACTGAGTCGATCGCGTTCCATTTTTTTGATGTAGGTTCTTTGAAGTGAAGGCTTTCTCAGATCTTGGAACTTCTTATTCGATCAATCCCTGCCATTACTGCTGTCATGCGAAGCAACTCCATCTCATCTGCCTTTAATTTGCCCTCATACTATTTGTACGGTGTTAAAAACCGTATGTGAGCGCCGGTCGCACAACTGCGGTGAGGAGCCTTCCTTTCAACTAAGGGGACATTTTTCGATCACAGAAGATGGCTGAGTTTTCCCGCCAATTCATCCACCTTACGAGGAGCCTTCCTTTCAACTAAGGGGACATTTTTCGATCACAGAAGATGGCTGAGTTTTCCCGCCACTTCATCCACCTTACGCCACCTTATTTATAATATTACTTTCTAGAGGCCCTTTATTCTCATGTGTTAATTTTTTTTTAAATCCGCCTACTGACACGCCCACAATTAAATAAAACAATTTTATTGAAACACCCAAGTTCGAGCTAGGGAGCGTTTTTTTTTGATAAAATCCTTTAAATGGTGTGCAATGCGATCAGGGTGTGCAATGCACACCTTGCACACCCTGACGACACGCCACTGTTCTCTAATTATCTATCGATGGTAGCGTCAAAAGGCCTTCATAATTCGATATTTTCGTATACACGTGTTGATCCAGTCAGAAACATGAAAACATTAATTGATCACAATTTGGTAAGAGTAAGAAATGCGGAAATCAAATCGGCGGTAGTTGAAATGTGTATTTCAGACCATTATGCTGTATACTGCGGAAATAATACGAACATCATAACTCAAAACATAGTTGATGAGGAACGCCAAATTGTAAGCCATATCGTTGCGCAGAAAATAAATGAATTTAATTGGGATGAGCTGAATCTTTTAACAGATGTAAACGAATACTATCAATATTTTTTTTTTTTTCAGACTTCAAGAAAGCCTTCGACACATTAAGCCACAAGCAATTACTACGGCAGTTGGGAAAAATTGGAGTACGAGGGGATATTCTGGCATGGTTCGAAAACTACCTACGAAATAGAAAATTTAAAGTAAAAATTGGTGAATTCATCAGTGAAGAAGAAAACATAGAGTATGGTGTCCCCCAGGGATCGAAATTGGGCCCACTTTTATTTATAATATATGTCAACGATCTGCTGTCAGTGCTTAAATATAGTACGGGCTACGCTTATGCGGACGACACAGCTATAGTGGTCAGTCATAGGGATGTTGAGGAAGCTGCAAGATTAATGCAAAGCGATTTTAATGGAGTTACAGCTTGGTGTCACGACCATGGACTAATAGTCAACGTACAGAAAACAAAAGTCATGCACATTCGTCCACCGCATATCCCAAAAACCAAATTAAAGATTAAATGCATGATTGCTTGCACAAAATTGGATGTAACGATCTTATAAAAGAGGATGACGACTGCTCTGGCTACTTAGAGAACGTCCCAACCTATAAATATCTTGGACTGACGGTTGACTATAACTTCAAATGGAGCTACCATATAAGGACACTGGAAAAGAAACTACGTCAATCCTCTTACGCACTTTTCCATCTTAGCAATGTATGCCCACCTACAGTCCTTAAACAATACTACTTTGGATTAGTAGAAACACATCTGAGGTATGGGATACTAGCGTAGGGCAGAGCTTCACAAACGCAATCTCTACATCGTTGAAGGTAGTGAAGTCAAAAAAACAAAAGTTTGCACCCCTTTTTCTACCCCTTAAGGGACGAGTTTTTTACAAGTTCCTTTTCATCTAAAGCCTTGGGCATACGCCATTCTGCAGAATTTCAAGTTTCTATGTCAAATGATTTAGTCTGGGCTGCGATTATTCAGTTTTTTTCAACTTCTCCTTTTTGGTATTGAATAAGTTTCGTTACTGGAATGACAATTTAAAGGAAGTAGAGTCAAAAAACAAAATTTTGCACCTCTTTTTCTGCGGTTAAGAAACGAATTTTTAAAAATCCCGTTTTATCTAACGCCTTGGGCATCCGCACCATATTGAATTTCTAATTTCTACGTCAAATGGTTTATGCGGGACCGTGGTTATACGTTTTTTTCTTAAACTTGCTTTTAAAGAGTTAGATAACTTAGCACTTGCATAGAAACCCTATGTACATATAATTATAATTTTTCAATATATTCAATAATAATTCAAGTACGTAGTCCACAAATCGTAGTCCATATTAATTTTAGTATTTTTTTTTTAAATCCGAGCAACGCTTGGTACTTTAGCTAGTACACATAAGAGTAATTATTCGCATCCTTCTCTTAAAGTAACTACGGGTTCTAAAAGCATAACTTTCAGTAGAAGTAACGAATAGCAATTACTGCATTTAAAAACACCCTAACTTGTCTGTCTCATAAAATTAATGCTAATTAACAAGGGGCTTAAAAGTTGAGTATCCCATCGCCCGTCACAGATGGTGAAACATTGTACCCAACAAGTGTGAACTTTTAATATATTTTAATACATACATACATACTTACGTAATGATGATAGATGAACATTTAATGCAAGCTCTGGCAACGTGCAATTTTTAAGTGATAATTGTCGAAGCTTTCGTAATTACCTATTAGAGCAGTCTCCTCAACTTTACGGAATTTGTTTTGTGTATTTTAAAATTCTAACCATTACCTACGAGTATATTGGTGGCACATACCTAATTTTTTGTCAGGTCTTCTTTTTAACTTTCTCATATACTTAAGAGAGAGATATTGCAATCGAGCTGAAATTGCGAATTCAAACTGAGTATGATACAGGTATGATAGTACGGCTGTTTAAGTCCAAACAATTGTTTTTTCCGTTCGTTATTCTGTCTGTCCGTTCGTTACGGTGCTACTGAACGAATCTACTTCAAACTTCGTATTCGTGGTTTTGTTTTTGAAATATACAATCATTGAGGTGAGCTCAGGAAAAGGCGTACTTAGTTTTTGCATAACTAGTCGAATAACGGTTGCAAATAAACTACATTCTCCAAAACGGGTCAAGTAATTTCAAAAAAAAATTTACACACCAGCTTACACTACCATTTTGAATATATTTACAGATGTAATAACATTTGCACTTGTCGGCGCACTGGCTCAATGGTTACCGGTTCAATTCCCGCCGGCGCAAATAACATCTTGAGTTTTTTTCCACTGCCCCACCTCTTGCGAACGTCTGAAAAACATCCAAGAGTATCAATTGTCATGAGAAGCTTCTCAAATTTGCCGTTCGGATTAGGCGTAAAATTGTAGGTCCCTTCCACTTCGCAAAGAAAGTGGTTAGAGAAGCTAGGTTTTAGGCCCTCTATGGCCGTTAATGCCTAATATTTAATTATTTTTAATAACATTTTTGAAATATTCTTTTATAATTTTTTTATTCATTAGGAACCTACCAGGGGCCACTTTTATATTAAAATAAAAATAGTTTTTTTAATAGTCACATTATGTGGACTTTAATCTAAATAAATAAGTTTTTTGACGCAAGTCTTTCATAAATTAAGCCTCCTCTGGTTTCCTTATCACACAGATACATTGCTGCTTCAGTTCATATTTAATGGAGCGTTCGTGCGGTTAGGCAGTTCAATAAGCATAAGCTATCTAAAGTTTGAAAAAAAATATGTGCTCGTTTGTTAAGTTTCGAAGAATCGGAGGACCATCAATATTTTTATGCCAATTATTGATATAATATATGATATCTATATTAGTTGGTACCTATAGTTTTGTTGCTTTGATCTCAAGAGTATTGTCCTTACGGCTCCTCACTCGCTTTTCATACCCTATTCTAAGGGTACATTAATTTTGACTCATAGTTTGTAAAATACCTTAATATTGCACGTAGACACCTAAGAGTTACTATATTCGTGATCAGCATCAGTGGTAATGTCGATCTAGCTATGTCCGTCCGCCCGCCCGTCCGTTGGCAAAAATTAAGCCTTTAATCTGAAGCTTGAAAGCTGTAATTTTAACAATATACTCTTTAGGGGCCCGAAATAATTAATTTTAGGAATTTGTAAAATGCGCCCACTGCCAGATGCCAGATCCGGTACTGACAGACCTGCCCCGTACAAAAGGCTGATGAGGATAAGTCGATCACCCCTAACCAGGGACGACCTCCTGTCGGTCGGGAGTATTTTGACGCCATAAAGACGCAAAAGGGATCCCTGAGCTCTCAATTCGGCAGGGTTGCGATGTGCGAACTCAAGAGGTCGGACGAGATCACTGGACAAACAGCGCAGCCGGTATCAAATCTGAACTCGCAAAACACGCAATCACAGTTAGAGCATACAGATCCACCGCAGATTAAAACACCTACTTCCGCTGTCGAATTGGCAGATGCATCGACTGTGAAGCATTGCAACAAGCTCCGCATGCCGCTCCTTATAGGGTGCGATGCAAATGCCGACAACACCATCTGGGGGAGAACCGACACCAACACCAGGGGTGAGTACCTACTAGAGTTCATTATGAGTTTTTCAATTGACATTGCAAACGTGGGAAACACCCCCACTATTGTAACTAGGGTTAGTGAGGAAGTACTCGACCTCTCCGAAACTGAAGAGTATCTTGTGAGCCGTCATTGCTTGACCATCAATAATAGTATTCGACCTGGACAGTACAAGTGTCACGAGTAACCCAGTAAGAAACCCAAGAAGAACCAACTGGGGGAACTATCAAGCTGAGAGACAGAGCACAGACTCCATGGTGGTACAACAACTTTTTAAAACTCAGATCCGAAGTGCGATAGCTATTCAATAGAGCAGGGCGCAGCGGAGACTGCCATAGCTACCAAATGGCGCTACATATAATAAGGAAGTACTCCTACTGCAGCGAGGCTACATAAAGCACTGGCGAAATCAGGGGGAGTGCCAATGTCTCTAAGGAAACCAGATGGCAGGTTCATGGAAGATGAAGAACGTGCTCTTCGATCCTACTAGAAACTCACTTTCCACACAGCTCACCTAGTACTGACTTTGGAAGCAACACCACTTCATTCAGATCTCGGATGAAAGACTGGAAAAACCATTAGCCGAGAGACGACTAAACTTGGCAATAAATTACCTTTAAATCGGCTGGAGTGGACGGTTTTACACCTGCCCTACTACAACAAGGGCAAAGTGGACTACTACCAAACCTGATCAAAATGACAAGGAGTAGCTTTCCTTGGGTTACATGCCAATGCAATGGAGATGACCGAACGTTGTTTTAATACCAAAAGCGGGGGAAAAAGACCCGGCTAACCCAAAATCGCACAGACCCATTGGCCGTGCGTGTTTTCTTCTGAAGATGACATAAAAGGTTGTGGACAACTATTTAAGGGAAAATGTACTGAACACACCCCCTTACATCGTCGTCAGCACGCATTCAGAACGGGCAGTTCGGCGAGCCCTCTTTTAGCTGACGGAGATAATTCAAAGTGACCTGACAGTAAAAAAAGATAGTACGTGTGTGCTCCTGGACATTGAGGGAGCGTTCGACAACACCTCACACGAGGCTTTCACACGATCCCTGGAGAGGAAAGGATTGAACACTACAGTATCCACCTGAATGTGCTACCTGGTTAGCACTAGATCAGCAGAGAATCAAACACTATCTGGGACCATAAGAAGGTGTATTATTACCCTAAATGTTGAGCCTAGTTGTAGACGAACTGCTGGAAAATTAACCTGCCTTAGCATCAACTTCATTTAGATAGTAAACTCTTCTGGCAAACACACACAGAGGAGATATCCAAGAACACCGGCCGTGCTCTCACGATATGTAGGATCCTAGCGGGAAAGGCATGGGGATGTAGTCCGAGCATCCTGCGATGGATGTACATTGCAATAGCATGGACGAAACGAGCCAGTCTAGTCACGACAAGAGAGATCCTAAGTAAAGTACAAGGACTGGCGTGCCTGTTCATCACCGGAGCAATGCAGGTGCTCTTAGAATTGACCCCTCTACACCTCATGCTGATGGAAGCGGTGGATAAAAACGATGATTTACTCAAACAACATCGACTCTTCGCTATACCTAGGGATGATAGCATAAGTATTTTTGACTTCGAGAAGAATTTTCAGATAAAGTTCAACAATAAGGAAGACCGGAGCGAAAATCCATAATGACATAATGAATAATCCATAAAGTCAAAGCTCCTACCAAGACTAGGCAAGCACAAAGAGTAACCATTTTTTTGTTCATATCATAGGCAGCGGAATATCTAGCAAGAAAAGGGGTCACGGAACCATTTATAGGACCTGAACCGTTCTGTCGGATAGGAGAACACACTCTACATGAGACAAGTAAAAAAACTCTTGGGAAACTATTACCTAAAGAGATACAAAGATTGCATCAGCCTTAACAAGAATAACCTTTGAATCGTAACAGGCCTCTTCATGGAAAATAGTTATATCAGAGGACTAATTCTGCAGACAGTGAAACCGTTGATACTCCAGACCAGAAACTGGAATTAGCGATAAGATAAGATTGAGGATAAGTTATTTGGGCAGGCACCAAATAACAAATAATAGACACAAATAACATACAAACCATGGACCCACAGCTCATTCCCAGATTTATCAAGAAACTGGACTGGAGGCTGTGATCTAAGGAATGTGACCTGCGTGGCTAAATCAGAGCATGGACCAGGCATAATTCATTAAAGAAGTGTATTTAGAGGGGGCTCTGAAAATAGGTACGAACCTCTCCGAGGAATAAGAAGGGGACACTATAGACCAGAAGGTCACAGTGTAAAGCGTATTATTATTATCATTATCATTATCATCAAATGAGGACAAGACAAAATATATGCTATCAATAAACAAACAAACATCTGTCCACCGCCTAGGACAAAACGTCACTATTGATAGCAACAATTTCGAGGTAGTTAAGGAGTTCATCTACCTCGGAGTAAACATGAACTCCACGAATGACACCTAACTGGAGATCCGGCGAAGAATTACCATAGGAAACCGCTGCCACTTCGGTTTGGCAAAACAACTGGGCTTAAAACTCCTAACTCGGAGGACGAAATGTATGCTTTACAAAACCCTTATCCTGCCAGTTCTGCTTTATGGCGCCGAGTGCTTGACGATAACTATAGATAGAACTATATAGATAGATAGATTTATTCCGAATAATATTGATTTACATTCGGTACGCTACCACACATTTTACATAAGTACCTACAGAGATATGATATTTTTGTATCTTACTACTGAAACAATATATTTAACAAATCTGAAGAGAATTCTTAATTACAAAATAGCAATCTTTTTGAAGGAAAGTGCGAGAAAAACCTTCAATTTAAAAGAAAAAAAAAATAAAGAAAAAAAAATTAATTAATAAATAAGTAAATAAATAAATAAGTAGATAAATAAATAAATAATAAATACATAACAAATAAATAAATTAATAGATAATTAGATAAATAAATAAATAAATAAATAAATAAACAAATAAAAAAATAAACAAATAAACGAATAAACAGGTAAATAAATAAATTAACAGATAATTAGATAAATAAATAAATAAATGATAGATAAATAAATAAATAAATAGATAAATAAATAAATAAACAAATACAAAAGATAAACAGGTAAATAAATAAATTATTAAATAATTAATAAATAAATAAATAAGTAAAATGGAAATAAATAAATAGACGAATAAATAGATATATATACATATATATAAGCAAATAAAGAAACACATAAGTAGGAACAACATAAGATGGAATTTAAAGACTAATTTGATGGATCAGGGGATTTTCTGAAAAGCTATTTTTACTTATAAAGTTTGCGGTAAGTTTTCGGATTCTATCACAAATCATTTTAACATTCGCTCTTCTGTGCAAATCTAAGGTGGAGTAATGCCATGGTAGATGCAACATCATTTTTAATACTTTATTTTGAGCTATTTGCAGCTTCTTAATGTGACATTTTGCACAATTTCCCCATACTTGGCACCCATAAAGAAGAATGGCTTGAAAAATAACCTTATGCATTATTAATTTGTTTTCAGTGGATAGTTTTGATCCTCTGTTGATAAAGGGGTATAACATTTTAATAACGATGTTAATTTTTTTTATAGTTTTGCTGGTGTGATCTTGAAAAGTTAACCTTGGATCAAGATGCACACCCAGGTACTTCACAGACGATTTTCTTTTTCTGGTAAAAAAGATGGCATTCATTTTCTCAGCGTTCAATTTGATTTTCTATTTTTTAAAATAACTTGCTAATATTTCCATCGCATTTTGTAGATTCCTCACAACGTTGAGAGCGAATATATGTGATGAAAAAATTGCAGTGTCATCCGCGTAAATACCAATTTCACAGTTCTGCTTTAAGGCGCCGAGTGCTTGACGATAAGCAGAAAGGGAGAGCTGATACTGGGCTCCTTCGAAAGAAAAATTCTTCGGCGGAATTTTGGTTCTGTGTGCGAGGAGGGCGAATGGAGGAGAAGATACAACCGCGAACTCTATGAGCTGTACCAAGATGTGGATGTAGTCCAAAAAGCCAAAATACGTCGACTACATTGGGTCGTCCAATGTGCTCCAACTAAGAGGATCTACGTGCCAGCAGCCAGGTTCGAGAAGACAAGGAAGACCGAACCTCCGTTTCAAAGACCAAGCCATCGCGGATGCCAGAACGCTTGGTCTGGACAATTAAAAGCAGCGTGCCCGGGATCGTAGAGGATGGAAGGCTGCAGTGTCTCAGGAAAAGACTATTTACGGGTCGGGAGCGCGTTAAGTAAGTAAGTAAGTCATTATCATAATTATTATTATCAATATTATTATAAGTATTATTTTTATTATAGCGACAAGTGTTCATTGAGCCACTGGTTGCAAATTGGAAACGTATTTCTTACGTTTTAAATCGAAAAAAAATGCATTGTGGTCAACGCAGACCAAACTTAAAATATATTTAGCTATACCTGCTCTTGAATTCGTGATGAATCTACCTATTACGACATACTAACATAGATATGTATATCATAAGAACATCCACTTGGAAAAGAAAACAAATAAATAAAAGTGAAAAAATTAATGAATTTTTTCGGTACACAGTCGCGTTAATTAGAATTGTGAAAAATGGTAGCACAGATGCAAAAACTCAAATTTAATTGATAATTTATAGCGGAAATTTTTTTTACGCTGTTGTTTATCTTATTCATCGTTGTCGCTAGCCTCCTTCGCTTACCCTCAACTCACATCCTTCGATGTAATTGAAATATGTCCTCTACCACCACAAATTGAGATAATTTATGCTAGGCGCAACTGACAACGTTTTTCAGCGAAAGCAATTATTTTGTTGGCATCCTGATCCAACAATTTACAAACGCAAATGCAAAGCTGTAAACTGTTTGGCGTGATTTTAATTTCACTTATTTTTTTTTTTGCTCAATTTTGTACGTTTTGCAGCATTTTTTTGTATCCAAGGGATCAATTTAGTTCATTTACGGGTATCTTACGTGTCTACAGAGAAGAGAGAAAATGTATTCTGGGATGGAAATTACGAATGTACACGAGGAATCATTCGTTTAAATGAAATTATCACCGTTTCTTGATTCTTCATTGTCTTTATGAGGTTTGGAGTGACGGACAGGTGAAAGGAATTGGTATAGCGGTGCGTGCCACTATATGGACGTTGTAATCATGAATGAATGTAATCAGCTTGATTTATGGTAATTTGATGCAAAAAACACAAGGACTCGGTTTCTTTGCTAACAAATTTTAATTTACAATTGGGGATCTTTTAATTAACATTGGAATTGGAAATCCGATCAGCTATACCAAAGATCTTAATACCGTTACTGAGGATACTGAGGCTAAGGTTTTCTAAGTAAGCGGTACCGCCATTTACCGGTCGTATTATGTTGTGATGTGGTAAACGTAATAAAACGTCCGTCAATATGCTGCCCATAGATGTCCACATAGAAGATGGAGAACAGACAGTAGCGTATTGGTATCGGTGGAGAATCGGTGCATTTCTGTACGATTGCTACTGTGGCTCCTGCCAAATTCAAACTTCGTTTTTGCTGCGTTCATTTATATTATTCAATAATTGAAATTAACGGTACCTACCATACAACTGGTTTCTATAACCATCCATTTTTAACATCTCAAAACAGAATCAAATTAGGTAGGTAGGTACTAGGGTGGGTCGATTTTATATGGGAAAAAATAAAAGTTATTTGATCATATTGTAATAGTACTACATATTATGTTCTGTATGGTCCAATAAAATCATATCTTTAGCCCGCGCATGAGCTTTGAAGTTTCGGAGATTTTAAAAAAACAACGTTTGGTTAAATTTAAATATTTTATTAAAAAAAATTAAATATTAATGGCAAATTTAAAAATAATTCATAAACAATTAACATAGAACACAAATTTGGTAATGGAAATCATAAATATGATGTAAACAAGAAATAATTTTTTTTATATTTTAGGCAAGGAATCGCGTTTACTCTCCAATCTACGGTCAATGCTTCCATAACTATTTTAACAGAACGTTCGACTGCCTGCGTGTGACATGATAGCTTTAAAAAAAATTAGATTATTGTCGCCCTGAGAACTTATAACATCGTTTATTTCTTGATAAATGATGTGTCGAAGATTTGGTGGATCGTAAAACTTTTGCTGCCAATCTATTATGTCAATATAGCTTTCAGAATCGAAATTAATAAGCGGCACTTCAAACACACGAGGCTGCTTTCCTGTATGAGGTGAATTTCGTGCTTTTAGTATCCTTCTGACAGCAAGTTCCCTGACTGTTTTACTTTGATCAGACAACGTCGACAGAAGCAAATTCTCTGGATGAGCAAAATAGGCATTTCGTTGAATTACGGGATCTATTATAAGTTTCAACTCTGCTGGTAGATATCAAGAACTTTTAATTAACAACCACAAATTCTTAGATCCATCTTTACAAGTAGGATTTGTTTTTATGTCAAACCATACTGGAGCGTATACTTAACACAATATTCAGCTAATAGTTGTAAGTTAATTGATGGAGTTAGAGAAGAAATATAGAGCAATATTGTATTAGCTTTTGTCAACCATCAGGCATGGGAGATCTTTCCTGGTGACCTGTCAGCCAAATCATCAGAACATTGTCCACTTATTACTGACTTTGTTATTTCATACAGGTAATTCTGGTCGGTATTTGACCATCAAACTGAATTTGTGGCAGTTCACTTTCTGTTTTTTTCATAATTTGTTGTTCTTAATTTCTCGTAATTTTCTAATAATTTGCCAATTCGACCAGCATGTCAGGATGGAGCAGTGGTATCCCCATCTAATTTGTTACCTTCCTATACCCGCGCGTTGGTCTGTCAGACCACTAATTTAAATTTTCGTAATTTTTTCAATAAAGGAGAATGATATGGCAATGAGCTTACTGGTAGCTTCATGATTCGTCGCGTATTTTAATTCAGCAAGGCGCGAGCGCTTATGCCCAAATCGCGTGGGTCAGAACACGGCATCAATCAATCGTTTCTTTTGGAACATGTAATTACGAAATGCTCCGACTGCAGTTGTAAGACGTCTGTGGAAAATTAGTTTATATAACTTTTTGTCTAATGTTAAGGTCTAACCTTAAGGTTTTTGATATATTTTTAGTTTGTTTTGAAAAATAAAGTTTTTATAAAATTTGCATTACTCGTCAGAAAAACTGACTATTTTCAGACGCAGTAATAAAAAGCTGTTAGTCACTAATTAAAGCAAATATTTTCAATATATTTTATTTAATACTTTTAAGCACATCCATTAGTATTCATACAAATTTATTTTGACTAAGGCTTTCGTAAACAAAAAATATGACAAACACACTCTAGAAATTTCGGTCCCAGGGACAGTGCTCGGGTATAGGAAGGTTAAACAGATGTCTCAAAGGCAATTCTGTAAGGGACGCTGAAGGCAACTTCCGCTTTTTCGCACCGAGAGAAGATGGTGTTTGTGTTGTTTTTGATACATTGATGCAAGTAAATTAGGTAACTATCAAATTTGTTGCATTATGTTGTTGTTGTCATTTTGTTTGGGCTAAGCTCCAAAAAATCTTAAAGCAATTGGGTGATGTGATTTTCTTTCGTTGACGAAAGCTAATATTATATATTGGGACTAGAGAAATTTTAATGTAGCGAATGATAGTCGCACTGAGGACAAAGTAGAACAATCGCAATATTATATGATGGGAAGGCTTAAAACAGCTTTCAGCTACCATCTCAAAACCTTACAAAGGAGACATTTTATTGTCATCGTCAATGCACTCCGAAAAAGTGGGCATGGAGTTACACCAACACACCCCATAGTTCGCCGCAAATTTGTAAATAGGTCAGGGTGACTGACCTAAAAGGAAACAGCTGGATCTTGAACATAAACAATCAGCAGCTTCAAGGGAAGTTAAAATGTTTGCTTTAAATTACTCGTCAGCCAAATAATAAAGTTACATTTTAAAGAAAGGTTTTATTGCAATTTTGTTTGAAATTATTTAGTTATTCATACTACTGCTTTCAAATCAACTAATTGAAAGCCCAACAATTAGTTCCCGCTCGCCTCAGCGCGGATCAGTTAGGTAGTCTTTGCAATTATATGATGACATATACATGCTTCAACAACTAAACAAAATTTTAGAAACTTGATTCCAAAATGATGATCCGTTGCCGCAAACTTAATCGCACACTTAGGAGCACATAAGCATTGGAACACATAAGCATTGGCGACGTCTCAGCCGTGGATGATCCGCTTATCTCTCGCGCTGTGGCAGCGGTGGTATAATACGAGTACCATCCCTCGCTCTTGCAACGTGACTTGGAGTCACCTTAACGAAGAAATTGTAAAACCTTTTTAGCTGAGCCTTATCTCCTTGGTCAGAGCAAAAGCCTTCTTGGCCCCAGCAAGACAAGCACTTACATGTCTTTCGAAATAAAGATACTAAGCCAGATACCCAGATATCTAACTACGCTTCTCACTGCCAATGGCTGCCCATTTTGTACAACAATGGTCAATTTCTTCTACTTTCTGTAAAGTTGATTTTCATCTCCCAATTGTCGCAATATCCCTTAATTTGATCAAAGTTCAGTTGAAAAAGAATTTAAATGACCTCGATTTTAGGACCTGATCTGTATCAAATTATCGGCACACGCTGTAGCATATCTGATTGAACCTACCATGTCACTCATATATAAATATTAAAGAGGATTGACGAATTTATCGCCCCTTACTGTAAATTGTATTTAATTTCAAATAATACACCTACGCGAAAACACGTTGCCACATTTTTCCATAAGCATAATTATAAATTACATATAGCAAAGGTTCGTGCATCCCCGCCTGGGCAACTTGTAAAAAAGTCCCTATAACCATACGGTATCGAAAGTGTTCTGAAAATCAACCAGACCAAACGGGTTGTCCGGAATAATGTTATTGTCCTCGACCCACTTCAATAGGGCTCTATTGCCAACATTTTCAAATACCTTGCCAATATTCGAAAGCAAACTAATCGACCGGAGATTGGAAGGGTTCGTCCTATCTTTACCCGCATTTGTATGTACACTGAGGATAACGTGAATTAAATTTAATACATCGTTCTTCAGTACAAAAGGGGCTATCGCTAAAAAAACCGGAGTTGGAAGTCTCATTCTTTACAGGATGGTAGACAGCGGGAGGACACACTCAGGACAACCAAATTCTATAATACTGTTTCTAAACTTATATTTTTTGATTTCAATTTTTATCGCGGTTTAAATCTGAGATTTGTAAATGCCTAGATTGATTAGGCATGTTAGAAAGGCACGGGAGTTAAGCGGCGTGTGAAAGAACCCACCCATTTCGACGGGCTTGTTTCGTGCTATGCTTGCCAACCCTCACTCCGTCTACTGAAGGCCCCACCAAACTACCTGTCGATTTTTACAGTTGTTCCGTTGATCCTGGACATAGATGGGATGGCAAAAATTTGTGATTGGTGAGACCAGCATAGGTTACAACTCTCAGGTCAGTACCAACAATTGAATGATTTGAGCTCAGTCAGGGACTGCTTACAAAAATAAACAAAAAATTAAGCTTATCCGTCAGGCAGTTCTTTAATGATGTGGCAACTTACGAAGAGCACTTCATTTTTATATATAGATTATAGAGATTAATTGACCTTTTCCCAAATGGCATTTTATATAGATATGGTGGTGTAGGAAGTAGGCAAATCAGTGGATTAACCACATACACATCCAATCCATATGCAATTTTGCTCTCGTTATGTAACGAATCTATATTAATCCGCCACCCAATAATGAGAAATCCGCAATTGTTTGTGAAAATCGCACGACAACATTGGCACGATTACCAATATTCCGTGTATCGGACAAAAACCGATTATCACTAGGACCATTGTATACATATTTCGAATCGTTCAGCGAAGCCGTTAGTATCAAATAACGTCACTTGTTTTTGCAGAGTTTATTTCTCCTATATTATTGGCTATCTTCAGGTGATATTTAATCTGGAATGCAATCTGCATCTCCGAGCTCATCATCACTAAAATCATCTCCGTCTGATTCTATTTGGACTACCACATCAGATATTCTGGATATCTATTAGGGTGGTCCTTATTTGTATGAAAGAACAATTTTTTATTTTTTTTTTATTGAGCACCCTTATTTTTTGTTCTACTATATTCAAAAATTTCAACAAAATCGGCTTGTATTAACACGTGCCGCAATTAGCCGGAAATCTTAAGCATTCTCTTCTACATAGGTGAAAAAAAAACCAACATCCAAATAATTTAAAAAAAATATTTTTAAAGTGATATTTTCATAAATAATAATAAGCAGATGAAGATTTTGTAATAAATAGATTTATAGATGATATTTGTACACAAATAAATAATGAAGCTCAGTCATCGTAACGAGAATTGAGACTTTCTCGACTACATCGAGGGTAGTTTAGGCGATTACAGTCTGAAAATGATAAATTTGAATAGAAGTCATTTAAAATTTAAAGCATATAATTAAGATAATCTGTAAGTTCTTTTAAGCAAATGAAAACGGTACTCACTTGAAGCAGGAATTGCTTTTAATCTTGGTTTTTAGTGAGTTTGTTATTGAATTCTTGCATTAGTTTAACTCCATGTTCAGCTGTATCATTGACTACTTTTAATGATCCTACTATTTCCTCTGCTCGCCTATAATCTGGTTGGTCATTCCCAACTGTTGGATCAATGTGCAAAAAGTCTGAAGATAAGCCAAATCTTTAGAACATTTTCATAGACTTAGCTGGCATTAAATCTGATGGAAGATTTTTGGTAATAAGGTGTGAAACATCAGCTGGTTTCAGATGTAATTTCTTCTCTTCTTCCTTTTGGTCATCTCCTTCCAAAACTTTTAAAGCCATTTTTCGCTTTTCTTCAACATTTAACCTGTCATCGAAAAACGAAAACGCTGCACATTCCTCATTCAGGTTCCATAAATGATTGAGGAACTGATTTATTGCAATTTCAGCTACAGCTTTATCATCATATAGGAATTGAGTCTTTTTAAAAAAAATAATGTCATTTAATGGTGTTTGTGAGACATCTAGCGCAGAAATCCATGATTGTGTGTAGCATTTGATAATAAAGTAGCAAATAATTGACAAAGCTCTTTTATCTTTCGCCTTCAGCTCGATTTGTTCCTGAAATAATATAATTTTAAACAATATATTCCTTTTGCCATCCACCGAGCCAAATGATAAGCTCCTGGTGCCCGAAATTTAATGCCACTTGGAGTAGTTCCTCCCAAATAAATAACTATCAGCTCTAGAAACTCCTTATAGTCATGCCGAGGGAAATTATCTTCAAGCCTTTTCATAGCAAATCGCAAAATTTCTTCCCTTACATCTGCAAGGACGTTCACAGCCTTTTTGTCCATGGAGAATATGAACATTTTACTTTTATCAATTGTTTTCCACTGAGTTTTGAATCTTTTAAACAAAAGAATATCAGGTCCAGAAGATGCATCCAATTTAGATGCATTAAATACTCCTTGAGGAACAATTTCAAAAATGTGATGTATACAAGCTAGGTAGAGTATGTCTCGACCAATTTTATTTTCTAACAGGACACAAGCTCCGTTTAAACGCCCGGTGCTAGATTCAGTTGTACCAAAAACAAAAGCTTGCACTTTATCCATCAATGACCAATCTTCCAATACTTCATACACTGCAGACGATACTTCAATACCAGTTCCAGCTGAAAGTTCTGGTATTCCAAGGAGTTGTTCAATTTTTGGAGCTGTTGCAATAATTGGAAGTCTGTCAACTTTAGCTTGGCCAGTTATATCGTTAAGGAGTTTGGAGTCCCTGTGTATTACGGCAAAGTTTAAACTCAAGTTGGCAAATTTTGTTTTACTTGATTTAGCTGTTTGTTCACGAAAATATTGAAGAGAAAGCCTTATAGAGGTGCGGTTAATCACAAATTTTAAAGGATCCACGGAAGTGGCTCCAATACAGGCTGTCAAGAGGTGAACGGCATCTCTGTCACTTATTTTAAATTTATCGAGCACAGCCGATAGCCTCGAAGTTAAAATATCTACTCTAGCTCTTTTCAAGCCTGACGGCACTGGCACTGGCGATTCAGAGCTAGCATTCAGAGATGAAATTTTTTCAACTTCAAGCTCCTCTTCTGCAAATGAAAAAGTAGTATCTAATTTTGCTAGCAAAACAATTTGTTCATTCAAATATTTATGCATAACAAAACCACTACCTACCTTTGTGATAATTGAATAAACTTTGATCTTTAACTCGTTGTTTGGCTCTCTTCTCACTATTCTCTTTTCTTTTTTAAATAGCTGCAAGCTTGTAGTCCGTTCCAAGCATACACCCAGGTCGACCTTTCTGTCTTTGTAAAAGCAAAAACTGTTTATCCTCTTCAATTTTCATCAAATCATAGGCTGATACATGCGCGATATCAAATAAATCGTTTAAGGTTTCCGCAAAATCATATTATTTTTTTTTTCGTTGTCTCAGTGTTTCTGTTTTTACTTTTCTCAATGTTTCGTAGCTGTTCGTAAAGTTTTTTCAATTCTTTTAAGTAATGACATCTATCACGAGTAGGAATTCTTCCTTTTTTTAAAAATATAAAACAATCGTCTATTACTAAACTAACACTATTTGCTAAACTTAACTTTACTCTACGCATATTAAAAAAAATAACACCAAGTACATCTCGTTTTGAAGGTAATTTAGAACGTAGAATTTGATTTTTCATATCACCGACCGAAAATAAATTTTTACGTGGCATTTTTTAACAACTTAACTGATCGCGGGCTACTAAAAGTTTCGACAGAAATAATGAAGTGCATTTTAAATTCCATCACCTACGCCTGCTTAAAAAAACAGGAGAGTGAAAGAAACTTACATACATTTCGTACAATAGGTACTAGTACAGTAGATGAGCTTTCGTAAGAGCGTAGACTTTAAGCTCAGTGCGGCACGTGTTAACGTGGTCGTAAAAAAAAATTATAGTAATGTTTTTAGATGTCGTGGAACAAAAAAATTGGGTGCTCAAAAAAATCCTACTTTTGAAAATAATGACTACTCTAATATCTACTCGTATGTATCAATTTTTTTCATATAACCATGATTTTTTCCCATTTCTACAAAAAAAAAACTGAAACAGTGTGTTCCCAAATAGTCTGCCAACAACAATGAACAATAACACGTACGGACACATTTTAATACGCTTAAACGGGCGCCGGCCCTGAGGCTGCCTTCGTTTGCTAAATCACATTTACATAATATTCAATTCGTACTAAATACAAAAAGAATACTAAATTATAACTCGTATATCTAAAGTAGTTTTAAAAAAGTCACTAAAATCTGACGGTTAGAAATAATTTTATTAAAGTTTATTCCAAATGGTCAATAATTTGATTGTGTTGATTCAGTCACTTGTGACACAGAATATTCCTTTCAATGCATCAGCATGAAACTTCCAGACTGGTCTAATTATGAAATTACTTATTTTGAAACAGCTGCGCATTTATATTGATTGACCTCGAAATGTTTTATGATTCTAATTTAATGAGGTTTATGTGAAGACTGCCTCAGGGCAGACTGTTAGAGGATTAATTGGATTGATCATCAAAGTGAAAATGTTGTTTGAAGTGAAGAAAAAGAAAAAGGAAATAAAAGAAATAGGATAACGTTCTACGATATAGGGGCTCAATAGGGTGTTGAAATCAATGCAAGTAATGGGGAAGAAATGCTTACTGAAAACCTTTAATACTTTAACGTTGAATGAAACTTTTGAACATTACATTATTTTTAAAAGTTAATCCCATTCCCTATTTTATAGTTAAAGATTTCTGGTACATGCCACAAGAGTCTACCTAGAGAGCATTTTTTCCCATAATTGTCCACCTTCTAGAGACAAAGACAAAGTCCGGCAAAGCATATAATATTCTATGTCCGACTACTTACATCGACTATTTTCTGTGGCCAAAACGAAAAAAACCATAAATCATGGACGTATGCCTATCATTTATGTGTTTAACCCTTTTAGCAACTGTTTTCATAAATTGGAAGCAAATAGGTTGGTATATGGCTGCATTTTATTCTACTAAGTAGAAATAATGCGAGGATGACGGTTTAATTATTTTAAATGGAAGAACAAAAGGTGACGAGGAAGGCAACTATACATTTATAAATAGCATAGGAAACTCTGTGAACGACGTCTGCGCTATATCGCAGGAGCTGCTTATGTCTGCGGAGAGGTTCAGTGTAGAGGAAGCGATATGGTCGGACCACCTGCCCATAAAATTATCGCTGAAACATATCGGTACGTCGACGAGCACGAACTCTTTCAACCTCTTGCCAAAGTTGCAGTGGAAGGACAGTAAAAAGGCTGAGTACCAAGGTCACCTAAACAACAATTTGCAAAACCTCAAGATTCAAAAAGACCGATTAGAGCTAAAAGACTTATGCGATGTAGCCAAGAATTCAGCTAAAGAACAGAATAGTAGCTTAAAGCTCTTTAAAGCAAAAAATAAATGATACAATTTTGAGTGCGAAGCAGCCAGGAAAAAAGTTATAGTTTGCTTAATATTTTCCGAAGAAATGGAAGCCAGGAGGCAAAAGATATTTACTCAAGGGCTCAAAAGGAATACAGGACAATCTGCAGAAGGAATATGACAGCGTACTACTACCAGCTTGACCTCAAAATTGCCAGGGTGAAAGATAGTAAAGAGTGGTGGAAACTGGCAAAAGAAATCCGAAACCAAGACCAACAAGTGTGCCCTCAAATTTCCGCCCCTGAGTTCAGAGCATATTATATATCAAAGTGCAAATCAGATCCTTTATGCATCAAATCTAATTAAAGATCGTAATTTGGACAAGCAAATAACAGTAGATGAAATTAAAAGCATTCTGAAAAAAGTAAAACTGAACAAAGCACCTGGGGAAGACAGGATTACCTATGAGTTTTTCATAAACGCAACGTATGACTACCTGGAGGAACTAGCTCTTTCCTTTAGTAGGATGCTGAATGACTGCAAAATAGAGGAAGCTTTTAGCAAAACAATAATTTTTCCCATATTCAAAAAAGGTAATATAAATGAACCCAGCAACTATAGGGGTATCTCTTTTATGAACTGTGTTGCGAAGATTATGATGGGAATACTTAACGAGAGGCTGTACGCATGGGTGGAGAGAAATGGTATCTTGACAGAATTTCAGGCGGGCTTTAGAAAAAAATATTCGACTGTGGATAACATCTATAATCTAGCTTCAATCGTTCACCTGAAGCTGGCGGAAAAAAAGAAAGTGTTCGCATTTTTTGTCGACTTGAAAGCTGCATTTGATAAAATTTCAAGAAAACAGCTTATCTTCAAACTACACGCAATGGGAGTCTCGTCCAAATTTGTCAACCTGATTGAAGCTATATATGCCAATACTCAATCTGCGGTATGGACAGGAAAAGAGCTCTCCGAATACTTTGAGACAGTTTTTGGAGTGAAACAGGGATGCTTGTTATCGCCGTTGCTTTTCGCACTATACGAGGGCGGGTCAATAAGACCGTGACTTTTGGAATAAAACACAGATTTTTTGATAAAAAAATAATTTTATTTTTCAACGTAGTCTCCCTTGAGCTCTATAAACTTTGTCCAACGCTTCTCCAATTTTTTTATCCCTTCCAAAAAAAATGATTTGTCGAGGTCCTCAAAATAGGCCTTTATTTGCGAGATGACTTCATCATTGGAGTCAAATCTTTTTCCACCAAGCCATTTCTTCAGGTTTGGGGACAAGAAGTAGTCGCTCGGAGCCAAATCTGGAGAATAGGGTGGATGAGGGAGCAATTCATAGCCCAATTCATGGTTTTTTGCCATGGCAACTGCACATGTGTGCACCCTTGCATTGTCTTGGTGGAAAACAACTTTTTTCTTGGCCAAATGAGGTCGGTTTTTTTTTAAATCGTCATTGAATCGGTCCAATAAGTTGGCATAATATTCCCCATTGATTGTTCTTCCCTTTTGAAGGTAGTCAATGTGGATTATCCCGCGTGCATCCCAAAAAACAGTCGCCATAACTTTATTGGCTGACAAACCCACCTTGGCCTTCTTTGGCGCCGATTCACCCTTAGAAACCCACTGTTTTGACTGTTGTTTGGTCTCTGGTGTGTTGTGATGGATCCATGTTTTGTCCACGGTTACAAAACGGTGCAAAAACTCCTCCATATTGCGATTAAACAATGCCAAACCTTCCTGTGAAGTTGTTACACGCTTGCGTTTGTGGTCGACTGTGAGCAAATGCGGCACCCATCTTGCGAAAAGCTTTCTCATGCCCAAGTGATCATTCAAAATTGAAACCACTGAGCCATGCGAGATCCCTACGGCTTCCACAATCTCTCGCACTTTCAATCTTCGGTCGGCCAACACCATATCGCGAATTTTTTCGATTGTTTCGGGTGTAGAGACCTTAACTGGGCGTCCAGGACGTTCGGCATCTTCAGTGCTTGTACGGCCACAACGAAATTCAGTAAACCACTTTTTTACCATTGAAATCGATGGTGCAGAGTCCCCATAGTATTTTTCAAGCTTAGCCTTGGTCTCGGTAATGGTTTTTTTTCGCAAGAAATAATGCTTACTAAGCACACGAAATTCACTTTTTTCCATTTTCTCCTCAAATTAGTGAGTAGTCTGATAAAAATAGCTGTCAAACACAAACTAACTGACGCAGCAAGTTTAAATTTTGACAGGAGTCAACTGACAGATGCCTGTTGACAGGAGCAGTGTTGCCGTTTCAGTAAGGAGGTCAGAAATTCAAAAAGTCACGGACTTATTGACCCGCCCTCGTATATTAATGACTTGCATGCAGTTTTAGAAGGAGGACTCTATATCGACGGGATCAACATAAGAATTCTGCTGTACGCAGACGATATGGTAATTTTGGCGGATGGTGCCAAGGTGTTACAGCAGATAACGCGACTTGAAACTTACTGTGTGAAATGGGGCCTAGAAGTAAACCAATCTAAATCAGAAATTATGGTGTTTAGAAATGGTGGGAGGCTATCGTGCCAAGAAAACTGGACATTATATGGACAAGGAATACGGATTGTTTCAAATTATACCTACCTAGGAGTCTCCCTGACTCCGAAGATGTCATTTTCCAAGCATGTGGAGAAGAGAAACAGTGCAGCAAAGAGCAGCATAAACTCGACGTGGAATAACTTTTTGGCAAAAAGAAATATCAGTCTCGCCGCAAAGTGGAAATTGTTCCAAGCGGTCTGTAGAGCTATCCAAACTTATGGCGCTCAGGTATGGGGTTTCGGAATGTTCGAAGAAGTGGATAGATTACAACGGTACTTTTTGAAACGAATTTTAAAGTTACCTACATTTACTCCAAACTATGCTTTATCATTAGAGACAGGAGCAGAAGACGGATATTACTATACCCTTAATCTTCACATGAGATATATAGCAAAAACAATGTTCGAGTATAGTGAAAGACGACTACCACACCAACTAACTAAAATTCTTTTAATGAAAAAACTGTTCTGGGTCAAAGAAGTAAACCATCTTGGGCGTAGTTTTGGTCTTCATTGGGATGAAAGAGACATTTCTCATAGCGCTTGGATACAAAAGAGCTTAGATCTACTGCGGCTGCTGAAATCGGAGGGTCAACAGGCAAAATCAAGGAGGGCATCGGAAAGCAGTACACGCATCTACAAATTTCTGGATCACTCTAGAGGGGCAGCTTACATGACCGATGGGTTCGAAATTAACAAAATCACCTGTATATTTAAGGCTAGATGTGGCTTAATTCAAATGAATGGAAATAGTTTTATGGAGAACGGAACATCTCTATGTACTGTGTGCAACTTAACGGAAGAAGAGAACATCCAGCACTTCTTAGGCAGATGTCCGGGGTTAAGAGAGTTCAGGCTGAGTTGTTTTGGGAGAGCTTTGTTAACAGAAGCCGAAATTATTCTTATACTCAATGGAGACAGGAGTACAGATTTTGATAGGCTCTTTTATTATATCACTGTAGCATTACCATATCGAAATGAACTTGTTAGAGAATTTAATCAATAATTTCTTTCTAGATCATAAAACTTTGATTTCAAGCTAATTTATATATACAATTATAATCCAACTACCCGACAGACGACTTTTGTCATTGTCGTAAGTCTTTTGTTTTTAACTTGCATTGAAAAAACCTAATTTAAAATAAAAATGTAAACTTTTTGATATTAAGTTGAAAATAAAAACATTTTACTACTACTACTAAGTAGAAATAATTGTCAGAGCTGTTTTGATGCATCTACGTAAATTTATTTTGATCAAAAATAAAATATAACTTTAATGTCTACATTCACCACTCAGGGAGCTTATTGAAATTGCTCTCGGGCCCTTGTCTTTCCGATTCGATTTTTTTCTCTCGCTAATTTCATTTTCGTTGTCAATCCGACAATAACAAGGATTAATGATTGTAATTAAACCACAACAATGCCATTATCCAGATAAAAAGCTGCGGGCCAAGTAAGAAAATGTCTTTTTAAAAAAAAGAGATAGAATTTGGAAGATATATTCACCCTCATTATGTGCTGACGGTTTCACATCCACATTCAAAGTAGGTATACACAATAATATAGAAAACGAAAAGTAGAAAACATTATCGATATACAATAGCTCTGTTTTGTGCGATTTTATTTCACTAACAACATCTATTGTTGTTAATGGGACTTGTGTTTCGACCATCTCAGTTTTGTCCTTGTTAAGATGTCATTAAACATATATTATTTTTATTTTTTCGTAATGTGTGTAACGATATGATTTGTTTGGTCTTTTTTGAAAGCAGTTTCCTTTCATTCGTACATCAATGTCCGAGTGAGTGAATAAATGTAATAATTTCTCCTTCAGCATATATTATACTCGTGCATAATGTATGTACATACTATGTAAATATTATATCAGTTCACAGAGTTCTTTTGTCCATCTCCTTAGTCATTGTGGGACGTTATTAGGCGGCAGGCGGTTTAACCACTACATAAAGAGAATACAGCTGGGTGAGTGTCACTTCCGGTGAAGCACGTTAATTGCTATTGGACATGACAGGAATCAAAGTTGGTACCGGAAGAAATACTTTCCTCCCTGATTTACAGATGAGCCTTTGCTGTATATTTTCCTTTTACTTTTATCCTAGCATGGGTCATTAGGTCGCTATTTTATTTCAAATGGATATTCTTCCTATTATTTCGATTGATATCATCTATGCTTGTGGAACTGCAAAGGGATGGTGACTGAGTTTTTTTCTTTATTTTGATTTTATAAGAGTAACTGGTATACCAATGGTGAAAGTTTACTGAATCAAAAGAACGACAAAATAAATGAATATAACACAACAGCCATCTTTTGTGTCTATTGTTGGGCTTCATGTCTTCATAAAAGCTATTTACGTACAACCGGACATTCTTCTTATTACGTTTTTTTTTCTTTTTGTCAATGAACTTTTAACTTCGTTCTATTGGATCAATTCGGATAACATGATTAAACGGATTTGAGAAATGCTTAGTCAGGCTCGCAAATCAATGGTCTTATAAAGGTTGCGTTGGAAAAATCACTTAAGAGGATGATAGATAATAATACCTAAGTCATTCGTTATACTTGTGGATGCTATTTATTCTCAAACTACTTAAACGTTTCCAATCGACAACCTGAAAGGACAAGAAGTATGACCATGAATTTCACACCCCGCCACATCGACCAATAAGCACACATTTTGATCCGTGTAGGGAGGGGCTACAAAAAACACTGCAGCGCCCGAAAAAAAAACTCCTCTTGTCGTAAAAGGCGACTAGAGGAAGAAATCACATCTCTATGCAATTTCAATATCCAGTTGGACCTATGAATGGTTCATCAAATTCATGAGTTGATACGACTGGAGATCACCAGTGTCGTAAAAGATAGAAAAGACGCATCCCTAAAAACTCCCAGATAACATCAATGCAACAACACCAGCATTTGATTGCCCTCAGTTATAAAGTGATCCAATGCCAGGAATCCTTCCGATGTTTATTGAGGTCGAACCGGCGAACCCCACAGGCGGACCAGTAGAGATGCAGTGATGTAAAGGAAATGAGTGAAGATGCATACATGTTGCTACAATTGACAATCCGAAGGTTAAAAAGGATAAATAAATCGACAAACACCGACTTCGTACTTACTTATTTTACTAGCATAGGTACCCAAAATAATTGCCGAGAACTCTTGCAGCAAGCAGCGAAATCAGAAAGTGCATCACTTTCGTGTGCCAAGTTGTTTGAGTTTCCGTTTCAAATGCGCATGATTTACTCTAATGCGTGGTCCCCAATTAAACATTTTGCCTGCTGAAGCGTTGAACACTTCGTAAATTTGAGTGAAGGTGTTTCATCTTACACCTGACATGAACTTCAATAAGTCTTTCAATGGTTTTGAGAACAAAAGATGTGAAACTGAAAGGTCTATACGATTTAGGCATGTATCCTGATTTGGGGATGAAGATGACATTCGCCAACCTCCAGGACAATGGTTTGTATCTCCTGTTGTAACTTGCTCTAAATAAAGCAACGATTACCGTCAGAATGGAGTATATTGCCCTCTGAATTAAAGCTGGAACCAGACGATTTCAACCGGGGCTTTAAATGGTTTAAAAGAGCCTACTTCCCATTTCAACTTGTCTGAACTAAAGCAAAGTAAGGTTTTGAGTAACCTTTGTGTAAGTACCATCAGTTTTCGTAAGTAATCCTACTCAGTTTTTGTGATTTTTTCCAAGAGCTTTGCAGATACGCGGCTACTGGCATGCCAGTAATGTTTTCGCAGCATTTTCGTTGGGTGGCTTTTTTGATCGGCTCAGTTTTAAATTTTTGTATTCTGTGAGAGCGAACCTATTTTTTCCCTGTTGACTTTCTATAAAAATAAAAGAAAAGATTCAACTTCAGATTTGTTTTATTTAGATATAAATTAGACTAAATGTTAGAAAAGAAAGGAGCAAGTGTATCGGATGACGAGTAAAAGAAGAAAGGAACTTTGTAGCTGATATTATATATGATTTTTTTTTTGTTTTTCTGGAAAAAGGAAATCCAAATCTTAGAGCATGCAGACTCGGTAATGCTCCATTGTACTACCAGGCAGAAATTAATTTTTTTGCGTAGAGGTTGGAAAAAACAAGATGCCATTTGTTCCAAAGCCCGGTAAACCACTAAATTACAAAAAATCATATAGGCCAATATCGCTCTTACCGATAATGTCGAAGGTATTCGAAAAACTTTTCTGAAAGCGCCTGCATTCCATTAAATATTATTAAAAGTGTGAATGCTTGGACTAAGTGTGTAACATTGTTTGAAAGATCTATAAGAGGCCTGTTAGAATCAATTACATTCGTGTATAAACTTTCTAATATATGACACAATTTCTCTTGCTGACCGCTGAAAAGGCCCTTTACGCTCAATGCGCTTTAAGGTATTCTGGCGGGGTGGCTACTGGAATTTCGTTCTGTCATTTGAGTTCTAGATTCAGAAGAATGTAATAGATAACATACTAAAATTTGAGCGTTGACAAAATAACTTCAAAATTGACCATTCTGTAGCATCTTCCGGGCGGCTCTAGCAGGGGTTTGCGACCGCTCAATCGTTCTGACAATCACAGTACACAAATTGCCGTTCATTTGTGAACCATCATGCAAAGATTCAAAGTTAACACTATAATTTTTTTTTCATGACTTTTTTACAACTTTGAGGCCCTATAACTCCCAAAGCGCCCGGCCCAGGTCTGCCATAACTTCACATCTGTTATAAATCCGAACCCGACAATCCAAAAATAAGCCAAATTCTGTTGACAAAATAATCACGAAAAAATGTCGCCAGCTTTCCGTCTATTTCGAAGGGAGGTGTTTTTTTTTTCTTTTCTTTTTCTTTGCTTGTGAGAAAGAGTCTCATGTACGACTTTCCACCTACCCCTATTTATTGACCGAGCCTAGTTCTGGTTCCAAGTCTCGTGCTTTCAACCAGGATAGGTAACGTTAATATTACTATGGCTTGGGAGTAATATTAAAAACTCTATAAAAAAAATTGTTTTGCTCCATTAATGGGTGGCGTATGTTGTTGTTCCTAATGGGGATTGGTCCTCCACTGCACGGGTCACAAGCCAACACAATAACCTCTACACCGTCGACATCCCTAATTATATATGATTGTATTAGTAAAGAACAAATGAGTTTAAACTCGTAAAAAATTAAGCTTGTGTTTTACATAATTCATATCATATATAAGGCTAGTTGATATAATCCCAAATTGTACACATTTCTAACAGTCCCACCAGTTCCTTACCTTCTTCCTTAGTTAAGCAAGGCGGCCATTCCACCAGAGAACCTAACGTTTACTCAAACCCGTTATCGTAACACAGCTTCTTTGGCACGGGTAAGCAACACTTTATTAAGATGATACGCAGCTTTATCTAGGTCGCATGTGGGCTAAAATGATGGAAGAAGCAAATCTTTTTTTGAGAGGACAAGTCCCCGAAATATATTCCAGTCCGCCGACTTGGGATTTTAAGACTTTGTCGTGTTGCCGAGTAGGTCAAACCTTTTGCGCTGGAGGCCTGACAACGATTCTTCAACTGACACATCATTCGAATTTTCAATAAAACTTGAAATAAACAACAAATTGTTAACAGCAAGACAAATTCCGTCTGAGCTCCAATCCCAACTGCTGTAGCAATCTAAGAAATTATATTGTTTTTTTATTGATTGTGGCAACTCTATGAAATTAGTGATAACTAACTATTATCATTGATTTCGAAACTTAATAATAATAATAATAATAATAATATCTAGTTAGGGTATATTACACTGCGACCTATTGGTCTATTGTGTCCCCTGCTTGAGCCTCGGAGAGGTTCATGCCCCCTTTCAGAGCCCTCTCTAGATACTTCTTTTGTGAAGCGTGTCGAGGTATTGCTCTGATTTATCCTTGGCAGGTCACACTCCTTAGAGCGCAGCGTCCAGTCCAGTTTCTTTGATGAATCTAAGAATGAGCTGTGGGTCGATGGTTTGTATGTCCTTGTCTGTTATTTGGTGCCTGAGCAAATATTTAATCCTTTTGTGGGCCAGTGCCCCGCAGGATTCCAGTACGTGGTCTGGAGATTCGGCGGTTTTACTGCAGAATCTGCAGAGCCCGTCCACTGATATACCCATTTTCCTCAGGTGCTCCTTGAGTCTGCAGTGCCCCGTGAGGAGGCCTGTTAGGATCCTAAGGTTGTTTTTGTTAAGGCTGATACAAGCTTTGAATCTCTTTTGGCTGTAATTTCCTAAGAGTTTCTTTGCTTGCCTCAGACCTTGGATGTTGAGAAAGGTTTGGGTAATTGTTTCTTCCTCCAGTCTCCTGAACTCTTCGCGTAGAGTGTGTTCTCCTATCCCGCGGAACGGTTCAGGTCCCATGAAGGGTTCCGCTGCCCCTTTTCTTGCCAGAGAGTCCGCTGCCTCATTGCCTGTAATGCCAACGTGGCCAGGTACCCAGCAGATGGTAATTCTGTTATTCTTGCCTAGTCTATTCAGTCCCTGTAGGCATTCCCACACGAGTTTTGACTTGATGACGTAGGCGTCACTAGCCTACATGGCTGCTTGGCTGTCAGACATTATTGCTATGTTGCAATTTCTGTAGTTTTTCTCGAGGTTGATTCGAACGCACCTGTCTATGGCACATATTTCTGCCTGGAATATGCTGGTACATTTGCCCATGGATTCGTAGTGCTTAGATCCTGGCCCAAACACTCCTGCACCAGTTCCCTCTTCGGTCCTCGATCCGTCCGTGTACCACTTTGTTGTGTGGTTGCTCAGTCCATAAGTTGTGGATTCATTGCTCTAGTCCTCCTTATTGCTGAGCTTTTTCTGGAAATTCTTCTCAAACTTGAATTTCCTGATGCTATCGTCCCTAGATAAGAAGTAGGAGTTTTTTGAGTAAGTCACCGTGTTCTTTCGAACCGATGCATTTCCCTCTCCCAATTCCCTTCTTTGCCACGTTCATCACCATGATGTGTAGAGGGGTCAGTTCCAATAAAACCTCCATGGCTGCGGTTGGGCAGCTACGCATTGCTCCGGTAATGCACAGGCACGCCAGTCTTTGCACTTTGCCGAGTGTCTCTCTTGTTGTGGCTAGACTGGTTCGTTTCGCCCATGCTACTGCTCCGTATGTGATCATTGGTCTCACAATTGCAATGTACATACATCGCAGAATGCTTGGGCTGCATCCCCATGCCTTCCCCGCCAGGCTCCTACATATAATGAGAGCGCGGGTGGCCTTCTTGGATATCTCCTCTGTATCTTTTCGCCAGAGGAGTTAACTATCTAGATGAACTCCTAGGTACTTCTTTGACTGGTACCAGTGTCGTGCCTGATAGGCTAATGTCCTTTAGTTTTGAAGTTGTCTTTTCCTTGTGAATGGTACTATCGTTGTTTTCGCCGGATTGATGTTGAGTCCGACAGTATGGCACCATTCCTTGGTTACTTTAAGTTCCTTTTGTATTATGTCCCCAACTGTTTCTTCAAACTTGCCCCTGGCAATCAGTACAATGTCATCGGCGTACGCCTGACAGTTGATGCCAAGAAACTCGAACTTCGAAACTTAACCACCTACTGAAGAATACTGATTCTAAATGTGCACTTTAAAATTTATATATTTGTATGAATTAACACATGTTTTATCACAGTCCCCAAATCTGTTCAAGTTCAAAAGATATTCTTACTATTAACTGGATACGTAATTTGTTTTACGTTTTTACGTTTTCCAAGAAAAAGCATCCTTTTTTTTGTTCTTAAAAATAAGGGTCTTAACATTCACAATTACGTTCTAAGAACGTGCGTCAACAGCCAAACCATATGGTTGTTTTCATCATCACTCAAGTTCACGCTAACTTTATTTAAGAAAGGGCAAGGAAAAAATAACAAAATCAATTGTCCTTGTGAACAACTAATAAAACAGTTTCCCTTATCTGTCCTCTTTACACCAATCTAACACAATCTAATTGACCAAATTAATGAATAAAACATCACATCGAGAATATCACGGATGGCATACATAATTGACCTTTACTCAAACGTGGGAATTGAGCTGTACCCGAACTATGTAAATGACCACCATCAGCCAAACCAAGCCAATTTTACCACACCTGAGAGTTGTTAAGATACTTCACAAGACATCTCTGTACGTACGTGTTTTTTTTTTTCAGTTTCTTGTTGTTAAATTTTTCAGGGGGAAAAGGTCACGTTCGACCGATATTCTAGAGTGACTTTTTCTTTTTACAATCAATAACGAAACAATATAGTCTCCTGTAACTCACTTTGAACACGAACTCTCCCCTAAGCGATTTAAATTCAAAAATACAAGTCCTCATTTCGGGAGATAAAATAGGCTAACAGAAGTACGTCCTTTTCTCGTATCCTGTGATACGATAGTGAAAAATCGACTTTGAATTACAAGAAAAAACATATTATTTTTGATGGAGTGATTTAAAATAGATTTATGTATTGTGGAGAAAGTTGTATTTTAAATTTTAAGTAAGGTGACTTTTTTTGTTTCTAAAACATGTTGTTTGGTATATTGTTTCGTATCTTTGGATATAAGGTAGGCGTTTGTGATATTTTTTGTATTTGTATTTATTTGTATTTATTTACTTGAACTTATTGATACACGATACTACAAGATTTATAATCTTAAAATTAAGTATCTAGTAATAAAACAAAAATTTAGAGAAAAGAAAACTTATATGAAAATTATTGAAAGTAGAATTTATAAACTAATATTTTTATTTTATATAAAGATCGTATTCTTAAATATAGCGTTGATAAGATTAAGTTGTTAATAGGTGTTGAAATCATCTCGAACATGGGTAGTGAAGTAATCGTCTGCAATTCGACAGGAAGGGAAATCCAGAGTCGAATCGCTGACACAATGAAGGAGCGTTCTGCTATTGTGTGAGAAAAGCGTGGAAATATCAAACAAACTCCTCTACGTGACTGAGAAAAAAGTATCATTTAACTTAAGTATACCGGACATTTGTTGTGAATAATACTATGCATCTTTAAAAGATTTTTGGAGGAGTAGTATTTATCCAGGTTGATTCCCAGGAGAATTAAAACTTGAAACAATGGTGTACCTACGGACATCATATATTATAACGCACACAATCATTAAACGCAACATTTAGTGAAAGATGGCATTCATAATCCATGGAAGGATAGACATTACAATAGAACGTAAAGAACGGAACAATCAAGCTTTTTACTAGACGCAGTTTCATGCTGGGAACCAGCTGGTGAGATGAACATCTTAGGGCACGAAAACCGGCGTAAACTTTCCTAATTGTATCAGCCACTGCATCACAGCAACTAAGGGATGGCTTAATGCAGAAGCACAGATATTTAACGTTAGTGACATACGGAATAGTTTTGCCACCTAGCTCAATCGCGTTTAACAGCAAGCAGCACCCAGCAATTGCGTATTTAATAACTGTCCGATTCTTTCCATTCGGTGCCACCACCTACGAAAAATGTCATATCAATATGTTTGGCGGTTGTAAAAAGATAGGATCATAATTCACGTTAAAATAATTATAGGTTTTATAAAATTGACCCTTAAACAAAGCGGTACGCAAAACAAATACTGGCTAAAGCCAGTAGCGGGTCACCGCTTTTTTTCATTTTTTTTTACGCTCAATTAGTTTTTCAACACGCTTTGACATGCGGTACAGGGTACAAGGCGGCCAACTGTGTAGGTATGTTAAAATATAAAATTGTACCGGTTGCGATTTACCGCTCCAATGTACGTGTTTTGAATTAACCGCAATTGGATTTCGTACCGCTGAACTGCTCTGGGGTGTTAGCTCCTAAAATAAGCGACGGGACTTATTTAAGGTCCGTTCGCGTACTTTATATGTAGAAAAATGAAAACTGTCAAATGTCCCAAAGAGAGAATCGTCTGATTTCAAAGGAAAGTATGCGAAAGCTTTTATGTTAAAAGATGAAAATCGTCAAAGTTTGCCTTGAAAAGAAGCAACAGTTGTTTTTTTTTTGCTGGCAAACTCATAGGATTTCATCATTTGACAGTTTTCATGTTTTTACCAGCTGAAATACTGTGTGAAGAAAAATGAACGAAAGTGCATTTTTATCTTTTTACCATTTTCTCACTACACGAACGCGCTTGTTTAGTTTCCAAAGTTTATATAAATTTACATTAGCATATTAGTACGCGAAAGGACCTTTTGAAAAATGCCATGACACGTTCTGTCGTATCATTTTTGCTTTCAGTCATTCAGTCCCTTAAATATGTAGGTACATATTATATAAATGACATCCAAAAAAAATCAAAGATCTTTCGTAGCTACAAATAATATCCTTCTTATAATTTTTTTTTAAATTTCTCGTAAACTTTAATACACTAAAGGGAAAGATATTGCAATCGTGCTTAAATTTCTAACTCAAACTGAGTATGAGGTATGATTTTACGGCTATAGAGTAGTCCTATAAAGTGGGTAACAAATTTCCATCCGTCGGTCGTCCGTCTGTCTGTCAGCGAGGCTCAATTCACAATAGGTGGACGGATTTTATTCAAACATTGTATTAGGGATCTCTATGCTTATAACCCGCGGCCTTTTTTATTTTTCTATCATTTTAAGTAACGGTTCCTAACATACAAACGGTTTTTTTTAATAAGATTTGGATCATTTTTGAAACAGAAAATAATTAAAGAGAGTCGAAAAACGGTATTTTCCAAAAATGATTTGATATATCTCAAAAACTTGTCAAGTTATTTCGAAAAAATTTAACAAACCGCCTTATAGTACTATTTCAGCCGAATTCGAACATAAAAATGTTTAATAATTATTATTTATAATTTTTCATTCATATAACAATTTATTTTTCTAATTTTTGAAAATTTTACTTTTCTTAAAAAAAGGTTTAAACGATTTGGATCAATTTTGATGTTTTGAATACTTGGGTTGAAAGTCAGAAGATAGCTAATTCATTTCTTTCCAAAAATCTTGAATAACAAAACTTTGGGAAAGCGACTTATATTACTAGATTCAAAGACATAGAAGAAATTTGCATACTCAAATTTTTGAAATAATGTTTTATAACTTTATAGTTACTGTTGAGACTAAAATTTAAAAAAAAAACTCACTTTTCTTAAAATGGCTCTAATTATTTTGATAATTTTTATTGCTTTTTAATACTTTGGGTAAATGTAAAAACATGGCATATCTACTCAGATTTTTGCAATAGACACATTAGGAAAATGGCTTTAATCCAAAAACCGGTCAACTGATTTTTATTGACAATCAAGGTTATTCTATTATTAGAAACAAATTTGCATACTCAGAATCTCAAAAAAAAAACACGGCTTTGACGATATTGATCTGTGTTGGTGTTTTATATCGATGAAATGAAAGTAAGAAAATAGCATACTCAGTTTTTACCAAGACTAAATCAAAGGTACTTTGGGCACACGGCAATATCTTAAATTCGGTAAAGATTTTTTTTGAAGAAGATTGAGACTTGAGCTGCCCACAAAGATTAAGGACAAATTTGCCTAATCAAATTTTTGAGATAAATCTTTATACGTTTTACTATAGACACATGAAATTATTTAATTGTATTTACTTCAAGATCAAAAGTCATTATGACAAGATCAAAAGTCATTATGACAAATCAAAAACGGTTCATAAGATCAAAATCCCAAAGTCAACAACCGTTACATTGTATGCTTCAACTGCAATCTATGGCGTCACTATGCAAAATTAAAAATGTTACAATAACGTGCAAACAATTTAACAAAAATACAAGCAGGCTTTTTTGTAGTCATCCGATTTGGATCAGTGTCGACAATAGGTATATCTTTCATAGAAATATTTCCATTTATTAAACACATACGCATACGCCTTTGAAGTTCAACTATACTTTAATTATCAATTTCCAGCCTCTCCTGAAAGCTATAAAATTAAGTTTCAAGATGTGTGTTTAACTTACCCAATCACAAATGCAATAAATACAAATGGAATTCTGCTATCTAAATGTAATCTATATTGTTACGATTCGTTATACCCTGTTTTAAGGGTATATTAATTTTGAGTCATATTTTGTAGCATACCTTAATAGTTCTTGTAGACCCCTAAAAGTTGCAATATTCGTGATTGATATGCATCGATAGTTATGTTGATCTAGCCATGTCCGTTCGTCCGTCCGTCGGCAAAACACATTGACACGCCCACAATTTAAATGAAATAATTTTATCGAAAAATTGAAGTTTAAACTAGAAAGATGAAATTTGAAATATATACTCTTTAGGGGCCCTTAATGCTCATGTTTTAATATTTTTAAAATCCGCCCAATGAAACACACGCACACTATTTGAAAAATAACGTTTCATTGAAGAAATCATCGTTAATGAAAGTCCTATTCTTCGCAAAGTATGTAGCAAAAGTCGTTTCGAACAATTCGTCTATATAAAGTTGTTTGCCATCCCCAAATTTAAGGGGCGTTTAAAAAAATAAAAAAATATTTTTTTGATAAAATTCTTTAAATGTTGTATAACCAAAGATATGTAGAGCGTTCTTAACAATTCACCCATACTTAGACTTTTGCCACGCCCAAATTATGAGGGATAGGAATAGGAACAGGGTATGCAACAGTTCGCCCAAGCGGACTCTGTTTTGTTCCTTATTTTACGAATGGCTATTGAAAAAATATTATTCGAAACCAATTCTTATAAAAGCAAGAAAGTTATCGTGCATTTTAATTATTTTGTTCTTATAATTATTGTACGTTCATTTGGTGTTTTTGGGCCAGTATCGTGTGATGATTTTTTTTTTAGTTTGTTGTTCTGTCATTTAAAATTTTTGATTCACAAGTAACACCAACCGATCGAAGTCAAAGTCATGGCAAGCATGAAGCAGCAGCTTTGCTGAGAGGAACGAGCGAATTTTTAAATCGCAAGAAACAGTACAGCGATTGCAAGAAGCGAGAGCCATTCCTCAAAACGTTTCTACACAATCTTGCAGACAGTCGGACATACGCACTAATATACTATCGCTCGAAGCGAGAAAAAAGGAGCCCGTAGAAATTATGAAATGAATAGACGAATGGACGGGATATAAGATGATTCATGCAGCGAAATGCCAAAAAACAAGCATATAGTGGCAACGCACCAACAACGGAAACATACGAGGTCAAAGCTGACACTTTAACACACGAACCAAGACAAAAATGCCCACTAGCACATCTAAGCATTATGCAAATACACTCCCAAACTGATAGATAGAGAGGAGCAGCTGGGCTGCCTAAAGACTTCGAAGCAGATGTGGTTTAGGGTCGGGCTTAAGTCCCAAACTAAAACTATCGATGCGTTTCATTTGAATAGACCTTTTCACCGAATCCCTGTCCTAAACGTCAGAAACAAATTGAATGATAAAATTGTAGAAATTTGCACAAATCGTATGGAATATTCATTGTGATTGTTAATGAACTGAATATTAAAGTGAAAACAGAAGCTATGGATGGGTAAAAACTAAAAAATTATAGAGAAAAAAACGTTAGAAAGTATGTTAAAGCAAAACAAACAATAAAAACAGTTAATATGTTGACCAAAGCGCTGTGGTAGTACAATGGACCGTTAGCGAGTCTGAGTGCTCTGGGATTTGGATTTCCTTTTTTTTATATAAAAAAAAGCGCTGTTCAATTGTATTAAGATGTATAAAATGTATGTTTAGAAAACTTTTCTACTTATTTGCTTCCAAACAAAAATATTTTACTTTTAACTTTTTAGTATTCCAAAATAGTATTTTGTGATACTCCTTCTTAGTTCTGGAAATTTTCTTTTTTTTATAATTCGCATTAATATAAACTTATTACGAGATATTCGCAACAAAAACAGTTTTTGCCACAACTACGCGAATCTCACTTTTTCAGTTTTATTTTTTACACACTGTCATATTATAATATTAACTTTTTAGTATTCCAAAACGAATTTTTTGTTAAAATTGCCTTTATTATAAACTTTTTTTTGGAAATATTCGCGAAGAACGTATTTCCCGACATGCAAATTCGCCATTGTTTTAATTCATTTCATTCAGCTGTTGTTGTTTTTTGTTCATTTGACACTGACGTTGTCGTGAGGTACTCAATTGTAAGACTAGATAGATATCAATGTTGATATCTCCCAACTTACACATCAAGTTACTTCCACTGGCCGCGAACTTAGGACAGTCTAACAAACATACATACTGGCGATCACAAGGATGAGGCCATACATTTTGCAATTGATTTTCAGTCTTTATACCTGTTGGAAATTTTATATCCAGAAACTTTTACTTCCTGTGAACAGGTACATATTTTCCCAACAGTAAGTCATAAAATTAAAGGATAGATAAGAAACGGCCGCTGGAATTTCCCAAGATCAAACAATGAACTACTTGAAAAGGTTATAAAAAGATGCGCACTAGGATGAGGCCACATGCAAAATATTCGAAAGAAAGGAAAAAGTTAATAAAATGTTTACATTTTTTATGGTTTTAAAACATTTATTTATTATGTTTTTCTACATTAATAATGAGTATGCCCGCCATTTTTCGATATGACCTCTATAAGACGGTTTGGAATAGAATCATACAGTTTTTTTTAAAATAATTAAGAGAAATTTGGGCGCAGGCATCACGAATAGCTTCGATTAAAGTGTCCTTGTCTTAAAATTTTCTGCCGCCTTCGCACAACCATGCCCAAACATTTTCGATTATGTTTAAGTCCGATGAATAGGGAGGCCATGGCAAAAGTTCCACGGCTTCTTATTGAATCCAACTTCTAACAACCCTGGAAGTCTGGATAGGGGCATTGTCTTGTTGGAATATCCAAGACAGGGGTCTCAAAATGTTTTTCACTTCTGGAAATGACCGTTCCAGCAAACATTTGTAGTTGTTTCCGTTCATTGTTGTGGACAAAAATTCCAACTCGATTGCGCCATAGTGGGTATTAGCTCCGCACACCATTACAACTGATGTACGGCTTTGATGTCTTGCCAAAATAAGCTCCTCCTTTCTAAGATCATGGAAATAAAAGTTGGAACCATCGGAGCCGTCAAGTTTAAACTTTTTTTCATCTGAAAAGACAACGCGTTTCCATTCATTGCTAAAAGCGACATGTTCTCTTGCAAAATTCATTCGATGCTCCTTGTGCACTTGCCTCAAAACCGTTTTCTTTTAAAGTTTTCTTCTCTGTATTTGACCACTTTTTCGAATTATCCTTCGGACAGTTGCTATGCTGACTGATACTCAGCTATTGGCCCTTATTTTAGTTACTGGTACCTATATTATAATTTGAGGCAAGCCGTAGAATAACCCGCTTTTCTCGCAATGTTGTTGCTTCTGCCGTGCGTCTTTTTTGATTTTTTCCATAGTGTTCCGGATCCGCAAGATATATGTTTCCAACAGTCTTACTTCTATTTAGCCTCCTTGCAATTTCTCGGCCTCAGACTCCTAACTCCTTGAAAGCATATATTTTTAGTCTTTCTGTCGCTGTCAAAGTCTTTCCGGAACCCATTTTTTTAAATAAATAAAAACAGTCGATCGCAAAATGTATGGCCTCATCCTTGTGATCGCCAGTGTATAAAAGTATAGTTTTTCAGTTTAAATTCTTTAAATTTGTTGTGAGCCCTTCGCATATGCAAATAATTGGAGGATCTAGGTTTTAAGCACTGTATCTGTATGGCCATAAATGCTGGAGCCTTCTTTTTAGTATATACTATCAACTATACGAGTAAGTTAAGAATTATATGACAGATTGAAAAAAAAATATTTAATGATACTCAAAATACTTTCACGATATTAGATCACGTACAGACTTTTCGGATTGAGAATCGTTATCTTTTCAAATAGCGACGCTATACACGAACAGCTTTTCGTGTCTCCGTTTACTTTTACCTTCGATACTCATAACGTGCTGAACATTTATCACACAACAAATATCCAAAATAAACGGAATAACGGAAAATTCACCTTATCCTCTATCATCCAACGCCCATTGGTATCTATTCTGTACTTGTACTTTTCTGTTTTGTTCGAAATTGAAATGTGTATACGTAACAATGAACGTGTATGCACTTATCGGGAATAAATCTTGAGAAAACAGTATAAAACATGTCTAAGTATGAGCCACCCAAGAATATGTTTAAGGATGTCTAGCCTGTGAGTATTTGTTAAGCTTATCTCTTGCTCTTAGCCACGTCATAGAATGACTTCGTAATAATATGTGGAATGGAAAAAGTATGGATATACAATCGCTATTATATAGGTGGCATCATTTATCTACGTCAAAATAAAAAAGGAGGTCACAGCATAGTGGGCGGTTAAATATGTGAATTTTTGGGGGTGGTGAGAAGTATATGCCTTTGGCATGTAACATGCGTTTTATTTTCTAACATTTTTTTTGTGTGGATTTTTCGCAAGGAAAACGAAAAAATCATTCCATGCGCATCCATAAATATATATTCGGAGAGGTACTAGCAAGGTCCACACATTTTTTTTGTCATTCTGTTTACTTGTGCTTGGAAAATAATATTGGCATGAAAAATTAATGGCATCAAAAATGATTTAGGAGCTATAAAGGGCTTTTTTCTGGCTGCAAAGGAAGTTGTGAAACTAGGACTTGCCTCGTAAATATGGAACATGCGACTTAATATTATTTTTTTCCCAATGTTAGGAAATATTATTATATTATGATACATAATGAGTAATGGTCTTTGAATATGCTGTATAGGGGACAATTAAGTGTAAGAATTTTTTTAAGGATCTCGAAAGAAACTTAAATAAATATTCTTCGTTTTTCTTAGACAAAATATGTATCACATTTGTTTGCTATTATATAACAATTCAGCGTTAACAGGACCGAACCTATATGTCAAGATATGGTGAGGAAAAAACGATTTGTTTGTTTCTTTATTTTTCAACTAAGTCAATCCTACTAGGATGAAAAAGGTCTTACGCTAACGGTGTATTGATGACGGACAAATTTTGCTAATAGAAAAACTTATCGGAAAGTAGTTACTAAAGCAGTTTAAAACTGAGCGGTAGATAAAATAAATGTACACACATACAGTGCATTATTATTTGAGCAGTAGAGTGGTAGAATCTATAGTAATATTTTTGACTGTGCATGTAAATTGTATCATTGAACTAGACGCGCTTATATGTGCATCTTAAAAATATTTCATTAAGCGAAAATTCAAGTCGTCCATACTTTATATCGATCCGATGTCTCTTCCGAGCTATTCCAAAACAGCATCGGGGGATACGAGGACGGTGTTGACATCATCTTGCGATCTCCACGTGCCGTGCTAGAGGCTGTCATGGCGAATAAAGAGCAGGCAAAATTAGTTGGCCCAAAAGAAATACTTGCTTTCAACAAACAAACAAACATCTGTCCACCGACTATTGGTTATTTAATGCCGATGGCTGATACCGATTCAAAATGTTTCCAAATCTACTTCATGGGTGATGAGGAGCAGCAAATAAACGCACGCTGCCAGTACAACCATATCGATCAGATGGAGGAGCGAGAAATTGTGGGTATTTTAGAACCGTTTTTACAGTATTACAACCAGTTGGTCCAGTTGTTCAATACCGTTTCAAACAGACTGCAAAACAACAAATAAACGATCGTCATCAAAGCAGACAAAGTACCATTTGGGCAGCACGCGGGCTGATATAATGCACCGACCATTAATGAAGTTGCAGTTGTTATGGTTGGCGACGCATTTGAACATCGAGATATACTGCACATTCAGCACTCAAGTTGCCGTTGAACATTCACACAAATCCAGATGCGGTGTGCAACATAAAAAAACATTCCGGTATGGCTAAAGTTTTGCAAAAATGCAAAATTATTATCTGGTATGAATGCACTATAGCCAACAAGCATTCAGTAAGCTCTCGATAGAATGATGAAAGATCTAAATAATAATACCAGGCTTTTTGGTGGTGCTGCACTGCTGCTGTCCGGTGATTTAAGACAGACATTGCCGGTCATTCCACGCGCTACATAAACGCATGTATAAAACAATCATATCTATGGCGATGAACGAGCTATTTTAGCTGCAAAAAATATCGATGTTGACGCTATTAACTTCAAAATACAACAGTCTTTGCCCGGCAATGACGTATTTTTCAAATCGATCGACACTTTTACCGATCCTGGCGAAGCGGTCAACTATCCTGTTGAATTTTTAATTCGCTGGATTTACCAGGCATGCCAGCACATAACTTGCGATTAAAAATTGGCTCACCTATCATTTTGCTTCGGAATTTAAATGCACCTAAGCTATGCAACGGTACAAGATTAGTCATAAAAAAATTATGTGCAAGCTGAAGCTACAATTGAAGCTACAATTGAAGCTACAATTTTAAACGATTTAAGGGTGAAGTTGTTCTCCCGCCACGAATCCCAATGATCCCTTCAGACTCACCCATTCCATTCACACGTCTGCAATTTCGAATTCGCTTGGCATTTGCCATGACTATTGTCAGAATGTCGATTTGTGGGTTTGATCTAGAAAATCCGGTCTTTTCACATGGTCAAGTTCATTCATTTATACTCCTCAGAAATTGACTAAAAATATTGTTCATCAACTCGCATTAAGATAAAATTAAACAAACATTATTGATTATAACGAATTGTTTTTAGAAAAATTGATGTTATTTCAAAAAAAAAAAAGAATAATGAAATTATTATATTATTTATCTTTCATTTCATTCTTTCATACTTTGTTTAATATCTGTACAGTCAAAGCCTTTTTTGACTGCTCCTTTGAGAAATTTACTTTTCGTAGGAAAATTTCGTAGGAATTGATTGTGTACGCGACTAAGCGATTCAATGCCGAGTTTAAGTTGCTACAGTTAAAGCGAATTAGCGAATAGACGACGATTGCAATATTTAGAACGATATGGTCGAAATGAGAGTACAAAGCCAACTGCCCTTTTATTGATTTGGAATTTTACAAGAAACATTTTTTAGTACACTCAATCATAATTTAGAAAAAAATTAATTCAAATAAATATGGCGAAACTTGTTTTTATTGGCGCCGAATTCAAATATTAAAGTAATTGGTATAAATTCAAATGAGATGTCTTACTATTTAGTATCAATAAATGTATAAAAAATTGGCTTTACATTTGTGTAGATATTTAGATAATTAAATGATACTACTATTGTTGTGTTCTGCAACAATATCCTTATCGCTTGAAATATCATGCAGGACAACGTCTGTCGGGTCCGCTAGTGTATTATAATATATTTATGTACTTCAATGGCACAAATACATAGGTAAATGCGCTTACAAAGACCTTAAACACAGTATGGCTGCCGAACATAATTTCTTAGATATACTCGAAATAAGGGGAAACTGTGTTTGAGGATTTTTAGGTTTTGGGTTCGAGAATTTGGGCTTTGGTTATTTTAGTTTGGGAATTTTGACTTTAGGCTTAGGGAACCTAACCTATTAGATAATAATCGTATTCTCATATTACATAATTCTTCATTTTTAATCAAAATAGTTAGTGAAAATATGCCCTCTACAAGTCTCTCTGTACATATTTTGTTCGTAATTGCCAAACAAACTTTTCTCGGTTGTAGCACTAGCAATCATTTCAGCTATAAGTACTCACCAAATACCAGCTGCAGTCCAACAAAAACATTGAAACGCATTTCGAATTTATGCAAACCATAATTTTATTTCCCAGGAAATAGGTAAAAACTGATGAATTTCCTTTAAATATTTTCTTGTTCAAATATTATGTAGTCACAATAATATCCGAGTATATAACCTCCGGGCATATGAAAAGCGTTTTAGCATAACTTATTTTTTTTTGTTAATGAAAAGTTTTACATTCAGTTTTCAAAAATATTCCCCATGCGAACGTTTGGAAAACTCTCAGCAGCAAAACCTACTGGTAAAGTTTTTAGTTGATATTGCATGGATTGCATATTTCCTTGCATAGTTGCACAATCAGACACTCATTCTGAAACTATTGTCCACGTCCGAATAACTAAAACTTTCTAAATTGTCAATAAAATGTCTGTTTGCAAATAAACAGCAAACACATACACAAAGTCACCACACCAATTCCCGGTTCCCCGTTCATATAGACAGGATACGGCAGAAATGAGAGCGGAAGAATGGCAAATTGTTGCAGTTGCAATTTGCTTAGATACATTTGTTCACTCCTAGTGCGCAAAAACTTTACACAGATAAATATGGTTGCATACTGTATCTGTTTACACGCTCGTACTCCTTTACTTTATCAGTGTAAGTTGAGTTGAGCGAACATATCTGCATTCGAATACATCCCATTTGCACCCCCTTACCATACAAGCCCGCTCAGTGCAGAGGAATTGTTTGTGTTAAAAGTTTTGATTGAAACTCAAACATAAATTTATGGTGAACTAAGGAGGAGTTGAATGCAGCGTTTATAGCGTTATTATAATAAAAAAAGCATGCTTGCGTACTTTCTCTTTCGGTTTATTGCAAAACCGAAATCATCGTATTGTAGCGGAATGTTTAAATTTAAGTTGCAAAAGTGTGGCAATTTATTTGTCTGCCTGTGCTATTTAAGGGAATGGGTTTTTGTTCAGATCCGGACTAACAATTGAGGACAATTTGTGTTGAAGAAGCGATCAAGTGATATCCATTGGCAGGTATAGTGAAGAAAAAAGTTGTTCATTTTATTGTATTGTTGTTAAGTAGGAGATTATATGTATCTTTGAATGAAAAGCTTATGACTCTGTCAGCAATTTACAAAGTCTGTTATTTGATAAATCTTAAGTGTTGATTTCGTAGAAGAATGGTATACATCAATTACCTGTATTCAATTGGATGTATGTAGTTACATAATGCGCATTTCTCGAATAAAGTCTCATCAGTCTCCTGATAGCTTCGCTCATCATCATCAGTATCAGCATTACTTCAATGACATTTTCCAGATGTTTCACGTATCAAATTATTAAGAATCATCAGTCTCTTCACAAAAGAGATTGGATATTGCTGCATGATGTCGTGTGTAAGTGTTTGCCCCTTATCCATGTTCACCGTAGCTGGGAGAAACATGTGCAAACATAAAATAACGAACAAGAGAGCGCAAGGCTTCATCCTTGCCACGACCCAGATTATAAACGAACAATATAAATAACTGTTATAAAATGTAAGCTTTAACCAATACTGGTTAAGACTGTTTGATCTAGCAATTAGAACGTTATGGAATGTATATTAAAGGCATGACTAAACTAACTTATCTTAAATGTTCACAGCCATTTAACGAAATTATTCAAAGCGATTTTTCCTGAACGCAGTTCTGCTTCGGGGTGGTGTATGCATAAAAGTGGGCCAAAGAAAGGTTTTATTATCAGTAATAGCACGAAAAAGTTGCATATTGTGGAGACTAAAAAAGTCGGTTCATACTTCCGGTCGCGCATGTACTTTAAAGTTTGCCGAAATCCAGAAAAAAATGTTTCGATTTTTTTTATTTTTCAATATTTAAATATCGAACCTTTATTCAAAAAAAACATGTACCTAATATTCTTAGTATTTTTTCCCCGAACTATCGTCTGTCTTTATTAGTATTTTTTTTTTTTGAAAATTTCTTTAACTTTGTAGGGAATGCGCGAAGATGCAGATGGATGCAGATGGATTTAAATAATACATAATTCAACTTTATATTCGGAAGATATGAACCGATTTTATTTCTTTTTTTAAGCTCTTTTGTCTTTAGAATGAGCAACTTTTCCGCGCTATTACGACTTGACAAAAAAGCACTTTACGAGTATGTTGGTATTTTTGATGGTAGCTCTATTTTTTATGAATTTGGGCCTAAGTAACTTTGTCTTATGTTACGGCACCAATATCGATAAGTGACATTGATGCACCCAACTAGAACTAGTTTAAACTTTAAATGAAGTTGTGCAAAAAGTGGTCGTAACAAAAGGAATAATAAGAACATTTCATTTGAAAACTTAATAAAAATAATTACCTACATACGAGTATTAACAATAGTTAAGTTAAAGCATTACATTTTTTTTCTATTTATTTCTCGTTTTCCAATTGAAATATGAGTACATTTGGAATTTTAAGTCCAGATGTTTTTCTAGTTCAAAAACAAATTGTTTTCAAAACTTAGCCCTGGGATGGGCAGCTAGGCCTATTTAATTTTAATTTTTTAATTTTTTTAATTTTGGTGGGGGCATAAGCCCCCGTTTATTCAGATTAATACAAGCTTTAGGTCTTAAGAACTAATTACAAAACTAAGACAGCTAGGGCTTAAAAACTAATACGTAAAACTAATTTGGTGGATAGTGAGGGGTGGAGGAGGGCAGATTTGAGCGAAGAGGTGCAGCGATTAAAATCAAAGAGCATGTGGTTAGAATTGACCTTCTGAAACATACGGGATATCGGTTCGTTCAAGCCATACGACGTGCAACGGGTGGGAAGATAGAAAAGAGGACTGGATCTTAAATTGCGAGGGTTGGTGTTAAAGGTAATATAATTTAAAAGATAGGAGCAATCAACGGAGCCAGTGAGAAGACGATGTATAAACAAATTGTCAGCGACATCTCTTCTTTTTTCAAGGGCTTGAAGGTTTATTAAATTAAGGCGTTCGTGATATGGTGGTAGGATAAGGTGATTATTCAACGGGAGCCCACGAAGAGCAAAACGGAGAAATCGACGTTGAATGCTTTCGATTCTTGTAATGTGGACCCGGTAATATGGTGCCCACACTTGGCTAGCGTACTCTAGAAGAGGGCGGACGTAGGTAATGAAAAGGGATTTTGTCACGTAGGGATTGGTAAATTCTTTAGACCACCGTTTGACGATACCAAGGGCCGAGTTAGCTTTATTGATTATTTCGTCAATAAGTGCCCGAGAGTTAAGCTCTCTGTCACATAGAACACCTAGGTCGCGAATGGTTAGAACGGTAACAATGGGTTGGTTGTTCAAAAAGTAACGTCTGGGGGGAGACTGAATCCGTTTACGTGAAAAAGTAAGAAATTCACATTTAGCAATATTCAGCTCCATAAAGTTTTTTTGACACCAGACCGAAAAACTATTGAGGTCTTGTTGAAGAAGATCAGTCGTGTGGAGAAGAAATGATTTTGAAGAATTTAGCGTCGTCGGCATAGAGGGAGATGGAGGAGAACTTAATGGCGTTGTCAATATCATTTATAGCCAGAATAAAAATCAAAGGTCCAAGGTGGCTACCTTGGGGAACACCAGAGGTGGCTTTAAAAGGCAAAGAGAGAACAGAGCGAAAACGAACATTATAAGATCAGTTCTCAAGGTAAGAAGAAAACCAATTCAATAGTAGGGGATCGAAACCAAGGAAGGAGAAAGAATCAAGCGATGAGATTTGTCAAAGGCCTTACTGAAGTCAGTGGCGATTAAATCCACTTCAATGCTACTTTCTATTGCAGAATGTGTAACGGAGACAAATTCAATCAGGTTGGTTGTTGTGGATCTACCTTTGAGGAAACTATGCTGAAGGGGGGATGTTACTGACAATCACAAACGCAATGTGATTGCGCCATAAAATATGATTAGGCCGGAATTTACGCTGAACGCAGTCATCAACCTACCTGATTACCATAATTAAGGACGCCATAATTGTTCAGCTCACCGGCACGTAGCAGGCGGGCTATAAAAAGAAGGAACACAAGCGAAAAGGACATCAGTTCAGTATAGTGGAAATACGGCAAAGGCAGCAGAATTTTTTAGTTCGTTCAAAATCTAACATTTATAACTTACTTTAATCCTTTTTTTTTATTCTTCTTTTTTTTTTCTTAATTAATATTGTTCTTTAAATTGCTCATTAAATGTTTAATTAAAAACTACTAAGAGAAACTGCCTTTCAAATCAGTTGCGAATCGCAATATTCTAAAAAATTCTGCGGTGAATCCTGCGCTTCATTTCCAAACAATTGTGTCCCAGTTTGTTTAAAAGTGTGTAATAAGGAATAAGATAGTGGAACTACGAAAGTATGTCAAAGCAAACAGCTCGAAAACAGAGAAAAGGAGACTGTGTTCGTTGCAGTGAGCCGAACACCAAAGACGATATGGTGCAGTGCGATAAGTGTGATGCATGGTTCCATTATGGATGTGCCGAAGTAAGTGAGTCTGTCAAGGAGAATAGCTAGAAATGCCAGAAGTGTATCAGCAAGGAATTTATTCAACCGGCAGCTGACGTAACGGCGACAACGGAGGCATCTGCAGACAAAACGGTTATTGGACCAGGCCCAAGCAGGACCATTCGTAGTTCCTCTAGTAAGCTACATAACTTGGAGTTAGAGAAATTGGAGGAGGAAATGAAGTTACAGGAGCATTTTCTTAAGGAGAGGGAATGCAATGAGAAGCTGTACTTAGAGCGGAAATTTCAGATACTGAAGCTAGGAGCGGAAGAAGGAAGCGAAGTCGGTAGTATGAGAAGCATCAAGTCAAACAGTCGGACAGAAGCCTGGGTTCAGAAAACAAATGCAGTATTACATGAGAAAAAGGTTGACCCCGGAAGCAAGGAAAGAGTTGCCGGTTTTCACCGGGAGACCGGAAGAATTGCCTATCTTCATTAGCAATTTTAGTAACAGCACGAGGTTATGTAACTATTCAAATGCGTAAAATCTGATTCGTCTTCAGAAAGCATTAAAAGGTGATGCATACAAGGCAGTATGCAGTCAGCTATTACTTCCAGCTGCAGTTCCGGAGATAATCTCTACTTTAAGTATGCTGTTTGGTCGCCCGGAGCATATCATTCAGGACTTGGTTTCAAAAATCAGGGCCGAACCACCACAGAAGTTGGAACGACTAGAGACCATCATATCGTTCGCTCTATCAATATGAAACCTAAGTAGTACTATGGAAGCCTCTGGACTTACGGATCATTTGAACAACCCTCTTATGCAGCAGGAGTTAGTGGAGAAGCTTCCATCTACAATGAAACTGGAATGGGCAACAAGTTCTCTGGCGGAAGGAAAGACGAACATCAAGAACTTTGGAGATTGGGTGTTCAAAAAAGCTGAAGCTGCTGCCGCGGTAACGAGATACGGAGCGGTAGGAGGAACCTTCCAAAAGCGATCAGGGCATTTACATACTCATGCTGGACCAGCTGCTGATGATGATAAATGGCTGGCTAAAAATAGTTCAAAGGCATGTTGCTATGCATGCAACCAAGATCATCGTGTAGCTGATTGCTTACAATTTGCGAAACTTAACTGCAATGAAAGGCGGAAGCTGGTACGCGAAAAAAGATTATGTGTGGTTTGCCTTAAGCATCTGGCAAAGAATAGGTGTCGCGACCAAAGAGGATGCTCAGTAACTGGGTGCAAAGGTAGACACCACAAACTACTTCACGACTATCAGCAGTCGAGACCGAGAGCTGATGATATTTGTAATTCGCATCAACAAATGTCAAAACGAGAAGCATGGTTCAGGATAGTTCCCGTCACACTGTAAGGCAATAACAACAGAATAGACACGTTCTCATTCCTGGATAGTGGATCATCGCTTACTCTGGTGGAAGAAGAGATCTCCAAGTCGCTTGGAATAGAAGGCTTACCAAAACCACTATGCTTAAAATGGACGGCTGACACCACTCGCTGGGAGGAGGACTCTCAAGTTGTTCCATTACAGATATCGGGACAGAATACAGGCAGCACTAAGGCCCAGAAGTTTCTGCTTCGAGATGTTCGTACAGTGAAAAAGTTAGCACTGCCAATACAGACTCTTCAAAAGAAGGCCTTAGTTGACCGATATCCATATCTTAAGGGGATTCCGTTACCATCGTACCACAAGGCACAATGCGGTATACTAGTCGGGCTTAACAACGAAAGGGTATCTTTACCCATGCAGATACGAGAAGGCAAATGGAACGAACCGGTGGCAATTAAAACAAGACTAGGCTGATGCATAAGCGGAACTGAAGAAGATGGAGATCATGGCAAGGGAGTGTATCACAGTTACGAGGCATGTGAATGTGATAACGTCTTAAGTGAAATGGTGCAGAAACATTACGCCCTGGAGGAATATGGTATAGCGAAAGTCGCTTTGGAGTCAGGTGAAGATGTGCGAGCTAAGGAGATTTTGAGAAGTACCACAAAGAGGACTGGGGAAGCCTTTGAATTCGGATAGCTATGGCGTTATGACGATATTAAGATGCCGAACAGCTATAATATGACTCTCAAACGTCTACATTGTCTCGAGCGGAAAATTGGCGCTGACCCATCATCATTGAGAGTGGTGAATGACCAGATCCAAAATTTGGTGGAGAAAGGCTGCGCCAAGATGTGTACTCCAAGGGAAGCAGCTGAACACCATCCGAGAACTTGGTATCTTCCAACGTTCGTTGTCAGACTTGTATGGGATGCTGCAGCTAAAATACAAGGCATTTCATTAAACAGCATGCTGTTGAAGGGTCCAGACGAACTGAGAGCTCTTACTGATGTCCTTTATGGATTTAGATCCAACAAAATTGCCATCGCTGGAGATATCGAGGAAATGTTTCACCAAATTCGGGTGACAGAGAAGGACCAATATTCCCAGAGGTTTCTGTGGCGCAATGGTCACACCAATAGAAAACCAGTAACATACGAAATGAAAGTACTTACATTTGGCGCTTCATGTTCACCTAGTATAGCGCAACATATAAAAAACATCAACGCCATTGAATTTGCCGCAAATTATCCACGAGCAGCGGAACCCATAATTGAACATCATTATGTGGACGATTTACTGGACAGCGTTGGAACCACAGACGAGGCAATACGTCTAGCCATAGAGATCCGGTACGTACATTCAAAAGCTGGATTCCATATTAGGAATTGGCTATCGAACTCTCCTGAAGTGCTACAAGCGTTGGATCAAACTGCCAACTGTGAAGGACGACCAATGGACAATCTTAACAGTGAATCTAGTATGACGAAAGTACTGGGACTTTGGTGGAAACCGAACGAAGACATCTTTACATTTTCGATGACTCTCTTGAAAACACAGAAGGGTGTCTTGTCTGGAGCGAAGACGCCAACAAAACGCGAGCTTTTAAGAATTCTGATGTCCATATTCGATCCTTTGGGATTCCTAGCCTTTTTTATAGTGAAGTTAAAGGTACTGTTACAAGAGGTTTGGAGACAAAAAATCGATTGGGATGAGTTAATCACCGGACACCTGCAGGATAAATGGAACAGCTGGCGGCAATTATTACCCAACGTGGAAAAATTCGTATCCCAAGATGTTACTCTACTTTGATTTCTGGAGACAACACCACAATCCAGCTGCATGTATTTGTGGATGCCAGTGAAGATGCCATGGCTGCTGTGGCGTATTTTAGTTTCTGCAATGAGGTGTCAACTTCATGCATAATAGTTGGCGCTAAGAGCAAGGTATCACCGCTCATTCCAATGTCTATCCCAAGAATGGAATTGCAAGCCGCAGTTATTGGGACCCGAATGGCTGGTAAGATACTACGAGCCCATAAGTTTGAAGTGACAAAGACTGTGTTTTGGACCGACTCAAACAATGTGCTTCAGTGGCTGCGATCAGACGCCAGGAAATATAACCAGTTCGTTATGTTCCGAATCGCAGAAATACAGGAGAGCACCAAATGTAACGAATGGAGGTGGGCTCCTTCCAAAAAGAATGTGGCAGATGAAGCAACTAAGTGGAAAGGATTACCGAGTTTTGAGGAGGACAACAGATGGTTTAAAGTCCCTAGTTTTCTGTATGAACGCGAAGAAAATTGGCCTATTGAAACAGCGCTTGAAGTCGATGGAATCAAGATGGGAGAGCTACGTCCGAGATACCTCTTGCCTACAGACATTAAGGACACCGAACCTCTATTGGATGTAAATCGTTTTTCAAAATGGGAGCGGTTATTAAGATCAACTGCATGGGCTGTCAGATTCATGCAAAGTATTCGTGGAAGGAAACAAAGTGGACCACTTACAACCGAAGAATTTGGTTCAGCTGAGTCCATCATCTGGAAAATGGTGCAGCACTTGGAATACAAAAATGAATTGACTGCACTTAGAAGCCGTAGAGAACTGCCCAAATCAAGTCAACTTTATAAGTATTCACCGTACATCGACAAGAACAACGTTTTGCGGCTCGAAGGACGGATTGATCATGCCAATTCCGTAGAAGAGTGTACCAGACGTCCTATATTGTTACCGAGGAAAAATAGAGTAAGTTTTTTAATTGTGGATTTTTTCCATCGACAGTATATGCATCAATGTAACGAGACGGTGATAAATGAAGTGAGGCGAAGTTACTGCATTCCAGGATTAAGGACTCTGTTGAGGTCAGTACGCAAGGAGTGCTGTCGATGCAAAATAAAAAATGACTCCATTACCCCGAGCCAGACTTGCTGCGTTCCAGAGGCCTTTTACACACGTTGGAGTGGACTACTTCGGACCAATTCAAGATACCGTTGGAAGAAGCTCAGTAAAGAGATGGGGCGTTCTATTTACATGCCTTACTATACGATCAGTGCATATCGAAGTTGCTCATTCGATGACAACGGACTCTTGCATAGTGAGCATATGCAACTTCATGGCCAGGAGAGGAATTCCAAGTGAAATCTACTCGGATAACGGGACTAATTTTGTGGGCACCGAAAAGGAGTTAAGAAAGGCCTTTCTATCTATCAACAAGGAGCAAATAGTGGAAAAGTTCAAAACAGCAACAACAAGATGGGTCTTCAATCCGCCATCCGCACCGCACATGGGAGGCAGTTGGGAGCGGTTAGTTGGCTCAGTCGAAAGGATAATGAATGAGGTACTTCTACATCAACGATTGAACAACGAGAACCTTCGCAGCACCCTAATAGAAATCGAAAACATCATAAATTCAAGACCCTTAACGTATGTTCCTTTGGAAAATGAGGACGAAGAGGCGATCACACCGAATCACTTCCTTTTAGGATCGTCAACCGGCGGAAAGATATCAGTGGCTTATGACAGCAAGGAACATTCCATCACTTAGGGGGAGAATGTTACTGACGATCACAAACGCAATGTGCTTGCGCCATAAAATATGATTAGGCCGAAATTTACGCTGAACGCAGTCATCAATATCTACCTGATTACCATAATTAAGGACGCCATAATTGTTCAGCTCACCGGCACGTAGCAGGCGGGCTATAAAAAGAAGGAACACAAGCGAAAAGGACATCAGTTCAGTATAGTGGAAATACGGCAAAGGCAGCAGAATTTTTTAGTTCGTTCAAAATCTAACATTTATAACTTACTTTAATCCTTTTTTTTTATTCTTCTTTTTTTTCTTAATTAATATTGTTCTTTAAATTGCTCATTAAATGTTTAATTAAAAACTACTAAAATAAACTGCCTTTCAAATCAGTTGCGAATCGCAATAGGGGAGATAAGATACTTGCACTGAAAGGATAATGAATCGTACATCATACTTTCAAAAACCTTGGGTAAATGCGAGAGCTTGGCAATAGGTCGATAGTTAGATACGTAATTTGTTGGTCCTTTTTTGTGAACTGGTGAAATGAAGGACGTTTTCCAAATTTTGCGAAATTTCCCAAGAGATAAGGAATGTTTAAAGAGAATAGCAATGAAAGGTGAAAGAAAATGAAGAAGTCTGTCGCAAACCATGGAATGGCAAAGGTGGGTAAAATGAATGGGCCAACGGTATTGTTTTTCAGATAACTGAAGTAAGAAGCATCCGGTTCTGGGCAGTCGTCAGTGAAGGACTGCTTGAACACGGTTGCAAAAGAGTTTGCTATTACAAATGGATCCGTTGAGGACTTGCCTTTAAACAAGAGTGAGGAGGGATATCCATCAGATTTCCTTTTACAATAAACAAAATGAAAAAATGACAGTGGGTCCTTGATGAGGTTAGCTTGACCATCAGAAACATAGCGTTGATAGAGACAGTTAAAAAGGTTAGAGAACTGTAAGTACGAACCGAGATAATTCGAATAATCTGTTGCAGTTCTGGATAGAAGATAGATTGCCCATAGTTTGTTACGTTTATTACGAAGTGAACGCAGTTTCCTATTATACCACGGAGTGGAAGATGGTGAGATTTTATGGCGCGAATAAGGTACGAATAAGGAAATGGGATAAGTTCGAGAAGTTGACTTCGATTCTCGATTCTCAGAAAGTCATTGATCTTTCGGAAGTTAGCTTTGTAGAAGTCGTAGGAGTAAAGGTTAGTCGGAGGCAGGGATTGGGAAGAGGAGTGATAAAAGAAAGAAAGGAGCAGAGGATGTTGGTAAGCGTCAATGGTAGAATGGTGTAAAGAACTTTCAATGGTTGTGGAGTTCACAAGGTCAGATCCAACTGTCGTCCCATATAATTTTTAACACCACTGACTTGACAAAGACCAGAATCAGTTACATTCCTTACTAGATATCTCACTTAGGGGGACGAAGAAAGATTGATCTTCCGATAAACTCCACTGTAGATTAGTGAGATTAAAATCGCCAAAAATTATGATTTCATCGTTTGGCTTACAAGCATCAAGTAAACGGTCGATGTCATCCACGACGAGTTGGTAGGATTCGATGGGTTGAGACGGACGTATGTAGAAGCACATTACGTAGAGAGAACGGTAAACGAGCGAGATCTTCACTACAACAAAATCCAGAAGAGGGAAGGTTGATGTTGAGATGAGCGAAGAGTTCAAGCTGTTATGAACTGCAATGAGAACGCCACGGCGCGGGGAAGTATGTCTAGACGACAAGTGACGTTATCATCACGAAAGATGTTGAAAGATGCTGGAAACAACTCTTGATTTAAGAAATTCGGGGAAAGATTAGTTTCGGTAAGAACATAAATATCAAAAGGAAGAGTATCTATGAGTACGACGGAAAACTGCGTGAGTGTTGGTGCGTAGTCCTCTTACGTTTTGATAGTAGAAGGAAAGAGGCAATTTCAGATCTGAGGCGGCCAAAGGTGATTTAGGGACGAACAAAATTATTTTGATCAACTCGGTTACGTTGAAGATATGAGATACGTTTGGAGTTTTTTTTTTTTTTTTTTTTTTTTTTTTTTTTTTTTTTATATATTTAAAAAAAAAAAAAAAAAAAATACGTTTGGAGTTAATATGAGAAGCAAAAGCACATAGATCCTTAGCCACATTAGCAGAGGAAATGTTAAAGCTTTCATGGTAGCGGGTGTAAATATCACGGAGTTCAGTGGGATCAGTTGGGAGGCCTTCTTTCTGAATTGAGATTTGAGTATTCGTCTTGGTATTTCCGTCAATGTGGATTGATTCAGGCTTGTCGTGCAAGTAGGCAAGGTATAGGCGAACGTTTTCAAAGAGTCTGTGACCTCGCAGCCGAGCCATAAAGTAACGGCCGTCAAGGTCATTGTTCGAGGACGTGGGGCTAACAAATTAAGATGTAAGTTTGATGGTTGGAGGAAGTTAAGGATCGATAAACGCAGAGGATTCAGAGGTTGGGGTTGGCGTTTTAATATGGGAAGACGGGGCAGGATTGAGAACATGGGAGTGAACGAAATTCGGGTAATTGGAGGAAGTTGTAGCAGAAGTGGAAGTATGTCTTGGAGGGTCACTGGAGTTTGGGGTCAAATGAAAAGATACCCGTTTTTGTTGAAGCCAAATTGGGCCCATTACATCCTTATAAATCCAGCCGAAACTCCTTGACTTCTTGCGGCGATGCTTGCTGAGCACAATTAAACAAAATGCGGTAGGTTTCGGTCCCAGTTGGTGGAAAAAAAAAGGTTTGCGTGTGAAGTATGAAAAGTAACCACTGGGCCGGTATAGGCCCAGAGTAAATGCGTATGTTTTTGCTTGTAGTGTGAAGAATAGCCTTGTAGTGATCACACTACATGTATCTCCATTTCCTCTCCTACACGATCTTCATTCCCATAACGCCACAAGTGCAGCACCGCATGACGCATAATATTTAAATATTTAGATACTCTGTGTACTTGTAGACCCGAGGTTTCGTTTTACATCAAAAGATTCAGATACAGGGCGTATCGCATACATACCATATGACTAATCAAATGTTCACTCATTCTGGCATGGAAATTGGATATTCAATGCCAAGGGTAAGAAGCGCTGCCTCTTAAATGTGTCAGCGCAAGCCATTAAGAAGTAAGTGTCAGCATAAAAAACGAAGTTTATAGTTGCGACATAGCGGAGGTGCATCGTACGATATCTGGAGCGATGAACAATTATGAGTTGACGAAAGATATCGGTGCGGTGCACCTTATATCTGTCGATGCAATTAATGTTCAATGATGTGACGAAATATCGGGATAGGAAGTGCATTGATAAGGAAATATACTGGACTGCACTATGCGTGCAGGTAATGGTGTTTGGGGATCAGGATTGGCTTGGATTTGAGGTTTCTCTTGGTTGAAGAAGTGTTTTAATAGTCAGAGTAGATTCCGAGTTGAAGTTTAAAAGTTGATATAGAGTACATCAACGGGGTAACCCCTAATAAATCAAGTACATACCAACTTAGCAAAATTGTGTTTTACTTGATCTCTCTCCGCACACGACTACTCTCTCGGCAATACGAGAAAGCACGGTCACTTAGGTGCGTTACAGCCTATATAACGTGTTATATTAGGACGGTATAAATTATAGCTGTTAAATTTTGTTGTTATGTTTCTTTTGGTAATAATTACTTTCGGCATTTGTAAGTTCCGTCTAAGCTTTGGTAAAATATTCCGAGTCTAAGACCCGCAAGAACAGATAACATATAACATAAAATATGCAAATAGCTCGATTGCTTGAAGTTTTTTTGTCTTACATTTTAACTTAACCCCAGAAATTTTACATTGCTGACTGTACCTCTAATAAGATAAGCCTTTGTCATAGACGAACTGTTCTAAATTTTTAAAAATTTGATTTTTTAAAGTAACAACAAACAAAGAAATATCATCATTTCTCTAGATAGTCTAATATTAGCTTGGTACATATTTTCAGCGATCTTCAAAAGCATCGATACCCTGTTTATAGTGAGAATCGTCGAGCTATTTAAATTATCCATCAATCGGAGACTCCATTGGTGGCAAATCTTTTACCACCGAGCCGTTCATCAAGTTTGAAAACAGAAAATAATCCGAGTGACTTAATCTGAGAGCTAAATGTATTCCTAAGGTCGAGTATTTTTGGACTCTATACATTCGTTCATGAAGTTTTTGGTTGCTGAGTGGGCCACTCCTGTGGCCCAAATAGCTCCCATATGCCCTTCCACCCCATTTGGTAAGGCTCTGGATTCTTTTTTCAAATCTTAACTCATTAAGAATTGTTTATACTGTAGAGACAAAACGGTAAAGCTCTACCGGAAAAAAAAAATTTCTCTTCTTTAGCTGTTTACAATGCGGTAGAGCTCTCCAATAAAATTTCTAAATTTGTCTACGTCTACACTGACTCGATTTGGCTTGCGTAGAAACACACCGTAGTCGTAGAGCATTCAATAATATTTTGATTTATTTTCGGAGCGTCTGTGCGTGCAAATTAAAAATATTAAAATGGGTTTTCGACAAACAAAAAATGGGGTAGAAAATGAGAACAAAAAACGAAATTCGCATCGATTTTCAATATTCCCAAGAATTTTGAATTGTGTTTTTAGTTTGTGGCCGCTAGCTATATAAAATGTAATGCGAAATTGAATGCAATGAAGAGAAGAAGTTATTTAAAAGTAAATAAAACTAGAAATGTCCCCTAAATCCGGTTTTGACTCTAACAATTCTATAAGTTTTAAAATCTTATCTTTCGGCCAAATATATTCCCTGAATAGACGCGTCATTTTCGAAAAACAGCAATTAAACATATTAAATAAAAATGTACAAAACTAACCAAAAATAGATCAGAACCGAACTGCACGAGTGTATAACGAATTTATACATGCGTCCCCTACATGGCTTATAACTCTCTTTCTAAATTAAGCAAGAATTTCGAAATTTTACACACATTTCACTTTAGGGGCTTCTGCTTTTGGGACGTACAAAATTGCCCGACTGCAGCGCCCTTCTACATATATCTTAACTCTAGATTCTTACAATTAAGCTAGAATCTTCACATTTTGCGCATTTATATACTTTAGAAGCCTCTGCTATCTGCACAAGTGCACAAGTGCATCTATACGCTAGGTATATATGTGCCGCTCACTTGAATAGAACCCCTATTCGTACATAATATAACTGACTATAAATCCGGTCTTTAATATGCGTTGCTTTGATATTTTGTTCAACTCTCAAAACACTTGCTCTCTGAGCAAGATCATGCGTTGGAAATATTCCGTTTCAAAGTTATTGTTGAATTACTGTGAAAAAGTGGTTTCATATTGGTTCACTTGAATAGAACCCCCCTATATAATATAGTTTTCACATGCAAGTCAAGCCAGATAGTTATTCAAAAACTGTCTCTAATATATTCTCTTTTTTTTTTAATTACAGTCAAAATGGGACGTGGTAAATCATTGGCCGGGGACGAGAAAGCTTAAATCAAAGCTTATCGCGAGTGTGACTTGTCTACTCACCAAATAAAAGAGCTAAAAAAAATGCAGCAAAGCCGCAAGGTAATAACAACATTTCTGCGCAATGAGTCCTACTATGGTAAAAACATGAAAGGGCGAACTGTTTGTGCCGTTACCGCTGCTGAAAAAGGAACAATTTTGCGACTCGCGTTAAATTCGGACGATTCTGCAGTCATAATAAAAGAAAAAGGTGGTGTTATAGCTAGTGTTTTTACGGTAAAGCGGGTTATTTCAAAGGCTAAATACTTGAAGCGTTTAAAGCTAAAAAACCACCGCTTAACCTCCCGTAAGGAACAAGGTCTTTGTTTCTGTCGCACTAACAAGACTTGGAGTAAGGAATGGTACCGTGTTGTTTTTTAATTTTGAGGGTTCTGACGGATTTAACTACTACTTCCATGATTTGCGAAAAGAGGAGCATCAAGTTGATCGATTACACAGCCGAGTGGGCGTAGTTATGGTTTGGGGAGCCATAACGTACAATGGCACTTTAGAATTGCAGTGTCTGACTCCTCGTATGAATGCGCAATCTTACATTGGCGTACTCGAGAAGGTTTTCCCTTCCAAGAATGAGCTGTTTGGTTACTTGCCGTGGGAACTACAACAGGATAATGCACCAATACACAACACCAGAGTGGTAAAACTTTACCTTTAGCGCCAAAATGTCTCAATTTTGGGACTGGCCACCATACTCGCCCGATTTGAACATATCATCGCAAATGTTTGGGGATGGCTTGTTCGGAAGGTCTACGAATCAGGCAACAATATTCAAATAAAAATGAACTTATAGAAGCAATTAAATATAGCTGGGCCTCCATTTCATTGGATTATATCAAGAAACTGTTTGATTCTCTGCCTAACCGAGTTTTTGAGGTTATTCATAACCATGGTGGAAGCACCCATTACTAATGCTTGTTATTTTGTTCTTAAATTTAATTTAAATTGTGTTCCTTAATATTTACCTACACTTAGAGTGTTAAACTATTCCTAAAGCATATTTTACGTGGGGGCTCTATTCAAATGAACCAAAATTTAATACAAATATTTTAAGTCCTATCACTTTAAAATGTATAGTAAAATTATCACTTTCAATATAGACACCATTTTTTATTATATTTTACAAAATTTAATAAACTTGAATTGAAAATCATATTCAGTTGTTTCCTTTATTAGTTTAAAAGTTATTGAACTTGGAAGTCGAAGCAAAGGGGGGGTTCTATTCAAGGGAGCGGCACTGTATATGTAATTTGTACTTATGATATGCTCTCGTATACTAATTTTACCGTTTCTGATGGTGGAGTTTTCAATTAATGCGCTTTCGCTGACGAGTTGGCAAGAAATACATACACTGAATATTCCTGCTGCATGACGCAAAATACAAGTAGACCACCTACTTTCCATATATACATAAGTGTTGCAGGTGATTGATTTACATTGACCCTATATGAAAAATTCACAAGAGTTTTTGCAAATTAGTTCTGATTTCAAGAACTTAGCGTTAAAAAAAAGAGAGAACGGCAGCGAATCCAAAAAAATAAAAACACAACACGAGACGTATTCACGACTGATCACTCTGGCGGTTTACTCGTATATTCAAGTCCGTAACTTCTTTATTCTTTTAATGTGTAAACATTTTTGCTCTCGCTGATGTGTAAATATATTTTTTTTAATTTTTTCTCGGTAGGGGCTAGTTGGAAATATCTAGCGTCACCATCATTGTCAGATTTCGTCATCGTGAGATTTTCATTACCACGTGAGTTAATCGCTGCTCGAAACAATTAAATGAACAAGCGGCCCGAATTGACTTTATCTATTCGGAGTTGTTTGTAGGGTCTGGTGTGCCATAAATCAAATGGCTACGCTGGATGAGGGAAACTTAAAGATCCTTGCTGTGAATGTTAATTCACTAGTCAGGATCGAGAAAAGAACGTCACTTGCCAATTTGTTAAAAACCGAAAACCCGGATGTGCTTTTGGTTAGCGAAACTAAGCTAAATCAGAAGCACAAATTGGGATACAAAAATTATCATGTAGTAAGAAGAGACCGGCCTCTCTCCACTCAAGGAGGTGGGGTTGGAATCTTAATTCGAAAAGGCCTGCGCCATAGGGTTATATATAGCGGGGACGTGCGTAGGTTCCAGTTGTTGGAAGCATGCATCATATGCATTCCTCTCCATAGCCGGAGGAGAGTGTATGTGGTGTCGCTTTACGCACCTGCAGCACCTCCACCCAACCAATTTATGACAGAGCTCGAGACACTTTTTCGTAGTCTGCAGCTGAACTCGGAGGAGAATTATTACTTCTTGGCCGGAGATATTAATGCCAAACATGCGGCATGGGGAAATGTTACTACAAATCCCAGGGGCAACCAGTTTCACGACTGGTGGCGCCTCAATATGATTGAGTACAAACTCGAGTTGTACGCGACGGATATCCCTTCCTTCCCAAGAAGCGGTGCTTTCCTGGACTTGGCCTTAACGGACGCAAGACTTCAACTGACGAACATAGATCAAAACACGCGGAACTGTTTGCGTGCGTTTGAGTACGATAGTGACCACTACGGACTCGCCGCCGCAATACGGATCCCGAACGAGCAAACTCTGCTGGAGGAGTACGAAGCAGTGTGTTCATTCGATTATCGGAGGGCACAATGGTCGCGCTTCTCCAGATTTTTAAAGCGAGATATACGTTCGAGTGGGATCGACCCACCGACAAACAGTAACATGACAAATGATGACATTGATCGGCATTTATTGCAAATGAACGACGCCATCAAACGAACTATGGAACGAACTATTCCTCGGGTAGGACGTTCCGACGACGACCAGACAGAAAAGTACAGAAACCCTACAATCGACGCACTATACCGACAGAAAAGTAGACTGCTCTCGAGGCTTAAACGGCTGTACAGGCAATTTACTGATCGCGACGACCCGGAGGTAAGGATGCTGAAGTCAGAGATCCGAATCCTGTAACAGCTGATAAAAGAAAATTACAGAAAATCTGTAAGTCTGTATTGGGGCAATAAAATTCGGGCTATTAAAACCTGTAGTCCGAATATGTTCCCACAGATAAATAAGTTGTTCAGGAGGAAAGATCACAATGATATTCCTTGTGTTCGAATCTCCCAGACAGCAGAGAACAGACAGACAATACTGACTGCTGGAATAAGTCCAGAAAGTGTCGCTTCAAACGACGATTTTTTCGTGGTCGAGGACCCACAGGAGAAAGTGGATTTGCTGGGCGCTTGTTTCGAGGCCGTGTATACGGTGAACAATCCTGTTCGCCGTAACCACGACATTGAGAATAGGGCTCTGGTGAGCCACTTCTATCTCCGCACCGAACTTGAGAATTGGCGATCTGAGAATAACGGATTCACCGTGTTCACTGATGAAAACCATGCTAATGCAGTTGTCGCCAATGGCCGAGATGCATCGCACTTGTTCGTGTCGAAGGATGATCTTCTGTGCATCTTCGAGTCACTAAAGAATAAAAAGTCGGCGGGGATGGATGGTGTCCCAAACGTCGTATTGAGACACCTGCCTTTGGAGGCTGTAGATATTTTCATCACGCTGTTTAACAATGCGCTGAATAATGCACATTATCCGGCGCATTGGAAGGTAGCTGTGGTACACCCTATCCCGAAAAAATGTAAAGATAGGACGAACCCTGCCAATCTCCGGTCAATTAGCTTGCTTCCGAATATTAGCAAGGTCTTTGAAAAGGTTGTAAATAGAGCCCTGTTAAAGTGGGTCGAGGACAATAACATAATCCCGGACAACCAGTTTGGTTTCAGGGCGAGGCATGACACTATTCATGCCGCGTCGAAACTGGTTTCCGACATTCAGTGGAATAAATGCAAAAACCAATGCACGGGTGCTTGTCTGGTTGATTTTGAGAAGGCTTTCGACACCGTATGGTTAGAGGGACATTTCTACAAGTTGACCAGGCGGGGGATGCACAAACCTTTGCTATATATAATTTATAATATGCTTATGGGAAAGAAGTTCGTTGTCAAATGTGGCAACGTGACTTCGAGCAGAGTCTTTGAAATTAAAAACGGTTTACAGCAGGGGGCGGTCAATTCTCCGATCCTGTTTAACATTTACACGAGTGATCTGGTAGGTTCACTCAGACATGCTATAGCGTATGCCGATGATTTGGTGGCATACAGATCAGGTCCTAAAATTGAGGTCATTAATATCCTTTTGCAGCATGACTTCGATCAAATTAAGCGATATTGCGACGACTGGAAGTTGAAAATCAACTTTCAGAAGACAGAAACAATCTTGTTCAGAACTCCATTGGCTGGGGCCTCTAGGGATACCAGAAAAAACTGGAAGAAATTGGCCATTATTGGACAAAATGGGCAGCCATTGGCGGTGAGAAGCGTAGTTAGATATCTGGGTATCTGGCTTGACCAGTATCTGTATTTCGATAGACATATAGTTGCTTGTCTTGCTGGGGCCAAGAAGGCTTATGCTCTGACAAGGAGACTGTTTCATAGCAGTCAACTTGACTCTAGGGTGAAGGTCATTTGCTACGTGGCCCTTATAAGGCAGATCATCGCTTATGGTTGTCCATTGTGGTTTAATATAGCGCCTAGTTATATGGAAAAGATTCGGGTTTTGGAGAGACAATGTCTTAGGACCTGTCTCCGGTTGTTCCGAACGCCTGAATCCAACTATATAAAATACTATCCCAACAAGGTCCTATACGATGGGGCTCAGTTGAATAGGATTGACAATTTCCTCATTAAGGTCACTCGAAGGCACGTTGCAAGGGCGATGGCCAGCGACAATAGTCTGATATTTGGGGCTTACTACCCCAATGAAATGTACATAGAGAGTACGCTCCGGTCTGGCTTTATCCCGCCAGAGGCATTTATCCATATTGATTCAAAAGGGCTGGTACAGATGAGGGATGGTATCCCGGTCTTATACCATCGCTACCGCAGCGCGAGAGATAAGCGGTTCCGCCATGACGGGGACGTCGCCAATGCTCATGAGCTCCTCCGTTTTAGTACCGCAATATCGGAGAGGGATATATTCGACACGGAAAAGCAATTCGCCGAATTTTGGTGGCTTGTTGAGGGGGGAGGGGTCAACATGCCCTCCCAGGACGGTGCGTTACTCTAGGTAACATCCTCTTAGCTTATAAGTTAGATTAAGTCAGCTAGGGCGTTTTTGGGAGAGGCCGGGCTCGCCAACGTGTGGTGGTGCTTCCGGGAGTTGACTGACGCTGTAAGGCTTCAGTGGGCTCACGGCGGCGCGTGTGCACGTTGACGACTGCCAGGCGCTCGGAAAGCAATTGGGATTTTGACCACTTGTTGCGCCAGGCAACGAGTGCTCAGAATCCTAATTATAGTTAGAATATGCTAAGTAGTTTAAGTAAGTAGAGTAGGTAGTTTGTAATTTGTTTTTTTATATAAAAATATAAAATTTGATAAAGATTCCGAGTTTTCTTAACAATTTTCTCGATGAAAACATAATTATGTAAGATTAGTTCGTAAAATAGTTTTTAGGCCGAAAGGCAATAATTATAAGATAGAGTTAAGTTTAGGGCGTCCGCATAAGGATCAATAATCTAGAATAAGTATCCTGTTAATTTTAAGTTAGATTTAATCATTTTTGTCTAGTATTTAAGTTGATATAAGCTAATAATTAATAAAAATGAATTTAAAAGTAAAGTAAAGTAATCGCTGCTCGACAGATCACCGCAATTAAACGACGTTTGGCGCGGTTAGTACGTAGATGGGTGACCGTTTGAGAACAACCGCGTGTCGTTTTTTTATACCCTATTCTAGGGGTATATTAATTTTGACGCATAGTTTGTAACATACCTTAATATTGCCCGTAGACCCCTAAAAGTTATTATATTTATGATCAGCATCGATAGTAATGTCGATCTAGCCATGTCCGTCCGTCCGTCCGTCCGTCCGTCGGCAAAAATTAGGCCTTTAAACTGGACCTAGAGAGCTGAAATTTTAACCATATACTCTCTAGGGTCCCGAAATAATCAAGTTTACGAATTTTTGAAATCCGCCCACAGACACGCCCACAAACTCAAAAAAACAAAATTTTGGAAAAAATCGAATTTTGAGCTAGGAAGCTGAAATTTTTTATATATGATCTATGACCCCTAAAACTGCTCGGAATATAAAATTTTCAAAATCCGCCCACTGCCACGCCCACAAAAAATAAAACAATTTTATTGAAAAACCAAAATTTGAGCTAGGGAGCTGAAATTGTTAATATATACTCTCTAGGGGCGCTTTAAGCTCATGTATAAATATTTTCAAAATCCGCCCACTGACACGCCCACAAATAAATAAAACAATTTTTTTGAAAATCCAAAGTTTGAGCTAGGGAGCTGAAATTTATAATATATGCTCTCTATGGGCCCTTTATGCTCATGTGTAAATATTTTCAAAATCCGCCCACTGGCACGCCCACAATTATTATAATTTTTTTTTTTGACAATTCAAAGTGAGCTAGGGAGCTGAAATTTATAATATATACTCTCTAGTGGCCCTTTATGCTCATGTGTTAATTTTTTTTAAATCCGCCTACCGACACGCCCACAATTAAATAAAACAATTTTATTGAAACACCCAAGTTTGAGCTAGGGAGCGTTTTTTTTTTATAAAATCCTTTAAATGTTGTATAACAAAATATGTAGAGCGTTCTTAACAATTCAACCATACTTAGACTTTTGTCACGCCCACTTATGAGGGATAGGAATAAGAATAGGGTATCCAACAGTTCGCCTAAGCGGACTGTAGCCCGTCCCTATGTTTTTTTTATAATTATGTATGTTCAATTTTAGAGATTATTATATCCTTACGAAACACCGGAAAGTTGTGTGGAAGTAGATTTGTTTTGAATAATTGAGGTTGTATAGCTTGTAGTTTGTTGTACATCAGTTGAAGGTAAGAGGAAAAATATTGATTTGTACTTCGGTAACCGATGGCCGATTTAAGAATGTCACTTAAACGACAATCGATGATATATTTTCCCGGTACATCGACACACTTGTACGTCTCCTATTTCAGCTTTCACAAACCAATTATTTGTTCGGTCCATTAAATAAATTTTGTCGTTGACATTAAATATATATCATGGTTTTATTTTAATACAATACCCAAATCTCTTGTTTATCAAAACCACAACCTCTGTCATATTTCCACATGCAACACTGACGAGCCTACATGTTTACACATCAACTATACCGTGAGTGCAGCGTGGCTCACATCTTTTTTTTATTTTTCTTGTTTGTCTCTTAAATTAAATTAAAATTAAAGATGGCCGAAGGGCGGCAAATTCAAATCTTGTACCAGTTGGTCTGGTCTGACGAAACACCATATAAGTAAAAACGATCAGCAGAGAGAAAAAACAAGGATAGTGTTATCTTTCGCCTCTCCCACCCCCAAAATGAAATCAAAAATGAAATCAATGGATTTTACTCTACTTGTTACAACCGAAACATTCCAATAAATAATTGCTTTTGTATTTCAACAAAAAATTATTATTTTTGTATTTAGTTTGTTCAATAAAGCGTAGGGATCCAGAACAAACGGTAGTACGGTACAAAAGCATCTAAACTATAGACAAATGTCGCCTAAAAGGTTAAAACTTTCTACATATGAAGCTTTTACACTTCTATACCGAGATCTAGCATAAGTGCTTTCTCTACAGTCTAGACAAGGCTTTAGATTGTATCAATGGATTATCGGTCGTTTGATAATTGCACTTGGTACTAAATTAACATAAAATAAAAAGCACTGCATGAACAGAGATAATTTTTAAACGTCAAAATAAGCAGAATTTTTCAACGAAGATCTTAAAGCCTAATTAGAAGTTATCCAAAAAGTTAAACATTTCTAATTAAAAGGACTGCTATTACAAAAATATTTTCAATTACTAAGGATTAAAATGCCATTCAAAAAATTATTCGTTGTGATAACAGAGCTTAATCGACAGCTTTTTAAAGAACATAATCTCATTATTTTTCCTTGAAAATTAGGGACGGACCTATATCAACTTAAGACCCTCTTAAGCGAAAGCGATTTAACGACGTAAAAGATTATAATTCAAACATTTCGCACATTACATTTTTTTCTTGTTTTGCCTCCCGATTAAGCTGCCCGTTTTTGTGAACCAAAGTGTTTCCCTTTTTTCGTAATGATAAAAAGAAATCCTGCTAATAACAATTACAAGAAAACTCGTAGAGGTCAGCTTTGAGATCACAACAAACTTGTTTAATAAAAGACAAATCCATCAAACTGCACACTTTTTGAATTCGGAATTTGTTTTCTTCTTGTTTCTATCCCTTTGTGTATCGTTATATATGTATATGCATTTGGTATGCTGGCTCATCACGCGAAATGTGAATCTTTAGGAGAAAAAATATTATGAAAACGCAAAGAAGAACCCCAAACAGAAAAAGAAAATAAATGACTTAAAGAATATCCAAATATTTACTCTTTAAGTTTAATTTTCAGGACTTGACTTTCTTTCAATTAAAAAAGGACAAACGAAAATGTGTACAACCAAAGCCAAAAGTCAAGTCATAAGTAGATGGATGGAATATTTTCTTCTACCTCTTTTTTATATATGTTAAGCAAAGGCTCCATATCTTTGTAGCAATAATAAAACTTACCTTGTATTGGTACATATATATTCAAATAAAGGCAATCCTCCGATTGGTTTCTGAGATAGGGCAATAATCGCTTTAAGTATTCCAGTCGGCCTTTTGGCATTCGATCCAATGCGGCTGTTTCGTTGGCGATATCAGGAAGACGTTGTGGACACACAGGACTGAATCTGCAATAATAAGGATTAAAGGTTAAAAACAACGCATGAAAATGGCACAAAAAATAACTTTAAAATAAATTCGTATGTTTCTTTCCTCAACATAAATCATCATTTGGTTGGCGTTGCTCCTTGCTAATCTTTTTTGTATGTAGGTATACATCGTTTTTACGTTAATTAAAGGAACAAACTTAGAATTTGTTGTTTTATGGTCTAAAGTTGTATGACCAATTATAATGGAAATACCGGAGTACCAGCAGAAGGATACCTGCATTACAAGACAAATATATATACGCGTTGTGGTTTAGTTGTTCCGTACAAATTTCAAGGATGCTATTTAATACGAATCCTAATAAAAAACAAAACTAACGAAATACAATGATCCGATATATATGACAGCCTGCATGGCTAGGAAAATGTGAAGATTGAAAAAACCTTTTTAAAGGAATTTCCGCGGTTAAGACAAACATGCTTTCAAGAATTCAATTGACTGCACAATTTGTGGGCAAATCACGGACATTCTGATTAATAAAACTCCAGAAAAGATCCGTTTGCGGATAGTTAGGCGAGAGGAATCTTCGATGAAGGAAGCAATCTCCGTGTGCTGAAGGCGTTCGGTTTCACTATAGATAGATAGATAGATAGATTCTTTATTTTTTCATCATAAAGTTTACAAATTGGTATACTTAAGAATAAGGACATGGCAATACTGCCGTCTGCCTGGTTTCACTATATCTGTCATCACAGTGCCGTGAGCGTGACATAAAGTCAAATTTTAGAATTGGCATTATGTCAATTTCCAATACATTTTCTTTGCCTGATCAAATTAAACAAATAATAATTCATCATTCTGAAATCTTCAAACATTTTAAGGCTTTAACAGGATTTTAAAATTTTCAAATCGTTTTTATTTTGATATAGACCATGTAGAAACTTTTTTATATTTTTCAATAGAAAAGCTTTTTTTACCGTATGTGCGTGAACAATTTTACGTTCGCGTTTTCTCGTTATGGTCCCAATCAATGCGTATTGATAAAATGATAAAATATGATTTGAAAGACAATATATTAAATTCGGTCCAGCCGTTTTCGTGTTATAATAAAAAGACTGATTAACTTCCAAGCATCAAAAAGCAAAATCAAATCGTAATATACAACATAATTTATAACTTTTTGGTCACAATAATGTTTCGCGAATGGTTTTTAGGGGATATATAGGTCTGTATGTGTGCATGTGTGCTAGGTTTGTTTTTTTTTTCTCTTGGCTGTGCCAAGGGATGAAGCATTTTTCGAAAGATGGCATGCACGATTCGCGAACCCGAATAATCGATGCCAGTAATGCACATACGTACTAATCCAGAGCCAGAAGGCTTCAATCCCTCTCACCATGTGACTGCCGTTAGGTATTACTTCGCGATGGTTAGCAATTCATGCTATGCATCTTGCCTTGTATCAGTTGCTTCTGATGCTTTCCTCAGCTTATCTTCTCTCCGCAGCTCCTTTTGGAGAATTGTTTACAGGTTACAAACTGCCATCCAATTGCCCTCCGACTGCCTGCAATATGTCGTCTTTTAGGAACGGTGGATTGGGCAGATCTGTTCTCGATTATACGAATCGCCTGCAATGACAAACTACATGCTCCGTATCTTTATCATGGTCTGGACATTCTGGGCATCGTGTCGAAATCGATGTAAGTATTTGCGATAGCCTCCGCGACCAGTCAGGAACTGCGTAAGGTGCTAGTTGCTGTTTCCATTTACTCGAGTTGTCCAAGTCGCAATTGTCGGGATCATCTTGAAGGTCCATCTGCCAGGTTTTCCACATGACTATTGAAGCAGTTTTTTCTTCTTCTTTTATTCTTGCAATTTGGATTTCATCTTGTTCACCTGGTGTTTTCCTGTTGTAGATCCTCTACATCTCGTCCGCTAGAATGTCTATGGAGATCATTCCAGCTATAACGAAGGCAGTTTTGTCTGAGATGGTTCGAAAATCGAAGATCGTACTTAATGCGCTAAGCCTCTATGCGGATGATAGCTTTCTCCTTTGCAGCAGAGGTCACTCAAGACGGATTTGGCTGAAGACTGGAAGCTTAACCGATCGAAACAGAAAGAATATAAGAGGTTGATTCATGTAGCGAAATGTCCTTCACCGGCACCCATGCGGCCTTGCGCACTATAAACTGCAGTTTCTATGGATCATCCAGTTAGGGAGGTTCATAGGCAAATATTTTAATTTCATTTTATTCGGATTATTTCCAAGAAAAACTGTTTTACTTAAAGTTGGCCTTTATAAAAAAAATTACGAATTTTAACTATAGCTATTAAAGTCTTTAAATATTTTTTCAAGCATAGTGGTAATATTCCTAGCAGAAACTCGGAATTATATAATCTACACATAAACAAAAAGGCTCATTTTTCTAATTGTGTACTACCTCTGCACCCAAATCCTTTAATAAACTATCTTTGTTTATCAGAACAACTCAAAATTTATGTCCATATTTGAAAAAAATTAAATACTGGCTTTCCAAAATGAAATAAATTCTATTAAAAACTATTTTTGATATAACATTTCCTATGGAAAATTGAATGAATATACCCTCTGTTATTTAAATGAAAATGATCGACTCTTCAGATATGTCTCGAAGAAGACGAAACATGTGACTGTCCAAACCTAAATGAAACTAGAAGGAAAATATTCATCAGGGAAAAATTGTGATCTGAAGACATAAATATGTTCTCTACTGGTAGCGTTGTCTGTTTTTTACGGAAAGTGGGAATACTACATACATAAATAATTTCTGGCCAATACGGCACAATAGATCTCTTAGCTCGCAGTGCCTTTTACTTCGCCTTATGGATCCAGAAGCTTAATAAATTCAGTGGGGTGAGTGCGACACGAGATGTCCTTACGATCAACTTCCCAGCGTGATATGAGCTTGATAGTCAATAAAATAATTAAGAGTTAAAGGATAAATAGGTTTCGAAAAGAAAATATGCATGCATGTTTTTCGCGGGTCTGCTATTAATATTAAAAATAATAGTAAAGGAGAGTACGTAAAAACTACATAAAATCAATATTATTTAATTCTTCTCCTCATTCTTTACTTATATTGATTATTTATTGTTATATTTACATTTTTTTACAATTAAAAAAGAACTGGTAGCTGCTCTTTGATAAAAAATCAATGAAAATATCTAATATGTTGAAGTAAATGGATTGTGACCAGAACAAATAATATACAAATATTAATTATTGGATAAAACTTTCTCAAGAAACTCTAAAATCCATATTTTTTCAATCTTTTGTTTAACCCTTTCGACCCGGCTTTCGGGGAACCAATTTCAGACAAGTTTTGTGATTTACATCTAATCAAAACCTTCAGAAGAAATGATCCGGCACAAACAAATGTCAGTAGGTTAGAGGGCGTGACCGGTGGGCGTTGGTACAAAAATGTACCATCCGGGATGATGCCGGGATGTGGTACAATATTGTACCAACCGTATTCTTTAGGCTATACTGAATAATAAGATCTACATTTTAGAAGTTCATTTTTATTTGAACAGAAACTTTAAAAAATTACACAAACAATATTGAGCAAAAGAAATTTCATTAGCGAAAAAGCAATAAAAAATAAATAAGGAAAGTGAACATATATTTATGTATGATAGGGAGTGAAACCTATTTTACATAGCGGTACTCCGCATTCTTTACAAGCATTTTGGTGCGCGATTGTTTTTTTGCTTGACTGGAACTTACGCACCGACGTCTAGTCGTTCCTTCTATTAGCAAATGCTTGATGCCACTAACCTCCCGTGGCTTACGTCCAGGCCTCAAGGACCTACGAACCGGATGCGATTTCAGACCTTCTTCTACCAGGAGCTCAGCCAATGTTTGTTTCAGGCATTCAACCAAATCTTTTATATAATCTGTTTTTTCATCCATTGTCGTTTTTTCAGGTGGAGAAAAATACATTTTGGAAGTTATTTATTGCCTACCTGACTGACTTGTTGCCTAAGGAGTGATGAGTAGACCAATAATCCTTCTGACATGGTAATCAGTTGTAGCACATGATAAAAATTCATCCAACGATAACTTCTTTTCACCAGTTTTTGTTTTAGTTATCTTTTGACGTTTTTTTTTTTATTGCTCAAATATGTCAAGGCGTTCGTTTGTGCATTGTGCAATATACATGTACCTATACAGATTTCTGGAAAATGTTCATAATGGATAAGCTGCTGTTCAACTCTGACCATAGATTACATTGGTATGGATCGCTCACCATTCTCTTAGGAATGCATTTTTTTCCAACTGATGACCATAAAACTAAACCATTATCTATCGGAACATCAGCTATATTACCTTCTTGAATATCAGCTACACTTTCTTCTTCAGAATCGCCTAAGCTGGCATTTTCTTGACTAGAATCGTCATCCGAAGTAGATCCTTCATTTTCAGTATTTGAATTATTTGGTGCATAATCATCTCCGCTGCCTGAAGAAAAATCGTCAGTGTCGCCGTTATCACTAAACCCGTCGTTAATAATCTCATCAACTTCATTTAGATTCAAACGATGTGACATTATCTAAATAAAACAAAGTAACACTCCTGGATAATATCTGCGTATACATGACTGATGGTACACATTTGTACCACTAAAAAGGACGAATGGTACATATTTGTACCACTCGCCAAAAACCATGATTTTTTTAGTATTACAATAACAAATACTTCCGTTATAAAACAAATTTGCATGTATTCACTTGATATTATAATACCCTGCTTGTTTCACCACAAAAACTTTAAAAAAAACTGAAAAAATTAACCTAAACGTTAACACTCCACTAAATTATTACTTGAGCTGCCATCGAAAACATGCAAAACCAAACACGCATAAGCTTGTTTCAGCTGCATGTACATTTGGATACCATCAACAAAACGTTGAAAGACGTTGTGGTACAGATTTCGGCCAAATAGTATGAAATTTGTGACTTTCAGGTCTGTTTATACTTTTGGTGGTACATAAATGTACCAGCCGGGTCGAAAGGGTTAAATGGCTGGACCGAATTCAAAATGATTTCAAAAATCATATTCCCATGAATACGAATCGATTGGGACTATAACGAAGTCGATATCATTTTTGGTACGCCAGACAACGTGAACGAAAATTTGTTCACGCACGTACGGTACGTACGCACAAACGAACGTGCATACGCTTCAGGGATGGCGACAGTGTAGAGGTTAGCATGTCTGCTTGTGACCCGTGCGGTGCAGATTCAATCCACATGGGGATCAACAACATGCGCCACCCAATAATGGAGAGAAACGAATGACACCTTGTTTTATACATCTAATTAAAAACATTTAAAAATCATATTGTGAACCATCAAATTTTAAAATATGTTGTAAGTCAAGATTTTCATTTTCGGACCAAGTACAATAACTTACCCAGAACTGGGAAGTTAAAAAAAATTTTAAATGATAATTAATTTTTTACCAAATTGTGATTTTATCTGAAATATTGCAACATTAAAAATAATGAAAAATACACAATACCTGAATTAACTTAAATATGTTAATTTAGTACTGCTATTTTTAACTTTGTAGATTTAATAAAATGAATGTTTCCTTTACTTTTGTGGATTTTATTTACTTTATTGCGGTTGGGGGAACCGTTCACCCGTACAGCCGAAATGCAACTCACTTAATTTCTAACAAACAACAAATGGCCCGTGGCCTATGGTTTCGCTGAGCGTGGGAATCCAATTCATATCTTTCGCGATTATTAGGCAAAAGTGCATTATTGCACATCCCCTGTTCGTGGGAATGAAAACCTTTTCGTCGGCTCACGCAACTCATGTTTCGGCGCGAAACATGGACTAGAAATTTGGATTCCCACACTCGTCGCAACTTAAGTTAAGATATAATAACAAAAATGCAATTGCGCAGTAATGAATATAATTGACATTGAACAAGTACTTTCAACATTAGCTTATAAGTTAAGAATGACCACTATTTATTGAGTTCAAAATATGTAAACTCTAAGTTGGTTTAAGTGGTCAATGAATAAAATTTCTAGTTCTTATTCTAAAACAAATGAATTGATTTTGACTCGCAGCTTGTGATATGCCTAAATTTTGATCGTAGACCCTTTAAAATTACTACATATGCGCAGCATCAAAAGTTATGTCGATTTAGCCTTGTAAGTCACCAATATTGAGGCGTTTAGATTCGAGCAAGAGAGCTTTTTCCCGAATGTATGGAATACACAACTTAATTCCGATTCCGAACGGCACATTCTGACAAGCTTCTCATGGCATGTTATACTCTTGAATGTTTCTCAGACCTTCGCAAGAGGTAGGGCATTGTACACGAGTTAAGGTGTTCCTGTGTGTGTTCTATTGAGCGACTGTGCCCACCAACTTGATTTAAGTCACTTAACACTTTAAGTTGATTGAGATGAAATTCTCTTCGCAAAGTATATACCTACCTTTACATTGAGAACAAAGTTTTTCTTAACAATTAATTCATAAAAACCGTGTTGTTACACCCACTTTTGACAATTTTGACAAAAGCGTTGTTATTTCGACAAATTCCTAAAATAAACTGCACGACTGGGTCGTACGAAACTTTCTCGCTTTTATGAGAAATGGAAACCAAAATAAACCATAACTTTCCATTTGTTGTTATTTACGTAGCATCAACGTTAAAAGAGATAGTTGAAAAACAGTGCTTAGGAATGAAATAAATTATTGCATTACCTGTTTTCGTAAAGCAAACAATACAATAACTTTTTATAGGGAGCGTATCGGAATCCCGCTTTTTAAAATCCCGCTTTTCAAAAATCCCGAAAAAAAAAGTTTGAAAATCCCGTCTACTAAAATACTGTTTTTTTTAAAATCCCGTCTTTTCAAATCCCACTTGTTCAAAATCCCGATCTATTATAATCCCGCTTTTTAAAATCCCGCCAAATCCCGCTAATCCCGTTTTTTTACAAAACATTCGTAATGGAAGTAGACAAGTGCAGTACTCTCCTAACTTTTGGTCTGTGTATGACAGTGCAGAAAAACAATTCCGGAGAAAACAAAATAATGCTGAAGCATGGCATCGCAGACTGAAAGTTTTGGTTGGACGAAAAAGTGCTGGCTTGTATAAACTCATTGCAGATTTGAGAAAGGAAGCAATTGTGGTGCAAACTGAAATACAAAAATTACGAAATCGACAAGAAAAATTATATAAAAAAACTAATGTTATAAAGTCACGCGCTGTAAAAAAATGAATGAGAAATAGAAAAAAAAACATAGGAACGGGCTACAGTCCGCTTGGGCGAACTGTTGGATACCCTATTCTTATTCCTATCCCTCATAAGTGGGCGTGACAAAAGTCTAAGTATGGTTGAATTGTTAAGAACGCTCTACATATTTTGTTATATAACATTTAAAGGATTTTATCAAAAAAACGCTCCCTAGCTCAAACTTGAGTGTTTCAATAAAATTGTTTTATTTAATTGTGGGCGTGTCAGTAGGCGGATTTAAAAAAAATTAACACATGAGCATAAAGGGCCCCTAGAGATTATATATTAAAAATTTCAACTCCCTAGCTCAAACTTTGGATTTTCAAAAAAAGTTTTTTTTTAAATTGTGGGCGTGTCAGTAGGCGGATTTTGAAAATATTTACACATGAGCTTAAACGGCCCCTAGATAGTATATATTATAAATTTCAGCTCCCTAGCTCAAATTTTAGTTTTTCAATAAAATTGTTTTATTTATTTGTGGGCGTGTCAGTGGGCAGATTTTGAAAAATTTTTATCCCGAGCAGTTTTAGGAGTCATAGATCATATAAAAAAAAATTTCAGCTTTCTAGCTCAAAAATCGATTTTTTCCAAAATTTTGTTTTTTTGAGTTTTTTCGTAAACTTGATTATTTCGGGACCCTAGAGAGTATATGGTTAAAATTTCAGCTCTCTAGGCCCAGTTTAAAGGCCTAATTTTTGCCGACGGACGGACAGACGGACGGACATGGCTAGATCGACATTACTATCGATGCTGATCATAAATGTAGTAACTTTTAGGGGTCTACGAGCAATATTAAGGTGTGTTACCAACTATGCGTCAAAATTAATAGACCCTTAGAATAGGGTATAACTGATAAAACAGGTTTTTTGTGTTGCATTGCTTATAATACACTTGAACTAATAAAAAAATGTTGTTAATGGTTTAAAGTTTGTTTTGTTCCCTTTTGCAGAATATCGTATAACATTACTTTATATTTTTTTTTAAATTATTGTAGATTGTCATGTTTATAACTTAAAAATTTATTTTGATATTATTTATTTCTTATTTTGTTACTTCTTCTAAAAATGATAAATGTTAAAATAAACTGCATTTCAAAAAAACACTCATTGCCTAATTTATTTTAATTTTCTTATTTTCCCGCTTTTACAATCAAAAGTAGTTGCTTTATTTTAAAAAATCGCGCGATTTTTCGATCGCAACTTCAACTAAGAGGCGGGATTTTAAAAGATGGGATTTTAAAAAAGCGGGATTATAAAAAGCGGGATTATAAAAAGCGGGATTGTAATAGCGGGATTTTAAGAATCGGGATTTTTAAAAGCGGTATATCGAACCCAACCCCTTTTTATACATGAACTCAAATCTAAGATTCTATTTTCTCTTCGCTAGTTTTTCTGCAATATAACATTTTTCGCAACGAAATATTTATAAACAGATTGTGCTACAAAAGCAGTGTCATAAACAGAAAGTTATTTCAGTAGCATTTTAAGATATCGTTAGTAACATGTTTTACTCTCGGTCTTTACTAGGGATCTTAACGACTGACTTTTGCTGCCACTGCTCAGCGCTCCATGAACTCCGCTTATCCTGCAGGGGACCGCGGTTAAGGATATATCAAGAAAAGCTTGGGTGACCTGACTGCGCTGAATCAGAAAACATTCATAAACATATCCGAATAGTTTCGTTTGTCGCATGTCCTGACAGGTTCTTTAAGGGTACATACAATAGGCCTTTTTACCCTCTGGGTGCAGGAAATCTGTTATACCTCTACTGAATACTTTATTTCCGGCAAAAGTAATTGATTAATGAGCCATTCATTTTAGATTTTTGACATCCTGTTACCTTAAAAATTCGCAGGAAAATTGATTGTCCAATTTATTCTGGCTCCTTTTTTTATTCTCTTGTGTATCACTATTGACGAAAGTGCCTATTTGTATCTGTTATTGAAAGCGAATTTGACAACAAATGGGATTAATAAAAGGGTCTCATTAATATTATTTTGTTTGTAGATTTATAAGTAATTTCCGGTTTAAAAAGGACGCTCCATTATGATGGCCTTTGCAACCTGAAGCACAAGTTAATATATAATACAAGCAACAATGAATTATCTGAAAAAGAGGAAAATATTCTAAGCGCCCGAAAATCTGTCTAGACAGGACTTCGCAAAAACAAATTATTTAATTTTTGTTTTTCATTTGAATTTTAAAATTAGGGTTAACGTCGCTTGGAATTAATGAATGGATGTAATTAAGCAAGCGATTAAGAGATACACGGCAATTTATATAGGTACACAGAACCCATTTCAAAATAAGGGTCAGAATCTTATAACTTGATTAATTCCAAGTATAAGGATACTGTATGTATATGGTGGGGCATTTTATTTATTTTTTAAATTGCTTTGAAATAAACACAGATCAATATTTTTTGAACTTTGTTTCTTTATTGAAAAGAGGTATTCTTTCTCTGGCTTGGGATTAGCTTAAAGCGTCAACCCAATTGTGTGTGGCATTTTCAATGGTTAAGTGCACTTTTTCTCTTTTCCGTGCAGGGACTAGCTTGCGGTCCCTTTAATTCTGATTATAACCACGTCGTCAGGGACGAAGAAGAAGAAGAGCCATTTTTCTCTATTTCTAGCAGTTTGACCAATACGTTGCTTCAGGATCTGCTGGATTGTTGTGCCACACAAAACAAAACTTCCTTGCTGGCCGAAGCGACATCACCAAAACGTTTGAACTTAAGCGAAAAAAATCAATTATTGCATTATTTACGTGGGACGCAGCGCTTTTTTTTTTATTTATTTATTTATTTATTTAAACAAAAGCCTTTCACATTAAGATATAAAAATCGTTTGTTAATTTAAATTTTGTGTGTTAACTTGAGTGGTTACAAAGTGAAAGTTCAATATTTAATTATTTGGTGAGGATGAATTGGTTTTTCACTTACGGCGAAAAATACTTTGTTATCATCGGCGATTTAAAATGAAGGGTTGTGTCAGAGGAACACTATCATGGCATTATTGTTCTTTTGCACTCGTTTTACAAAACATTTCAGAATTTCGGTCGGTTCAATGGAGATATCCAACGCATCAGTCAAAATCATCTGCAAACATTCGCTGGCATTTTTGTTGTTTACATTTGGCACGCCAACGATCTCAATTGAATTCTCCAATAATTTTTGCTCCCTCCAGTTGAGGCGACTTTCAAGAGACGACACCTTCGATTTCAGCTGTGCATTTTCCTCTCTAAGCTCTTGCACTAAGCCAAGAAAGTCAGCGTTGATTTTGTTTAATAGGCCGTGTGTTTCTTTATTTTTTCCGGATAAGGAATAGAAAAGACAGAATATTCGATTTTTTTATCCGGAATATCCAGAATGGAATGAATAAAGAAACAAAAATGGACCAAATAGAATGACAGCCATTTGTCTATTGACCAGCGCTGCCACTTAGTTCAAGAACAAGTACAACATTTACTACTTACAATTAATATATTTTTTCTATTACTGAACTCACATGTGAGGTAATACTCCACTACAGCACTAAAATAAAAACATATATAATAAAACAAATATGAGAAGAGAAACCTTAAGAAAATACAATTTAAGTTCACAAAAACAATAATAATAACGATATTTCAGTAATACAATTTACATTAAATTAATTAAACACCCTTACTATCGTTGTCAAAAATCAATTATTGATAAGCGTCAAAATTTATTAATCAATCGATATTTTGGTACTATGAATGTCAATTAATAAATTATTCATCCATTGTGAACACTGACAAGCAAAATGCGATAGAGCACGTGCGTAAAGCTATCTCTTTCTGAAGTGCCGCATTTCTTTCTTAAACGTCAAGAAAAAATTGAAGCATACAATTTCAGTAATTTGCAGAAATTGTATGAACAATTATTGCGATTGTTAATAAAGTGTATATTTAGGTGAAATCAAAGGGAAATTTTCTCCTTTATTGAAGAAAAACCTGAGAAAGTATGTCAGGGCAAAAAAAATATATAAAAACAGTGAACATGTTGACCAAAATGACTTGTGCAGCTCCTGATGCAGCAATTTAAAGGCATTTTAATTTTTTTTTTGTACAATTTTGTTATTAATTAATTGTTTTTGTTCGTTTGTACTTAGTAGTATTAAAAATATGTATATAGCAAATTCGTTCAACCTAATTTGTTTCCAAAAAAAATACATTTTTGCCAAAAGTTAATTTTTATTTCTCGTACACAATTCTACAATATTTTTTACGTTTTACTGTTCAAAAATAGTGTTTAGATACTCCTTCTTAATTTTATAGCGCAAATAATTTGATTATTCAATTAATAATTTGATTATTCAATTCAGCTGAGTACTAATATTGGGAAAACGTATTAAAATTTAATTTTATTTTGTTGTTAGTTGTTTTGTAAGCTCATGCTTTTGTGACTGCTTTTTGTTCATAAGATTTATGGAAGTGAAGTTCCAGTGATTGTATCTATTCAATGCATATTATTTTATTTTCCAAAAAAGCAATTCTACTCACACTTCGTTTTAAAAATGTTGTTTTACAAACAAAAATAGCGAATGAATTCTCTAAATTTATTTGTTAGTGACGAATTTGTGATTGACTGAATATTTTAAAGCTATCAATATTTTCGACAACCAAAACAATATATAGCGGAAAACGACTTGTCCCTATTTAAGTCTCCACAGCTGCGTTTCTTAACGAAGTACCCAATACAGTAATATAAAACTTTCGGTCAGATAAAGCAATATATATTATTTATTACTAAGGTATTGTTATTATTTGTATGAATAACATTATATTCTCGTGTTGTTATTATGTTAAATATGTTGAATCGAAGGAAAAAAGTAAAACATTAAATATGTTGTCCTTTCGAGTAAGGATTTAGTACAAGTTCAAAAAACATGCACCTTTTTATGTAGCATAAGTGGCAGCACTGCTCATGAAATCATCTTGTAACCAACTACCAACATCTATGCGGCATTTCATGCCCACAGAAGACCATTTTAAAAATGTATATTTGATTCTGGAAGGAAATTAAAAATATACAATAAAAAAATAATTAACTTAAAACAACACACATAAAAATATAAAAAAAGACAATAAATTTGCAATAAATGCTCACACATTTGATTGTTTGCTGTTGCTTCAATTTTTTTTTTGATCAAGTGCATCTGTCAAACGAGGGAATATTCTTTTTATTCCACCTTTCTCTAGGAATAAAAAGAATGCATTCCATTTATTCCAGAATGAATAAAGAAACACCGAAATGGATTATCCAGAATATTCCATTGAATAAAGAAACGTAAATGGCTCACTCGGAATATTCCGAATATTCAGAATGAATAAAGAAACACAGGGAGGATAATCTCTTCGTAAAGCAGATCAAAGGTTATTACTCTGCGGGGACAAAAGTCATTGTCATCGTCAGTTGCAGCGGCGGAACCTGCTTCGTCAGTTTCGCTAGCTGTCTCATGCACATTCGATGGTTTAAGCGAGTTTGGCTGTTTATACAAAGAAGCGACCTTTGTTGTTTGTGAATTTACCGCTTCTGTTTGTCTCTTTTTCAAAGCTGTCTTACTTGACGATGCGCATTTTGCTGGTGCTTCTGCATGTTGTAGTTGTTGAGAGGCGCTTCTAGGCGGTTGCTGACGTAGAGGCCTAGATTATGATGTGCTTTTGGATTTAGCTTCTACAAGTTGTTGTTGCGCAGCTGCGCTTGCTGGTGATAACACTGAATGTTGTTGTTGCAGCGATTTCCGGCGTAGCGGAGTGCACCTATCACATCGATATTTACATTCGTTAGCACTCATGTATTCTAAGTCCATTAAATTCATATTAACACACTTGCAAAGAAAAATGGAATTACAGTCTTCACAATTGATTTTTGACGCACAGGTGTGCTCTACTTTTTGTTTGCAAACAAAACAGTTCATTTTCGCAAAAGAGTTAATTTGAAAATCTTCGGTGAACTAAACTAGCGTATGCACCCCACAACGGACACAACTCAACTATGATGTGTTAATGTGTCAATCTCGGACTGTTTTGACTCCAGAGGTGACAACGGTTACGCCTTCTTTTGAAAACTTGAATGCCGTACTTTACTATCAATTTTGCTGGTAATGAGATGAAAGACGTACACATAATTCTGATGATGACTATAAAGGTGGCTTTTCTGGCGGCATTAGCAGTAGTTTTGGTGATAGAGAATGGACGCGTTCAATTTGCAAGACAACTACTAGTATCTACTATTTTACCCTTTCCCGTTGATCGAATAACTCCAGGGACCATTGTTTGGCAAGTGATAGAGGTTTATATAGTACGGAAATCGCAGTTGCCTTGTAAATTGAACGCGCCCAATCATATGACTGTCGCCGGGTCCGTTTTGTTCATGACAAGTGAGAGCATTCGGGAACATTTTGTTATTCAGCTGATTTGTGTAGTGAGGAGCAAACCGGTACAGGAAACAATATATATGGATTATAATCCAGAATTAAAATAACTTTGTTAATATTTAATTCAAAAGTTCCTTTAAACTAACTTATTTATTTCACATCATCAAAGCTCAATTAATGGCTTTCTTAGACACATACACTATAATCTAATGTTGAGCATACAATCATGACTGAGTAAGAGCATTAAGCAAATTCTTTTTATACCCTATTCTAAGGGTATATTAATTTTGACGCATAGTTTGTAACAAACCTTAATATTGCCCGTAGACCCCTAAAAGTTACTACATTTATGATCAGAATCGATAGTAATGTCGATCTAGCCATGTCCGTCCGTCTGTCCGTCGGCGAAAATTAGGCCTTTAAACTGGACCTAGAGAGCTGAAACTTTAAACATATACTCTTTAGGGTCCCGAAATAATCAAGTTTAAGAATTTTTGAAATCCGCTCACAAACTCAAAAAAAAAACAAATTTTTCGAAAAAATCGAATTTTGAGCTAGAAAGCTGACATTTTTTATATATGATCTATGACTCCTAAAACTGCTCGGGAGATAAAATTTTTAAAATCCGCCCACTGACACGCCCACAATTAAATATTAAATAAAACAATTTTATTGTAAAGTCAAAATTTGAGCTAGGGAACTGAAATTTATAATATGTATATACTCTCCAGGGGCCCTTAATGCTCATGCGTACATTTTTTTTAAATCCGCCTACTCACACACCCACAATTAAATAAAACAATTTTATTGAAAAACCCACGTTTGAGCTAGGGAGCGTTTTTGCTTACAAAATCTTCGTTTTTTGCGAAAAATCCTTTAACAAAATATGTAGAGCGTTCTTAACAATTCAACCATACCAAGACTTTTGTCAAGCCCACTTATGAGGGATAGGAAAAAGAATAGGGTATCCAACAGTTCGCCCAAGCGGGCTGTAGCCCGTCCCTATGTTTTAAATTAGTTACCGATAAATTTTTATCAATTAAGTTAACGCTAGCATTGTAAATCTACATGAGACCATTTATTGAAGATGAACGGCCATAGTTAGTACGTCAATGTGCTATATTAATAAATCGATGACTTCTGAAACGAAAAGCAGGTAAACATATATCGAGAAGGCTCAGAACTTCGGGGGAATCAATCTCACCAATGAGTAGTCTAGGGATGAAAATAGTTCTAGCCACCGTTCTTCTAGTTCTAGAGCTTCTAAACTAATTAGTTTAAGTCTTGATTGAGAAGAGGGTAAGCTGATGGAGCTAATCCAAGTAAGCCCTCTTAGAGTAAATCTAAGAAATCTCTTTTGAATTGATTCAATTTAAAGAATATGTACATTGTAGTATGGATACCAAACAATGGAAGCATATTCTAAAATGGATCGAACAAATGATAGGTATATATAACGTTTTTATAACGTATGGGTCAGAGAATTCGCCAGCATATCGTCTTAACATAATGTACCCCATTTTCTTTTAGCCTTATCTATATCTAATATATAAAAATTTAGTGTCACAGTTTTAGTGTTTATACTCCTCCGAAACGGCTTGACTGATTTTGATGAAATATTATATGTATATACCGTAGGTATGAGAATAGGTTCATAACTAATTTTTATACCACTAAGTGATAATGGTGGTCTACCAAAAAGTTTGTATGGGGAAATGCACTTTGGGAAAAAAAAACTGGGTAGAAATCGAGTAGTGACACTTCAAATACAAAAAAAAATATTTAAAATTTTAAAAGCAATTGTTGTTGTCAATTATCCAGTATATTAATCGCCGACCCAATTTCTTTCAGAACATATTTACCCTATTTAATGAAGTAAAATTGAATTTTTTTTTTTACCAAATTGAAGCGTACAGCTCATAGATCGGTCGAAAAGAATTATAATTTCAAAAAACTAATTGCAAAATAGGTAAATACCCTTTGTTGTTTCCAAATGGAGACACTGGGTGGTACACTAATATGACTCACAATATGCCAAGCACATCAAGAGCAGCTGCACCCCGAACCAAAATTACAATGTTGCAATATGCAGCTTATCGTCTTGCCATCAGGAATGATTTTAGCCTTTTACATCATTCTCAAAAACTTTATTTGCAGTGGATTGTTGATATGTATGTACGCATAGAGGGCACAAGATTGTTCTATATTAGGAAGAATCAAAAGAATTTGCGCTGTGAAGTATACAATAATTTAACTGATTTTTTGGAAACGAATTCGAATGAGCCCGTCAATATTGGTAGAAAAGTAATTTTGCCATCATCTTTCTCCGGTTCTCCCCGGAATATGTATCAGAATTATCTGGATGCAATGTCAATTGTACAGCACTTTGGGAAACCATCTCTATTTATTACAATGACATGCAATCCATCGTGGCCTGAGATTGCTGCTTGCTTGGGGTATGAGTCTTCTAATTTTCGTCCCGAAATAATCGTTCGTGTTTTTAAAGAGAAGTTGAAAGAATTGATAGATATAATTGTTACGAAGTGTATATTTGGAAGAGTTATTGCAATAATTTATACAATCGAATTTCAAAAAAGGGGTTTGCCACATGCCGACATTTTAATTACCTTGCACGAGAACGATAAAATCATTGAACCAATTGATATTGACAAAATTGTTTGCACTGAAATATCCGATCCTACCACACATCCCAAGTTACATGAATATGTCAAGAATCACATGATGCATGGGCCATGTGGTCCACTTAATCCAAATTCCGTGTGTATGATAGATGGTAAATGTTCGAAAGAATTTCCAAAAAAATTCAATGAATTCACACGTGAGTCTGTAAATGGGTATCCATTGTACAAAAGACGTGACAATGGTTTGAGTGTTGATGTGAGGAGAGCATCACTTGATAATCGTTATGTAGTGCCATATAATCCATATTTACTTGGCAAATTCAATTGTCACATTAATGTTGAGGTATGCACAACAGTAAGAAGTGTGAAATATATTTACAAATATGTTTATAAAGGGTATGATAGTGCTACCGTTGAAATCGGAACTGTTTCGAATGCTGATTGTAATAATCCACCAGTTCAAATTGACGAAGTCACAAATTTTGTAAATGGCCGTTATGTTGGGTCTACTGAAGCAATGCGGCGAATATTCGAAATACCCATGCATTACCAATCACATTCCATTGTCAGACTCGATATTCATTTGCCGTCTCGGCAAAATTTGTATTTTAGAGAAGGTCAAGAAGCAAATGCAGTTCAAAATGCCAAGCCAACAAAACTGTTAGCATTTTTTGAGTTGAATCGTACAGATCGAACAGCAAACCAATATAAATACACTGAAATTCCTTTGCATTACACTTGGCAAACGAACACACACACATGGCAAAGACGTTTGCGTGGTGGTGATAAGATAATTTCACGTATGTATGTCGTATCATCAAAAGACATTGAACTATTTCACTTGCGTTTACTCTTATTACATGTTTGTGGTCCTAAATCGTACGAAGATGTCCGCACTTACAACGATGCTGTACATAACACATTTGTTGAAGCGTGTCATGCACGTGGAATTGCATCGAATGATAATGAATGGCGCAAGTGTTTGAATGAAGCTAAAGAATTTCAACATCCAAAACAACTGCGTGAATTATTTGGTTTTATTTGTGCACTGAATATGCCAGCCAATGCTTTAGCAATTTGGAATGATTTTAAAGTTTATATGAGTGAAGATTTTGCAAGAGATAATGATGAAGAAGTTGCATTTAATCGAGCTTTACTTGATATTTAAGAAATTTTGAATGCTCATAACGACATGTCAATCACTTGGCTTACCAACTCCCACTGTAATGCCTGAAATAAATGATTTAGTTTTTTTTGATCATGATGAAGCGCAATTTCTATTCGATGAAGCTTATGCCAGTTCTAATCTTGAACAAAAAACCATAATCGATCAAGTGATTCGTGAAGTTCAACATCACGACACTGGTTCAAATGTATTTTGTTTAACTGCTCATGCAGGTTGTGGGAAAACATTTACACAAACTGCAATTATTCGGAAGTTGCATTCACTCAACCTTCGATGCATTGCAACAGCTTTCAGTGGCATTGCTTCGACACTTTTGATTGGAGGTAGGACATTGCACAATGTCTTCAAATTGCCCATTCCAATTTTGGAAACTTCTGTGGCCAATATTACTTCTAATAGTGACAAAGGTCGATACATAAGGTCTTCGTCCCTTATCCTAATTGATGAGGTGTCAATGTGTCCACTTCAGGCCTTGAAAATAATTGATAGATTATGTAAAGACTTATGCACCAATGATATTGATAAAGCTAAACCATTTGGTGGAAAGACTATACTTTTGTGCGGGGATTTTCGTCAAATTTTACCTGTTGTACCACATGGTTCCCGTGCCACTTTAATCGAGAATTGTGTGATCAGTTGGGATCAGTTTTCTTTATTTCATCATGTCACTTTGACACAAAACATGAAAGTTTTACCTCATGAATTAGAATTTGTTGATTTCTTAAAGAAAATTGGAAACGGAGAAGCACCCGAATTTCCACAGTTTGGTGATAATATCATCGAAATACAGCAACAATTAGTTGGGGTTTGAATAATGTCATTAGTTCAATTTATGGCGATAATGGTAATGATATATTGTCTGACCGAATCTTGAAATCTGTTATACTAGCGCCAAATAATGAAGATTGTGCTTTGGTCAATAAGGATGTGCTTAGCCGCATGCCTGGCGAAAAAAAAAGTTACCATAGTTATGACAAAATTATTTCTGATAATGAAAACGATATCAATCATTATCCAGTTGAGTTTTTGAACTGAATAACTGTGAGTGGCTTGCCACCACATATATTGGAATTGAAAGTTAATTCCATCGTACTTTTGATTCGCAATTTAAATACATCACAAGCATTGGTTAATGGTACCAGAATGCGTGTTAAGGCTTTGCATAATAATGCTCTTGATTGGGAAGTTTTAACTGGCACAGCACGCAATAAGCGAATTTTGATACCACGAATAAATTTGACATATAGTGGTACTATTTTGCCTTTTGACTTTCAACGAACGCAATTCCCAGTCATTCCTGCGTTCGCAATGACAATAAACAAGTCACAAGGTCAAACTTTTGATAGAGTTGGGATTTTATTGAAAAGACCAGTTTTCACGCATGGTCAGTTATACGTTGCTGCGAGTAGAGTTCGATCATTCGACGGTTTAACATTTTTTTTCGTTTGTGAACATAGTGGTCAAGGTAAATTGGCAGGTGATCAACGAGTTTTTACCAAGAACATAGTCTATAGGGAAATTTTGAATCCTAATACGTAAATACGTACATTTTGAATATGTTAATTTTGAATGTTTTTGTTCTTTTTTGTATCCATTTTAACTATTATCATCATTCGTTTTTTTAGATTAAGTTAGGCAGAGTTCTTATCTCATTTTAGTGCCAATATCTTTCTCTCTTTCCTTCTCATTGCCTTGCTCAGCAAGTTTATCGTAGCGGTGAACTACGCTGGATAATTTGAAGAAGGGCGGTAACTTCGGACCGTTCCTTGCAATCGTTCGAAATTTCAAATCGGAAAGGGATGGCCTTCGTAGGAATGTTTTAGCACTGAGCAGTGGCATGAAGATATTTTGTTTTCAAATTTAAAAATTATTTTTTACTCTTTTTGGTCGCAGGTACCTAACCTTTTCTGCCACATCTGGACTGGACTGGAAGAAGAATGCTATTATTTTATTACTCTTCTATTGTGTGCATTTTGTTATCTCATAGCAAAAAATTAAAAATATTATTGAATAAGAAATATAAAAGTACAGCATGAAAAAAAAATTAATGCAATTTGTTTCATTTCAGTGCTATTTTTGTTTTTTCAACGTTATAGAAGTTAAGAACAATATTAGTTAGTTACTATCTATTCCAGAACTGACACGAATACCTACCTACGATCAGTAATTTTTAAGATTTCTTTATTTAAAGACAGACATTCAAAATCGCTTCAAATCAAACAGAGCTACACCAATTTTATTTATCTATATAGTAATGATATAAAAAAAAAATGTGTGGTCGATTTTCGAGCACTGGACGAACCTAGTTTTAATTATTTGCCAAGCAAATTGTTGTTGTCAACAATTTTGATTTTTTTTTTAAATATACCTAATAAGTTTGTTTATGTTTATTATGTTACACAAAGTAACTTTTTGAAACGGAGTCGATACTTTGATTTGTTGGATGGTGTTTGAATCCTTCATTTTTGTTTGTCAAGTATTTTCAGGATCTTTGAATTAATACCTATGTGTGAGTAAGTTGAAATGTAGGGGTGATTGAGATGACATGGACAATGATGACAGGCAACAGCAATTGTTGAGCGTTTTCAGTTTTCATGCGCATAACTCGAGACAGAATGGTTAGTTTTTAACGATTTTGAGCTTGACGGTTTCGTTTGGGCCCTAGGAAGGACGAATGCTACTTTTTATCTCGAAAACAAAACTTTGACAGGATGAAATAGGGGGTGTCGGAAGTTCGGGAAAGAATATCCCAAGAACAACGTGCAGTCGTCCGAACTGGAGACCGAGATAGACAACAACATAATCGTCATCAGCATAGCGTTCAAATAAATGAAAACCAACGAAGAAGAAGAAACGTCGTGAATGTAGAATTGCGGCGAGTAGCATTCCAATACCAATGCACGGTTGAATACAAACTCCTGTAGGACAACATGCGAGACGTTTCAGTGCACCAACAATCGATGAAGTTGTCATTGTAATGGGTGAAGAAAATTTGGAAGCAGGAGATATAGTTTTACATCGCCAAAATGATCAGTTGCAGCGTGTGTATGAAACACACAAAATATCGTGTTCACTAATGGGAGCTAATATTGTAAAATTCGAGATACATATTTATAATTAAGTTGCATTCTTATAGGTGGCGCTACATTCCCAGTATTGTATATGTTGGTCGATTTCGTTGTTGACATTAAATTAGAATTGCTGCATGTTGTTAAACCGTGCGCATAACAAATTGATTGAAAGAAAATAAAAATCGAAGTTTCTTTCTTTTGTGTTGTTGTTCGATTCAAAAAAGTCAGGTGACATAGGCGCCTGCCAGGCAACTAACACCTACCCCTAGCGGAGCAACGAAGTAGCGTAATCGGGCTAAGCAAAGCGCAGAAAAATGTGCAGTCCCTTTAACCACGGAACCGATTGAGCTCAAATCAGGCAAGCTTTGGTATTGACTTGAATATGTTTCTGTGAAGTTTGGTCAAAATCGGTCCACCAAGTTTGACTTGAAATTTTGTTTCACATCAAAAAAAGACAAGTATTTCTTTTTGTTAGGAGCAGAGAACACCGAGTATTTAGACTCTTGAGCACGGGCAACGCCGGGCGGGTACAGCTAGCATGTATATAAAAATCAATCCATATTTGAGTTTGTTGCCGGTGTTTGCCAAACGCTTTAACCGATTCCAATGAAATTTTCCATGAAAGGTGACGTCTGTACAAAGGATGTTTTCTATATGCGATGTCTGTATCTGCATCGGTGTGTGAATTATGGGCATTTCAGTGAGTACACATGCATATGTGCGTATGCATGTAAATTCCGATGCGGATACATAGACCGCACATATAAAAAACCATCGTACAGACGTCACCTATTTTGTTATCCGTACGCGCATATGAAAGAGGGAGACCACACGTGGTGTTTGTGCGCACTTTCATTCTTGAGATATCGTTTGTTCAAAGTTACATTCAAATAACTCTTATTTAATTTGTTTGGATTTTTTTTTGTGAATCGGACATCGGAAAGTTGCTTTTCCCACATTGATAACAATCGGTGTGTTTTTGTTTGATTCGCACAAGTAAGCTGACATAGGCGCCTGCCAGACAACAAGCACCTACCCTAAGCGAAACAACGAAGGTGTGTGAGCGGCCTAAGGCAAACGGAGCAAAACGTGCAGTCCCTTTCACCGGTTGAGCTCAAATCAGGCAATCTTTGGTATTGGCATGAGAGTGTTTCTGTGAAGTTTGGCCAAAATCGGTCTTCTTTTTTTAGGCGCAGCAACATACGACAATAATAAGGAAGTCTACTGGAACATATTGGCCAATAGAATTCTCGGGCACGGGCAAAGCCGGGCGGGTGCAGCTAGTTACATATATATTCAACATGACTAACATAAGATAATTTAGTGTCCAATAAAACACCCATATCTTTAATTATAGTAACACGGGGAATTGAAAGGCTGCCAAAAGTGTAAGTGTTAATAAAAGGTGCTTTGCGTCGAGAAAAAGTAATCGCAGAGTATTTATCAACATTTAATGACAGATTATTTTTGGAGCACCACAGGCAAAATTTTTGTAGATTAAGACTTAATGTATGAAAGCTGTGAGTGCCTTTACCTGACGAATAAATTTTAAAATCATCAGCGAAACATTAAAATATTACATTGAGGCAAGAACTTAACAACATCGTTTACGGACAAAATAAACAATAATGGACCTATATGGCTTCCATGGGGGACACCACAAGTTACAAAGAATTTGTTTGAGATTTTATTTCCAAATTTAACGTATTTATATTTTCGCTTAGATAAGAGTAGGATAGCCATTTTAAGAATGAAGTCGGAAAGCCTAAACGTTCTAGTTTGAATAGTAAGATTCTTTTTCTAGTTATTGGCGTTATCAGGCATTGCTCATTTCACTTGCAGTTACATAGTAAGATTCTAAACTTGATAAAAACAAAGTCCATCATATTAGCTTTTCTTTTCAGAATTAAACTATAATAAAGAAAATATTAGACGGCGTGAATTTTCTCAGTTTCCCAATTTGTCACAGACAAACTGCCAGAATGATGATGTTTCAACCTACGTTCAACGTTAAAATATCATTCCTTTGAAACTACATAGGTTTGAGGATGGTTTGATTATGAAAAATCTACTGTGGATTATCGACCCATACGATGGTATTGAAGTATAATATTTTAAACTAGTTATAAATTTAAAGTTGAACAGTTAAAGAAAAAGTATAAGCAGACCAAAAATATTTATATAAAAAATCAGTTTTTTTGATTTAAACTTTTGTCAACATTCGGTTTTGACAACCGGATATAAATGCAATGAAAAAGGATACGAGCTAGCCAGAAAAGGATTTGTATTTTAATTTATGATGCCAAAACCATGCCTCCTTTATTCCAACCTTTTCATCAATATCAAATAAAATCCATTGACCAATGAATCTGTCATGAAGGTAACTGAGCGATGCCAGCTTCCGTGCAGCGGCGGACTAAGAAAATCATACGATGTGATTCTCCCCTTAGTCACCTCTTACGACAAGCGCTGTTTATACACGTAAACTATAGGTTCATTCGTATTCTCTCTATTTCCCCATAGGATCTATTAGTCTTCATTTTATTGGACTGACTGAGAACGATTTGTTTTATTATTTTTAAGATAATGAATTTGATATCCGGATTAAAAATCTGGTATACCTAATCTACGTTCCGTAGGGAATAATTGTGTAAATACGTATCCCGAAACAGATTTTATGTGTGACCATATTATTTTATGTTCATATTTTCATTGCACCTATATACAACCAATGATTTATTTTCATAAACATAAATTAGAAAACGGTTCACGTAGTTGATTTTCTATCTGACGTTGTAAGGTTCAGGTACTTTGAAACAATTATTTTATTGAACTACTAATACATTCCAGGTGTAAATCTCATCAGTAGTATCCAAATATTTATTTTACTATATCGCCTTTCAAAATATTGGGCAAATTGAAATTTAACTTCATGACGAAAACCTGTCGACTTGATTTAATGCCTATAACAACAATCAATTAAAAGATATATCTGGCATATTGATTGATATCTACTTTGCCTCATATTTTAAGACAGAGTACTCAAGTTTTGTGCACACAAATTTATAGAATGTAAAGATTTACTTTCCAAAAAATTTTAATTGCAAAAGAAATGATACCTGCCAAGATGAAGAATTGATTTTATATTGATGGCATTGAAAATGACGGCATCAGATCGTTTGTTTGAACAGAAAAGAACTGCAAAAATTTAAAAACACATTTCCTTTTGAAAATGCAAATTATGTTAACTCATGAGTTCATATCACAATCATAAGCACAACTTTTAAACCAAACAAACAAATTCAATATATGTAGATATGTACTTAAAAAAAAAACCTTTTATTGACGCAAGCAGACTTACATCCTCTTTTAAATTAGGTTGTATGTAACTAAGACCCTCTTTAGACGGAGCGTCTTGTTAAGACGTTTGAGACGAGACGTTCATAAGTGATGCCGTTGCCATGACCCACAACTAACACCAGATATTAATGTATATTTTAAGATTTATTAAATACCTAAACCAAAAAGATTAAATCTAACTTAAAAATACTCACTCTAGATTAATGGTCCTTATGCGGAAGCTCTAAATTTAACTGTAATCTTATAATTATTGTCCTTCGGCCGAAGAACTACGAGTAATTCACGAACTAATCTTACATAAATGTTTCCATCGAGAAAATTATTAAAAACCCGACATCATTATAAGACTTTATATCTTTTATATAAAACAAATTACGAATACCTACACTACTTACTTAAAATACTTAACGTATTCTCACTGTACTGTGAGTACTCGTTGCCTTACGCAACAAGTGGTCAAACTTCCAATTGCAAAACGGGCAAAAAGTGGAAACACTTGTCTAGCGACAAAACAGATTTGGACAAACCTGGATCTGAAACGCTCTAAGTGTTTGATATCTCTGAACAGACTGCAGATTGGTGCTAAAATAAATTGGTGTAATCACCGGATACTGTCTTATAGGCAAGCATGCAACAAGGCTTGGCGTCTATACAAATGGCTTCTGCAGAAGCTGCTTGGACGAGGAGGAGGAGGAGACTATTCTCCACCTTCTCTGCAGATGCTCTGCTCTTTCTCAAAGACGAAAACTCCATTTAGGAGCTTTCTTTCACAATGATCTCAACGATCTCATAAACATCGACATTAAAAGTCTTTCAAGCTTTATCAAAAGTTCCAACTGGTTCAACGAGTAGGAAGAAGATACATCCGTGTGGTTTCACAATGGACCTTTTTTATTGTAAGTGTGTCGGCTTCTGCCGACTGCCACCATTGTATATACATACACTCTAGAGTGTATAATATCAATAAATGATATGAAAAACTAAAAAAAAAAAAAAAATGCTGCCACTATAACTTAACCTAACCTATCCTTAAAATTATATAGCATAAAAAACTGGGCCGCACGTCATCCCAGGATGTAGTATAATGTGGAATAGCGGGAACAGAGTATGAAAATGTTTCCTTTGTGTGATTAATTTTTTGTGGGCGTTACAAATTTTACAGAGTAACAATTTTAAACTAAAGAGGTTTTATCGAATTTAAAATATTTTACAGGCCACAAACAAATTTCAATTTGAAATTCAGCTACAAGTATTTATTCTTAACCCTAGTTTAAGGATTGGGGTTCACGCATTTGAATGCTTATAACTTTTTTCTAAATAAGTTTTTCGACCTGGGATGAAAACTCAGTGAACGAAATTCATTTTTCTTTATACTTTTTTTTTATCTATTTTCCATCAAGGCGATTTTAGATAATTTTCTGGATTTTTTTTGTGAAAAAAGTCACAAACCAAACTTGGGGGTTCGGACCCTCTTAACCCTTCTTAAAATTGGAAACAAAGTATTCCAAACACGTATATTTTATTTGAATATGAATAACAATAGATGGTGATTTGCAAAATGAAGATGAAGTGTAATAGTAGAAGCCGCAATCACTCTGGAATCTGTGGTAGTTCTGGGAGGCATTTGACGCAGACTATGTTGCGGTGGTGAAGACAACAGTTTTTTCCACAAACATCACATGGGGTTTTGCTCTTCCTGTCCTCTGCTCTTGGACAAATGTGGCACCTGGTCTGAAAATAAAATATCTTTCAGAAAAAAATATTGGCTTTACATTATAAAATACCTGTTTACGAGGAAGTCTCTCGTCAACTACTCGAAAAACTGTCAAATTTCTTCCCATAATGCGAGGGGCATCCAAGCTAGATTTAGAGATTGTATTTTGCACCGAAGGGTGTGAACGACCATCTAATTTTAGTTCCATAAGCTCCTCTGCTAGCTCAATTAGTTTGTCGTTTCTAAATAATTTTTTGTTCCTTGTTGGCGGATTGAAATGGCGAAAAATAATGATTGTGGCTAAGGCTGCAACATCTAATAAATTGTAAAATACAACCATGGGCCAGCGATTAGTTTAGCGTGAACAGGAATAAATGACACCATTTGGTCGAATACATCGACTTCACCTTTTGTCCGGTTGTAATCCAATATCATGTCCGGCTTGTTATGACAGCCTGAAATAGCCTTTTCAAGATTGTGCTGTGTTGATAGTAAAACAACTTGTTTATTTGGTTTTGGAACATAAGACACCAATGCCATTCTTTGCGAAAATCCAAAAATCGATGAATGAAGTAGACGGTACTGTTTTTTATTATTTATTTTGATGGGCTCGTTATTTTTACCTAAAAGCTCTTTGACAACAAATGGTTCTGGTACATCTCTTTTATTCTTTCGCATTGTGCCAAGAATTGTTATTTTTTTATCCAGCAATTTCAACGATAAATTCACAGAAGTAAAAAAATTATTTACTGTTAGGTTACGTCCAGTGTGGAAATATCTTGGCATCAAAGACATCACCATGTCGTATACACGGCCAAGCCCGAAACTTTCATCAGAACTGCCAGTGTTTATTGAAAATTGCAGTGGATATCAAGTCGTACTCTCATAGAGCCACCAGAACTTCAGTCCATATTTTGCAGGCTTGCTGGGCATATATTGCCGAAACTTACAGCGACCACGGAAGCATTTCAATTGCTCATCGATGGTAAGATTTTCAAACGGAATGTAATTTGTTGACAAAGTCTGATTCAATTCGTTCAAAAGTATTTCAACAGGCTGGAGAATTTTTGTTTTGGCTGATGATTGGGCTCGGCGACCAATTGAATCATCGAAACGAAGGAAGACATTGAGCTCCTCAAAACGTGTACAATTCATCACGGCTCGAAGAATTGGATGTCCTTTGACGGGATCCCATAGTGTACGTACACGACGGTGACCATCTTTCAATGCTCTAATGTACAACAAAGCTCCAAAATATGCATGGAGTTCGTTCATTGTCAAAGGCTTCCAAATGCGTTGCAATTGTCGATTCGCATTCAGTTTGGTATATACATCATTGGCCTTTTCGTTTGTCCATTTGATAATCTCATATTTTATTTGGTTGTTAAAAATGCGATTGAAAATACCGAAAAGAGACGCATTTTTCAAATTTGCCACAGGGCCAATAGTTCCACCAGGTCTGAAAACATTACTACCTTCGATACGGGACAAAACTGCTGCCTCCGGCTCTTTCATCCATTTTCGACCACACTGGTGGCTAGAAAAAACTCTTCATTCAACACTGAAGCCGACGTCGAGGGTTCTTGGTCATGCTCAATCGATTCACCAGTTCCAACTTCATCTGGTTTAGGCACATTTTCTATCGGTCCTAATACCTCTTCCGCAGCTTCATCAATATCTTCATAATCCGCTAAGAAATAAAAATATAATATTATAATAATTACAAAGCATATAATCTAAAATAAGGCTGACTTTCGTCAAATGCGTCATTTTGCACGTAATCTGGATCATTCTGTGTGTTCTCGCCGCCAACACCAAATGGATCAGTCTCGCCCTCTTCATCAGATTCCATGTCTAACATTGCTCTCAATGCAAATGCTCTTTCTACTTCATCACCTCTATTTAATTTCCTCAATAATTTATCTATATCAGACACTGAAATACAAAAACAATATAAAGTTATACAAATATTTATAATAAAACTTGAAATTATAATTTTACAACTCACTTTTTGGTAACTTTAAGTTTTTGTTCTCACTATTTTCAACAATTTTTATTATATTTTGGCAAAACCAAACACGTGTTCTCATAATAAGACACCGCAACTGTCAACTTAATCAATAACAAATTAGACACAATGCATCAATTTGTAAATAATGTACAATGGGGTTCGCGTGAACCCCAAGTTTGGCTATTGCATTATTTTGCGTGACGTAAACTAGGGTTAAGTTCACCATGACATGATATGTAAATATATAGTACCTGATCGCACTGTTTAAGTTTAATTAATTCTTTATTCTCTTTGATAAATATAAATACAAACATAACAGTCTTATAGTTTACTTATAAACAATAGAGAATAGCTAGTGACTTTTTTTATTTTGCTTAAAAAGCTATTAATAGTGTTAAATGTCACTTCGAAAAGGGAAAAAAATATTAATTATGAAATTTCTTATTTTTTATTGTGCATTGTGGGGTGACAAAATTAATTTTTTTCTCTTGTTCTTAAGTTAACAAATTCAAATACAAAGGAAAAAAAGGAAAATAGTTATACAATGTAGGTGAGTAAGACTTCAATTTCGTCATGATCAAAATCGAGAAGCCATGATTTCAGGTCATATAAAAACTTGTGATGAGATCTAATGAGTCTTATATCAGGAGGAAGTAGATTATAGAGCTTACAAGATATAACTGTATAGGAGTTTCTATAGTGAGTGGTGCGAACAGCTGGAATTGCAACAACATGATTTGTAGCGCTTCGTAAGTTTCGAGCACCAAATATTGGACTCTGCATATAGACACTACTCACAAAAAAATATCTTAGAGACTCTAAAAAAGTATAAATGGCGCACTGGTAGTATTTTCAAAGATCTGAACAGAGCCATAGAATGAGCCAGACGACGGACATTACATATTTTTCTTATGGCACATTTCTGCAGGATGACAAGTGGCTTTAGATTGGATATGTAAGCACCTCCCCAACAACTTAGGCCGTATTGCAATTTCGAATGAAAAATTCCATGATAGAATGTCTTAAGAGTTCTGTTAGAACAAAACTTTCTGAGGCGATAGAAGCACCGAATAGAACAGCGTAAGTACTGCTTCAATACCGAAATGTGATGTGTCCAACTCATGTTTTCGTCAATTGTAACACCGAGGTATTTGAAATTCTTAACGACTTCAATTTGGAAGCATTTTGAGTTGCATAAGGCATTACTATTAAATGTTTCACCAGATGACGAAAAACAAGCACAATCATTTAAGATATACCGCTAACAGTCAGCAGAGTGGAAATTGATATCAACATTCGGTGGCTCAGACGAGCCCAAACTAAAAAACATTAGTCTTGTTTTGTTACTTACAATTAACCTGTGTGAAGCAAACCATATTCGCAAAAAGTGAATGTCATGGTTAAGTTCAGCTACCAAATTCAAAGAGCTCGTTGAACCATATGCAATGCCAAGATCATCCGCAAAAGCCGTGAAACAAGGAGTTGATAAATATTAAAAACAAAATGGGACCCAGACAAACCCTTGGGGTACACCAAAGCTTAGTACCCTAGTGTTGCTAAGAAATTGTCCTATTTTAACTCTTTGTTTCCGGTAGTTTAAATACGATTTAAACCAGTTGTAAATAAAACCACGAAATCCTGCATTATACAATTTATCCAACAGGATGTCATGAACTGGACACGTTAAGTAGAGTTATGTAATTCAATGTTTCCATTACAACGAATCAATTAAACTTGCTCATTAAACGAGACAATGGCAATTTGTATTTGCTAAATACGGCCGGCGGTGTCGGAGAGTAAAGCATAATGATTTTTTTTACAACTAGCGAGCGCGTCTTTGGTTACCCTAATAAAACAGGGCATTATGGTGCGGGATTAAAGAAAAAGTTGAGATGCCGTTGCAAATTAGTCATTCATGAATATCCACAGTTTAATATTTAACTATGATTCAAAGAGATCACACGTTTAAAATAAAACAGTCAGGATCAACGAAATTGTGAATAGAATTAATTGATTTTACCATCGGTCCTGGCAGAATATGTTGTTAAAAAAGAAAAAAATTAAAGAAAAAATCGAAGCAGCTGGAATCGAGGTAGGTAAACATATTTACTTTTATTAACTTAATTAAGTCTGTATTTGTTTATTCTATAGGTCTTGTTTGAAAACGAAGATAAAAGCGACGAAACTAGATCATCAGATTTTTCTCTCTTTAACGCTTAAAGTTAGAATTCCTCGCTTGATACGGATCATATTCATCCAAACCACCAAAAAATCATTGCTCTTTTAGCGCGAGCTTGCGACATTTTTTTTTTTTGTAATAAGAATCGAATGCGCTGGTTTCTTTTATAAAAACATTTTTATTTAAATGGCTATTAACAAATACCAAGAAGTATAATATTTTGTAGCTATATTTTATGTATGCTAATTTAATATAGTTTGGCTATGCATATATTACCGATACCAATTTACCAAAAATTGTTTCTATTCACTTAATACTCGTAAGTTCCAGAAATTGCAAATTTATTATTAGTTTTAAATCGCCATGACCAGAAAATTTATTTATTCGAACATTACATGGTATTGAAAAATATTTCGTTTGCAAATAAAATAATATATCATGTTATTATCTGGCAGCATGAATGTTTGATAATCGGAAACTATTATAAACATCACCAATAGAAACGGGAACTTAGTAAGAAAAATCGCGAACTAATTTTTAGATCAGGAAGTGAATTAAGAAAGTTAATTAATAACGCAAAACTCACATAATTAGTGGTGGATTCCACATTCGCGTTGTACGGCTAAGGAAAGAATATTTATACATATTTCCCGGTACGTCCGAAGACAAGATTAAGTGTTAAATGATGTGTATTCCTGCTTCTGGCAGGACTGGTAGTACTGTGAAATCATTTAGGGATGAAATGAAGCTGGCTAATTCGTTTGAGCACTTTTGTTAGAAATACCGATAAAACAGCGATAGGAGGTAGGAGCTATTGATGATCACAATTACTGAGAGAGTCAAGCGATTTTGCGTTGGTACGATCGCCAATGAGCAGGCGGCAATGGTGCGATGGAAGTGTATTCACTAAAAGGGATATTGCGACGACTTGAAGTTTAAAATCAACTTTCAGAAGACGGAAACAATCGTGTTCAGAACAAGATTGGCAGCTGCCTCTGGGGATACCAGAAAAAACTGAAAGAAATCAGCCATTATTGGATAAAATGGGCAGCCACTGGCGGTGAGAAGCGTAGATAAATATGTAGGTATCTGGCTTGACCAGTATCTAAACTTCGCTTCAACTGAATAAGCACAAAGATTTTCTAAGCTACGTTGTCCATTTTTTCAAAACCTTGTTCCGTAATATATCATTTGATGATGCTAACTTTTTGCTTATGATGTTGACAAAATAAATCGGAAAGAATAATTCAAAAATACCGCTATTTTTTCCCCGGTCTTGCAAAGCATTCAATATGGAAAAATGCAGTTTTGTTTTGCGTCAACTGAATAGACACAAATATTAAAATTGAAAATCAAATGTTATGGGGTTAAATGAAACAAGTTTTTCTTAAAATAGTTTTTTATTGGTTAATTTTAGTAGTGGGTACTGCCGCCTTTATTCGTAATAGTTTCGTAAATTCGATCCGGCATGGAATCGTATAGCCTCTTTATGTAGTCCAGCGAAATTTCCCTCCAGGCCAATTTAATGGCTGCAATAAGGGATTCTCTATCCTCAAACTGACGGCTAGACTCATAAACTTTTCGTACTAACCATCCCCAAACGTTTTCTATAAGGTTCAGGTTCGGTGAGTACGGCGGCTATTGAAGCAATTTCACATTCCACTCCTCTATCTAATTTTATACTATGCGCCGTGTGGATGGGGGCGTTGTCCTGCTGAAAAGTTCAGTTTATGGGTCTAAAAATGCCTGAAAATTTAGGGAAATTTCTTTTCAAATTTCACTTATAACTTAATGCAGTCATTTTTGAGATTTGGAACTCAAGCTCAACAGTGCCATAGTAGCTAACTGCTCCACATGCCATAAAACCACCTGCTCGACTATGATGCCGCACTAAAAATCTTTCTTCTTTCCTCACATCGTGGAAATAATAATTAAAGCCACCAGGAGTCATGTATACTGAACCATACCGTACAGACTGCATGGAAACAACGAGAGTATACATTTTCTTTCTCACAAGTTCCGTTGACCTTGGGAAAATCTCCAAAGATGATCAAAATCATAACACATATGAGTACATGACCGGCTATTAACGGGTCGCTATTTACTAGACACTGTACAGGTCTTTCATCGCTCTTGCTGTGATTACTGTTATCTATTCTATTGTTAAGCTTATATTAAGTAGACATTGTATAATTCATTCTGATCTTAGCGTTCATACAATTTCGTTTTTATTTCATTTGTGTACATACCTACTCGTAGCTCAGTGTTCGGCTACTGACGGGATTTCATTAAATCCATAACTGGCGCAGTCGGAAAAAAAATATAAAATAAATATATTACATACATAAATGCCGCGAACTAAGTTAAAATATATTTGAAATATGAAAAATAGTTTCAGTGAACAATGTTATCTTAATATTTAACTATTTAAAGACAAGAACAACAAACAAATATATAAAAAAAACAGTTATAAAAAAGTGAAAATTAAAAACAGAACTCTAACTTGTGGGCTTGCAGTGTGAGCATTCGACGAAAAACCGTTTGGAAAAAATAAAATAAAGAAAAAGCAGTTGCCGAGAACAACAGGTATGGCCAATGTAGATCTTATCGCATTAGTTGCTGGAGTCACTGATTTCACCGGGCTACCGGAACATTTAGATTTATTTATTAAGCATATTGATTATATATATGTATTTGCAAATAATATAAATGAACATTTGAAACCAATTTTGGATTTGTGCATAAGGCAAAAAATATTAGGTGATGCAAATTTAATGTTAATTAATAATAATAATCCGTCGCAATGGCCGGAGATAAAAGCTGTATTAAAAGCAAATTGTAACATAAAGGAAACCATTGAAAATATAATTAATGAAATAAAAATGATAAAATTTAACAACTCTGTCGAAAAGCTGTACAACCAAGTACAACATCTTTTGACAAAATTAAACACAAAAACAAATCTTAGTGAAGATATTCCAGCTTGGTACAATAGTAGGCTCAATGAAGAAACGGCATTAAAATTATTTGTTGGCAAGCTACCTAGTGAGCCTAAGATTATTTTAAACGCAAGAAACCCATCTACTTTTTTGGAAGCAAAATCAATTTTAGTTGATACTGATAACTTTTATCGTACATTTACAAATACAAGTTATAATTTAAGAGAATTTGACCGTAGCAATTTTCCAAATCACGGACACGTAAAAACTTATACAGGACAACAAAATTCAAGGAGCGCTAGGTATGATAATCCAAGACAGTTTCAAATTAATTCAGAGCGTTTTCGACCAAATAACTCGAATAATTTTCATAATTTAAATACAAGATCAGGCAATTTTCCAAATTCTAATACACGCAATTCAGGACATTTTCAGCAAAATAGTCCAAGTAATTTTCAAAATGTACGTACAAGAACAGGCAATTTTCCAAATTCGAATGCACAAAATTCAGGACATTTTCAACGCAATAACTCAGGTAATTTTCAAAATGTAAATACTAGATCAGGCAACTTTCGAAATTTGAACCCGCGTAATTCAGGACAAATCCAGCAAAATAACTCAGGAAATTTTAGACAGCATAATACAGGATTAAGAAATAGTTATGATGAAATAATGGAAGTGGAACACATACAGGATGGAAATTCACCATCCAGTGCAGAAATGCAAAATGCAAGTACATATCAGTCACTAAATTTTCAATCGACCAGTCCCGAGCTCTTCCCTACATAATAGTAAAAACAAGTATAATTCTTATTAAACTGTTGATAGATTCTGGATCAGGTACTTCGCTCATTCAAAAAGGATTGTTTCATAGTTCTTTCAAAACAGAACTTAGTAAACCATTGTTACTCAAATCAATTAACTCAGACATAGTTGTTGGCTCCAAAATAACAATCCCACTTTTTAAGGAATTTAGTAGACAAGTAACAAACATTGAAATGCTTGAAGTAGAAATGAACGGCGACTTTGATGGTATAATTGGCTGTAACATTTTAAAACCGTTGCAAGCAAAAATTGACCTTGATACTCGTAGTTTACAATTAATAACCAAAGAAACCTCTTTACCTTTAATATTTTCAAGTTCTCAATCCCAATTAACTGAAGCAGAAATTCATAGCTTAAGTAATCATACAGAAGATATTTCTTTTCAAAAACCAAATATAGACTCAATTTTAAATAGATTAAAGTTAGATCATTTGAATAAGGAAGAAATAAAATCATTAATCGCTACAATTCATACGTTTGAGAAAGTGTTTTATTTTGAGGGCGATAAACTAACATCAGTGGTAAAATACACCCACAAAATACCGACCAAAAATGATATCCCAATATCTTAAAAAACATATAGATATCCTACGGCACACAAAAATGAGGTTGATATACAAATTTCAGAAATGCTCAGTTCAGGAATTATCGTTAATTCCACTAGTCCGTACAATGCTCCTATATGGATTGTACCGAAGAAAGTTGATAATTCCGGTCAGGAAAAATGGCGCGTTGTAGTGGACTATCGGAAACTTAACGATGCAACCATGGAAGATAAGTTTCCAATCCCTAATATAGAGGATATATTTTCAAAATTGGGAAATGCGCAATATTTTTCATCACTGGACTTAGCAAAAGGATTCCATCAAATCCCTATTAACAAGGAAGATATGCATAAAACAGCTTTTTCAACTACAAATGGACACTACGAGTTCAAACGTATGCCATTTGGGTTGAAAAATGCGCCGTCATCTTTCCAAAGAATGATGAATGAAGTCCTGGTTGGTTATCTAAATAAAATTTGCGTAGTATACCTAGACGACATACTTATCTTTTCCACGTCGCTGCAAGAGCATATCGATTCAGTTAATAAAATTTTAAAAAGACTTGCTGACTACAACCTAAAACTGCAAATTGACAAATGCAATTTTATGAAACGAGAAACTGAGTATTTTGGGACATATTATATCAGATGAAGGTATTAGGCCCAATCCAAATAAAATAAAAATTATCAAGGAAACCAAATTACCTCACTCAGTAAAGCAAATTAAATCGTTTTTAGGCATTACAGGGTTTTACAGAAAGTTTATCAAGGACTATTCTAGAGTAAGCCTCCCAATGACAAAGTGTCTCAAAAAGGGTAATAAAATTAACATCAAAGACAGACAATACATTGAGTCCTTTAATAAACATAAAGAACTTATATGTACTTGTCCAGTCCTAGCATACCCTGACTTTGGAAAGCCCTTCATTTTAACTACCGACGCTAGCAATGCAGCATTGGGGGCAGTATTGTCACAAAATCATCACCCAATAGCTTATGCATTCAGAACTTTAAACAGCCATGAAATAAATTATATTACGGTAGAAAAAGAACTGTTATCTATAGTATGGGCAACTAAATATTTTAGGCCATATTTATTTGGCCGTAAGTTCAAAATCCAGACAGACCACCGACCTCTAGTGTGGTTAAATTCTCTGAAAGAACCCAACTCAAAGCTTCAGAGATGGAAAATAAAACTCAACGAGTTCGACTTTGATATTGAGTATATCAAAGGAAAAGAAAATTTTGTTGCTGATTTTTTAAGTCGCCTAGAAATTAATTGTGTGGTTGAAAACGACATTAAATCGGACGCAGCTACAATACACATCGGCGAAGAAAATTTAAACAACCATATTTATATAACCGAAACACCATTAAACATTTATAAAAATCAATTAGTATTAGAAAATGGTATAAATAATTCATACACAACCAAGTTTTTGTTCAAGAAAAAGAGAAGATCACTTATTAGCCTTAAAGAGTATGATGAGGCGTATGTTTTAAAACTCCTTAATGAACTATTACCTATTAAGGGGACTATAGGAATCTTTTGCAAAGACGATAACATATTCAAAGAGTTTCAAAAAACCATAATAAAATATTTTTCAAATTTACCAACTATGAAAATGCTAAGATGCACAAAGTTTGTAAAGGACATAACATGCAAAGAAAAACCACTAGATCTAATAGAAAAGACCCATTTAGATAGAAATCATAGGGGGATTGAGGAAACGTATTTAGTTCTAAAAGAGTTATGTTACTTTCCAAATCTGAGATTAGAGATATATAAATATATCAATAATTGCATAGCATGTAACATGTGTAAATACGACAGACATCCAATAAAGCCAAAATTAATGATTACTGAGACACCTGATAAACCCAATGAAATAGTCCACATCGATATATGGTTTTTAAATTAGAATAATATGTTCCTAACATGCATTGACAAATTGACTAAATACGTGTCCATTCACCCTTTAATAGATAGGAATTCAATAACAATAGTTGATGTACTAAAACAAAGATTCGCAATATTAGGAAAGCCAGTTAAAATAGTGGCTGATAATGAATTCAATACCGCGTATATTAAACAATTCCTAAATCAAGAAAATATATCCTATCACTTCACATCTCCCAATACCCATACCGGTAATTCTGTTATAGAGCATTTAACACTTAATGAACACAATAAGGATAATATAGATACTGACGACAGGATTTTGGTTTTCAAAGTAGTTGAACTTTATAACGATACTATTCATTCCACCACAAAATATAAACCCAATGACTTCTTACATGCTACATTTAACAAATTAGAATGGGAAAACCTTAAGCATAGAATCCACAAAAATAAAGAAAAACATATAAATAAAGTAAATGAAACACGAGCAGAACCTTCTAAGTACAGAAAGAGAGAACTTGTTAAAAACTTAGGTTTCCATAATATTAAACATTTGCCAAGATATATAATTAAAGACGTAAAGGGAAAAGGCTTATTTTACGGATAAAGCGGGATTAAAACGTGATAGGCAAATAATCAAAAGAAAGTATAGGTACCAAAATCCAATAAAAGAAATTGAATTTGATAGAAAATATACAGGTAGGGACTACTCTAAAAAAAAAAAGAAGTACCAAGCAATGAAATAATCAAAACAAGAGTAACTTTTCTATAACGTAAAAAAACAAAAAAAAATATTAACAAAACAAAAACATAGGGGCGGGCTACAGTCCGCTTGGGCGAACTGTTGGATACCCTATTCTTATTCCTATATCTCATAAGTGGGCGTGACAAAAATTTAAAGGATTTTATCGAAAAAACTAAGCTTTTGTAAATAAAAACGCTCCCTAGCTCAAACTTTGGTTTTTCAATAAAATTGTTTTATTTAATTGTGGGCGTGTCAGTAGGCGGATTTAAAAAAAATTTAAGTATGAGCATAAAGGGCACCTAGAGAGTATATACTATAAATTTCAGCTCCCTAGCTCAAACTTTGGACTTTCAAAAATAAAAAATAAAAATTGTGGGCGTGTCAGTAGGCGGATTTTGAAAATATTTACACATGAGCATAAAGGGCCCCTAGAGAGTATATACTAAAAATTTCAGCTCCCTAGCTCAAATTTTGGTTTTTCAAAAAAAATATTTTATTTAATTGTGGGCGTGTCAGTGGGCGGATTTTGAAAATTTTATGTCCCAAGCAGTTTTATGGGCCAAAGATCATATATAAAAAATTTCAGCTTTCTAGCTCAAAATTCAATTTTTCCCAAAATTTGTTTTATTTAATTGTGGGCGTGTCAGTGGGCGGATTTTGAAAATTTTATGTCCCAATCAGTTTTATGGGCCATAGATCATATATAAAAAATTTCAGCTCTCTAGCTCAAAATTCGATTTTTTCCAAAATTTTGTTTTTTTGAGTTTGTGGGCGTGTCTGTGGGCGGATTTCAAAAATTCTTAAACTTGATTATTTCGGGACCCTAGAGAGTATATGGTTAAAATTTCAGCTCTCTAGGTCCAGTTTAAAGGCCTAATTTTTGCCGACGGACGGACGGACGGACGGACGGACGGACATGGCTAGATCGACATTACTATCGATGCTGATCATAAATATAGTAACTTTTAGGGGTCTACGGGCAATATTAAGGTATGTTACAAACTATGCGTCAAAATTAATATACCCCTAGAATAGGGTATAAAGATTGATAATTGAATGAATGTATTTGGTTATATTCTAAACTCTTTCTATTAAGTATTTTCTCTTAAGCGAACAAACGACATATACCTACTCGTATATCATATACATGTTATAAAAATAAAAATAAATAAAAAAAAAATTTAAATGACGTAGTATTTAAGTATTATAGTATTATTACTTCTCCATTTTGAATAAACACAAAATATTAGGTGATTTAAAACATGATCATAAGAAATTGAATTAAATAAAATACTGTTGTTATATAATATTAGATTAATCAACGAGCTTAGATTTAGTTGTACATTAATGAAATTCTTAATAATTTGTTCCATTATAATTTACTCATGTATATATGTAAAGAAAAGAGGATAAAAATAATAATAAGAAAGATAATAAACAAATGTAAAAAGCAGCCTTTGTTCCGTTGACCTTGGGAAAATCTCCAAAAATGATTAAAATCATAACACATATGAGTACATGACCGGCTATTAACGGGTCGCTATTTACTAGACACTGTACAGGTCTTTCATCGCTCTTGCTGTGATTACTGTTATCTATTATATTGTTAAGCTTATTTAATATAAGTAGACATTGTATAATTGATATTCATTCTGATCTTAGCGTTCATACAATAAAGAACCATAAAATAGAAAGCTACGTTTTTATTTCATTTGGGTACATACTCGTAGCTCAGTGTTCGGCTACTCACGGGATTTCATTAAATCCATAACTCAGGGCCATCAAAATTAAACTTCTTCTCATCCGAAAAAACTAAGTGACGCCATTCATTTTTCAAACTCATATGGAGTCTAGAGAATTCTAAGCGCATACGCTTCCGTTTCTCGTTAAGTGATGGTTTCTTTTGAATGTTTAACCATTTTAGATGTTTGGCACTATTGATAACCCGCACTGCTGAAACGCTTGCAGTAACACCGGCTTTTTGCTTTATCTTTGTCGCAGAGTCGCAAGAATTGGAAGAACATCCTAAAATTGCTCTTCGATCAACTGCTGTTGTTGCCGTTTTTGACCTCCTTTTATGTTTTTTCCGTATGAATCTTTGCTTCTTAAATAAGAATAGACCACACTAGAACTTCGTCCAATTTTGTCAGCTATAGAACGCTCGGTTAGTACTTGTTCTTTTAATAAATCAATTTGAGCTCTTTCCTATTTAGAGATTTTGATCTACCCATTTTTCTTTGAAATACAATTAATCAAATAAAATTCACTTAAAGTACTCCAACTGTTGATGTAATGTGTCAATCTCCACAGAATACTCATAAGCAGTGAAAATAATGACCTTGTGTCTATTCAGTTGACGCAAAATAAAACTGCATTTTTCCATATTGAATTCCTTGGAAGGGAACCAGGGAAAAAAAGGTGTGAGCCACGCTGCACTCACGGTATAGTTGATGTATAAACATGTAGGCTCGTCAGTGTTGCATGTGGACATATCACAGAGGTTGTGGTTTTGATAAACAAGAGATTTGGGTATTGTATTGAAATAAAACCATGATATATATTTAATGTCAACGACAAAATTTATTTAATGTTTGACCGAACAAATAATTGGTTTGTGAAAGCTGAAGTAGGAGACGTACACCATCGACTCAAGTGTGTCGATGTACCGGGAAAATATAGCATCGATTGTCGTTTAAGTGACATTCTTAAATCGGCCATCGGTTACCGAAGTACAAATCGATATTTTTCCTCTTACCTTCAACTGATGTACAAAAAACTACAAGCTATACAACCTCAATTATTCAAAACAAATCTATGTACTTCCACACAACTTTCCGGTGTGTCGTAAGGACATAATAATCTCTAAAATTGTACATACATAATTAATAAAAAACATAGGGGCGGGCTACAGTCCGCTTGGGCGAACTGTTGGATACCCTATTCTTATTCCTATATCTCATAAGTGGGCGTGACAAAAATTTAAAGGATTTTATCGAAAAAACTAAGCTTTTGTAAATAAAAACGCTCCCTAGCTCAAACTTTGGTTTTTCAATAAAATTGTTTTATTTAATTGTGGGCGTGTCAGTAGGCGGATTTAAAAATTTAAGTATGAGCATAAAGGGCACCTAGAGAGTATATACTATAAATTTCAGCTCCCTAGCTCAAACTTTGGACTTTCAAAAATAAAAAAAAATAATTGTGGGCGTGTCAGTAGGCGGATTTTGAAAATATTTACACATGAGCATAAAGGGCCCCTAGAGAGTATATATTAAAAATTTCAGCTCCCTAGCTCAAATTTTGGTTTTTCAAAAAAAATATTTTATTTAATTGTGGGCGTGTCAGTGGGCGGATTTTGAAAATTTTATGTCCCAATCAGTTTTATGGGCCATAGATCATATATAAAAAATTTCAGCTCTCTAGCTCAAAATTCGATTTTTTCCAAAATTTTGTTTTTTTGAGTTTGTGGGCGTGTTCTGTGGGCGGATTTCAAAAATTCTTAAACTTGATTATTTCGGGACCCTAGAGAGTATATGGTTAAAATTTCAGCGCTCTAGATCCAGTTTAAAGGCCTAATTTTTGCCGACGGACGGACGGACGGACGGACGGACGGACGGACATGGCTAGATCGACATTACTATCGATGCTGATCATAAATATAGTAACTTTTAGGAGTCTACGGGCAATATTAAGGTATGATACAAACTATGCGTCAAAATTAATATACCCCTAGAATAGGGTATAAAAAAAACAACGACACGCGGTTGTTCTCAAACGGTCAGTCATCTACGTACTAACCGCGCCAAACGTCGTTTAATTGCGGTGATCTGTCGAGCAGCGATTAACTCACGTGGTAATGAAAATCTGAAGATGACGAAATCTGACGAAATCTGACGATGATGGTGACGTTAGATATTTTCAACTAGCCCCTACCGAGAAAAAATTAAAAAAAAAAAATGTACACATCAACGAGAGCAAAAATGTTTACACATTAATAGCGGTACTTTTTGAATTATTCTTTCCGATTTATTTTCTCAAGATCGTAAGCAAACAGTTAGCATCATCAAATGATATGTATTACGGAACAAGGTTTTGAAAAAATGGACAACGTAGCTAAGCAAATGTTTGTGCTTATTCAGTTGAAGCAAAGTGTATACTTCGATAGATATATAGTTGTTTATCTTGCTGGGGCCAAGAAGGCTTATGCTCTGACAAGGAGACTGTTTCATAGCAGTCAACTTGACTCCAGAGCGATGGTCATTTGCTACGTGGCCTTATAATGCCGATCATTGTTTATGGTTGTCTGTGGTTTAATATAGCGCCTATTTATATGGACAAGATTTTGTTTTGGAAAGGTAATGTCTTATTGCCTGTCTCCGGTTGTTCCGAACGCCTCAATCCAACATCCAACTATTTAAAATACTATCCCAACTAGTTCCTATACGAGGGGGCTCAGTTGAATAGGATTGACAATTTCTTCATTAAGGTGACTCGAAGGCACGTTGCAAGGGCCATGGGCAGCGACAATAGTCTGACCTTTGGGCTTACTACCCCAATGAAATGTACATAGAAAGTTCGTTCCGGTCTGGTCTTATCCCGCGGGAGGCATTTATGCATATTCATGCAAAAGGGCTGGTACAGACGAGGAATGGTATGGAGTGGTGTTATACCCACGCAGCGCGAGAGATAAGCGGATCATCCACGGTGCAGATATCGCAAATGCTCATGAGCTTCTTCGTTTTAGTACCGCAATAGCTGAGACTGATAAATTCGATACGGAAAAGCAACACACCGAACTTTGGTGGCTCGTTGAGGGGCGTCAACATGCCCTCTCAGGATTGTGCGATACTCTAGGTAAAATACTCTTAGCTTATAAGTTAGATTGAGTTTGCGTTTCTTGGAGAGGACAGGCTCGTGAACTTATGGTGGTGCTTCCGTCAGGTGACTGACGCTTAGTGATTAAGTGGTTAAGTAAGTAGAGTAGGTAGTTTGTAATTTGTTTTTATACAAAAATATCAAATTTAATAAAGATGCCCAGTTTTTAATAATTTTCTCGATGAAAAGATATGTAAGATTAATTCGTAAAATAGTTTTAAGGCCGATATTTAATAATTATAGGATATAGCTAAATTTAGATCATCTGCAAAAGGAACAATAATTTACAATAAGTATCCAGTTAATTTTAAGTGAAATTTAACTAATTTTAGTATGTAAATTAATATTTAATAACCAATAATAAATGAATTTAAAAGTCTAAAGTCAAAAAGTGTATTCAGTTAGTGAGTGGCAGTTCGCGCGTTCAAATAATGACCAGGGCCATGGTTTTAAAAATTTAATACGCACAAAAAACATTTCTCCCTAAAGCAATTTATCCTATCCTCTAATTCTTTTAAAATGTGGTAGGTAGCACATAAAAACAGGCAACCAACCATTTGCTAAGGTGATGCTTGCAGCAACAAAACAAAAATTGCCTGCGCTGTGTTTCTTACACTATAAAGATACTGTAACATTACAGAAAACGTGACGCGTACGGTAAAGGGGAGACATTCAAGCTATTCGATCACACGAAATGACTATCATCGTCATTTTTAACCCAACATCAAATGTCGGACACTGCGCGTCATTTAGAATTTTCCGGTGGGATGCCATTAAATGACGAGCGAAAAAATGACGCTCACATGGTAATGACTTGCCTCATCAAAATGACAATTACTTATTTCGATTTCGTAATGACCAATGAGAAAAATATAGCTACTGTCATTTAGTGTTTTTCTCTCATCTAAATAAAAAATGTCAAAAAGAACTTTTGCGATAATGGAACGCGACGAAAGAGGAGTATTTGGCAAAATAAGAGGTTGAGCCGTCGCGAGAAGAGTGGTTTTGTGCTGGATTACTTCTCGAATTGCGCGAAGGAGAACCTGAATTATATCGCAATTATGTCCGCCAATCAATTCGATTATTTGTTGAGGTTCTGGTAATCACGCTGCGCTACCTGGCCACTGGTGAGAGTTTTCGATCGCTGCGATTCCTTTTCCGCGTATCGCAGCCAACGATAACGTGCATCATTCCGGAAGTTCTCGACGCTATTTACAAGGTTCTTGTCGGTGAGTTTATTAAGGTGTGTGCTTTGTGCTATTTGCTAGTGAAGATTGAAATGCGACCAAATGTTTTATTTTGTCGATAGATTCCGAAAAACGAAGCCGATATGGAAGCTGTAGCGACGCGGTTCAATGACGTGTGGCAATTCCCGAATTGATTGATGGGAGTAGCTGATGCTGACTAAGGTCGCAGCGGACGATTTTCGGAGGGTGGTGTCTTGAATCGCTGTACTTTCGGTCAAGCATTGGATAGCAAACAGCTGCACCTTCCAGCACCAAAAGCACTGCCTGACAGAAACACTCGCGTTCCGGTCGTATCAGTTGCGGACGATGCTTTCTTAATGCGACCAAATATCATGAAGCCGTACGCTCAGCGCAACTTGACGGTGCCGCAGAGAGTGTACACTTATCGCCTAAGTCGTGTACGTTGAATAATCGAGAATGTGTTCGGAATCATTTCGGCGCGTTTTCGTGTCTTTCGACAGTCAATCAATCTAACTGCCGAAAAACAAAGAAAGTGGTGCTGGCGTGCACGGTGCTCCATAATTTTTATATCACCACGAATAAAGTAATGTAAATGTGGATATCTTACATCACCTGTATCGATTGCAGCTTGACCGGATTTTGTCTTGCGCAGTTTCGTCACGAACGCCTTGAAGTTGCTGCGCATGCTATTCCACTTCTTTCTGTCTTCGGTTAAATCAAGTGCGTCGATGGCCAGCTCTAGTACAACAATTGCCCAAGAATCGGTTTTGACATGTTGAAGTTTGTATTATGGAACTGAGCTATCCCTAAGCACCCGTTGCTTTTGCACCGCCACAATCAAACGCGATTCTTCTTCGTCGCTCCTCGAATAGCCAATTTTCCTAACTCTATTTACTCCTGTTTTCTGCGTTTTGTCTAATTGGCTCGACATTGTTGTACTTTGCGTATTCAAACTCACACAAAGACGGCAACGGGTCGTATTCCATTTCACTCATAGTAAATTGTACCGAAATAGAGCCAGACACCTGCAACACGTCCTTTCCCCACAACAAAAAACACCAAATGAAAGCACAGATATCATATTAAATGCTGCGTCATTTGTCATTTGTAGATAAATGGCACGGCATGCATTTATAGCCTTTTAATTTTTGGAGGCTGTCATTTAAATTATCCAACAGCCAAAAAGTTTAGTCATTTGTCCTAGGCGTCATTAAAGAGCGATCACACGGCCATTTTTTTCAGTCATTTTAATGGCACAAAATTCATGTCATTTTCTTCGGCATTTTCCTAGTTATTTAAATGACGACTGAAATGTTATCCCAAAAATGGCGATCACACAGAACGACATTAAAATGACGGCTTTGTGACGCGATTTTTACGTCACAGCGTCATTTTAATGACTCGAAAAAATGGCCGTGTAATCGTACCTTTATACAAAAAAAAATTAATATCGCACGTTTGACTCATAGTCTTATATTGCTCGGTGCAGGGAAATACCTTCACGGGCAATAACTTCACATGGGCAATAACTTCACCTCGAGTGGGCAATAACTTCACTTTTTTTTTTGTGAACTTATTGCCCACCATAGGTGAGCAATATCTTCACTTTTTTGTGGGAAATAAATTCTCTTAACATTTTATAATAATTCAAGAACCGTACCTCGCACCCACTCCAAATCAAACAGTGTCCCCAAGCAGGGGGTTGAAGGGGGGCAGCATGCCCCCCGATAGGTATTGAACTGTTTATGGAATCTACTTGCGGTTTCGCAACTAATCCAATAAACAGTGCAATGCATATGGGGGCATGCTGCCCCCATGCAACCCCCCTACAACCCCCCTGCTTGGGGTCACTGTTTGATTTGGAGTGGGTGCAAGGGTCTTTAGTTATAATAGACAAACTCAAATTATAGGTGGGAAATAACTTCACAAAATTTACGGTGAGGTTATTGCTCACCATCAGTGGGCAATAACTTCACAAAAAAAAGTGAAGTTATTGCCCACTCGAGGTGAAGTTATTGCCCATGTGAAGTTATTGCCCGTGAAGTTATTTCCCTGCACCATATTGCTCGTAGACCCCTAATAGTAACTATAAATGTGATCAGCATAGAAAGACTAATGTTACTGAACCTTGCATATTCCACCGAATGGTTTCACACATTGCAGAGACTGACCAAATTCTCTTCCCTTCTCAACTCAGGGTTTTTGATATTCTAAAATGAAAGAAAACTTTGACCAGATATTTGCAAATTTAGTATTCATAGCTCATAGTCAAAAAGTCAAGTTATTCAGAAAGTCATACCGGCGAACCCCACAGGCGGACTCCTGGTCTGTTGCACTTAAGTAGGAAGAATAAGACCCCTTTAGTCAAGATCATAAGCTCGTCGTTAAAAAGAAAGAATAGGATAAAGCAATGTCAAACCATCCATCAACCAACAACAGTAAAAGTTTATTAACTGCGAGGTTATTATTTTTGCAGCCTTAAGATCTAACTGTTTAGTCATATCTTTTATCTAAAGCAAATCAAGCGCACACGCACAAGAACTGTCTTAAATTTGAAACGGAGTGATTCAAAGTATTTTACATAGTTATTCATAGCCCATAGTGTCCTTAAACTTCTTTTGAAAACATTAATAAAAAGTTTTTATTTTTGCTGCTATGAACCACATAGCTAGTCACATGGACTGGACACTGAGTATTCGTTGTTTTTTATGATGTTTATTAAATCATTTACTTTGGGAACGTACTTCGGAATACGGACTTCGTAATAAAATTATTTCTCTTCCTTTCATTGTTCATTAAAAGCATGTTTCAAATTTGAATTAACAAATTGACGAACCGTGTCTAGAAAAGTTGTTGATGTGATTAATTTACTTTTATTTACTCTCGATTCCAATCATAGAATTTATTAAGTTAATTTTGCAATCCCTTTTGCTGTTTTCGATATAAAGAATCACTGTTTTTTTTTTCAACGGAAATTACTTTGAAATACAGCCGAAATTGACTCTGAACAAAGTAAATGCTACATTTCCTTTATTAATTTGATTTTAAGTAATTTCTGATTGAATTAAATTGTATATTATACTCACGTATGTGAGGAGTGACTTTACAAAAGAGAATATATTACGATATAAATTATGTTTTTTTTAAGATCTGTAGAGCTTTTAAATACAGAAACTGAGTTTGAATCAAAACCAATCTTAATATCGACGAGCGTCAAATCGCATGATTTAAATCGGCAGTTTACTGGTACATTTCACGATATCGCGATATCGTCGTTGAATCGAGTCCGCAGTAGTGATTTAGTGCCATTGTATTGGAACCAGATTCATTTTTGAATAAGTACGGAACGATGATGCCGCCAGCGTTGAGACCACAGCAATCAGTGAACATTTTTGGATCTAATCACAACTCAGGAGTCATGACTCTCTTGTGGATTTGCCTCACTCCAGAAACCGCAAATCATGCTTGTTCCCAAACCCATTGAGCCAACATTAATCCTGTTCACTAAACCCGAATTTTTGATAAGAATAATAATGCATAATTTGTTAAACAATACAAATGTCCGTATTTTCAGGTAGGTATAGTCCAGTCAAATTAGGGTTCAACCTGTAAATGAGAGATAATAAGCTGGAAACTTGCACACACCTTCATATTGGCGTTCTAAAAGTTGTTAGGAAAGTCACATAAAATCGCGTGTCTGTAGCGAAAGTTATTCAAGGTCAAAGGTCACAAATATCGTTTTTCGCGATTATCTCGGTTTCTATAGCTCCAATGATGTTAACATCTAAGTAAAAATGTAGAGTATAAAATTTCCGACATATTTTGTCGTAAACATTTTTTCATGCGTTCAATCACTTTTGAGGTAGAGGGCGGTGAGAGCGCCGCGCTCAGCCATACATACTGTAATGCAAGGTCAACCATGAATCACGGTGAATAAAACCATGTATAAAGTTATAAAATCATTCAAATATCATTAACAATGAATAGTTTGTATTATATTTTAGTTAATACATTGTATTTAATAACATTTTACATATATATATAATATGTAATTATACATTTTCATTTAATAATACTTAGCTAGTTTTTGTAATCAGAAACTTATCAAGTGAAATATTTGTATTATTGTATATATTAATTTTATATCAATTTATTTAAAGTAGATTTTAAGCGCGAAATAAAACGAGTAAATACATATATTTTAATTTTATCTATATTGAGCAGTTGTATATTTCTTTCAATTTAAATTAAAGTGAAGTGAAAATTTAAAAAATATTAATAATTTAAAGAATCAAAGTATTAATTTTCTTCATCATCGTCATCTTCCGGGCGTTCGAAAATGTCTGTTTCACTGTCATCATTTTCGTTGTCCTGAATCGTTGTTTCCGGCCTTGTAGAATTTCAGAGTCAATTGCACTCACTTCCCATGGGTCGATTTGCAATGAAAAAGCATTGAGGCAAGCTTGCCCAATACACTGGCCACAAGCTAAAGTACATTGCAACCCCGATTTTCTGCTCCTACAGCGTGGACCACATCCATTCTTACAATTACGAAATATAGTTTTAAGTAATTCATCTGGAGCTGGTGGTAATATTGTTGTCATTGGCTCCAGGAATTGATTTTGCATCACTCAACCCCATTCCTGGGATTCTAAATCATGCCCTAACCATGTTTGAACTTGGTAATAGACACGGTTTACATGCTGATGGGCTGCTGCACTTGTCGGTGGAAGATTAGACAATTGGACAGGTTTGTGAAGCTTTGTAGATTTAATGAACTGAGTATATCGAAGATGATCGATATTGTCCTCAGATTTAGGAGAATTGTATATCGCTTACAAGATGCATACCTACTCAATTTTCGTATAATTGTTGTACAGGGCAGTTTTGTTGAAGAAAAACTTCAGCAAGTTGGTCGAAATTTGCAAGTTTTTCTTGTAATTTTATGAAAGTTTTTTTCCCTTTTTTAAACAGCGCAGAAGTTGTATCACAGCCACTAAATGCATGTAAAAATAAAATGTGTTTTTTTGAAACCAACGACAAAATTCAATAAAAAGTTACTAAAATTTGTCAATAACGCTTCAACTTTTCTTAACTTAAGCCACAATATTTATATACCTATATATTTATTAAAAAGTTAAGAAAAGTTAATTCCAAATTTCCTAAAACAAAGTATTTGTTGCAACTTAACATTTAATTATTAACTTTCTTACTTTTAGTTTCAAATCAAGTCTTTTAAGATTATTTATTTTTAATTTATATTTCGTTTGATGAATGTTGCTGCTGCTTTATCTGGCGTCTGTTTACTTTTGCGCGAATTGTTCTGGAATTTTCTTGCTGAATTTAAATATTTGCGAAATGTTTTTGCTGGATTTGAAAATTCGCCTATTTTGATTCCAATTTTCAAATCGGCTGCCAAAATCAAGTTTTGTTCACGCTTCTGGTCAGCGTTGTCAACAAGATAAATGCAAAATGTTATTAAATACAATGTATTAACTAATATATAATACAAACTATTCATTGTTAATGATAGTTGAATGATTTTATAACTTTATACATGGTTTTATTCACCGTGATTCATGGTTGACCTTGCATTACAGTATGTATGGCTGAGCGCGGCGCTCTCACCGCCCTCTACCTCAAAAGTGATTGAACGCATGAAAAAATGTTTACGACAAAATATGTCAGAAATTTTATATTCTACAATTTTTACATCATTGGAGCTATAGAAACCGAGATAATCGCGAAAAACAATATTTGTGACCTTTGACCTTGAATAACTTGCGTTACAGACACGTGATTTTATGTGACTTTCCTAACAACTTTTAGAACGCCAATATGAAGATGTATGCATGTTTCCAGCTTATTATCTCTCATTTATAGGTTGACCCCTTTTTTGGCTTATTTGACTGCATTAGTACACCCATAAATGAGAGTAAGGTATATTACCCAGTAACGGGCGTTCATAGTAAAGCTCCTGTCGCGGCGACAGACAATATTTTTTTTATGGAAAATTCCGTTTTTTCGTGTTAATCCTGAATTTTACTATGTTTATATCTCTTCAGCAAGTTCTGAACGTTCAGCTATTGCATGTGAGTTCGTTTTATAGATTTTCTTATGAAACTGCCTTGTTGAAGGTTGAAGCTAGTGATGAGGTGTTATGTAATTATTTAAGTATGAGTAATGTCATAACGGGAGCGGTTTTGTCGTTGCCCGTAATAGGCATAAAAATACCAAAGATCAAATTCCCTCAAATCCACATCCGGGTGCGCATGGGGATATTTTCAAAAGGATGGAGAAAATTGGGTTGCTGGAAAATGGATTCTGTAGGTAGTACACGGGTACAGGAAATAGAATCGCTAAATTCAATGAAAATTTGAGGAATATCCCTTTTAGATCTTTAAGGATTTATTAAAAGGGGCGAATGACTTTGTAAGAAGCCTGCAATATAAGATTCTTTTTTAATATCAACACATTTTTTCATAATTTGCGGGCACTAAAGGGATTTTTTAGTAACCTTATAACGTGGACATGTATATAGTCACATAGTGTGGACATTAAGGAAATGGGGGATAAGGATGACAGAGGAGAAACGGATGCACGTTGGTTTCAAATGTTTGCAGATTATAACAGGAAGAAAAAACAGAGCAGGGAAGAGCATTCCACGTTCGCGTCAAACGGCTAAGGAAAGATTTTTTTATATTTCACCGTACGTCCGAAAAAAGGCTTGAGGGTGAACTGCTGTGCATTCGTGGCATGACTGGTATTGCGGTTGAAATTTTGTAACGGTGCAATGCAGCTAACTATCTCGAACACCTATAAGTTTTATCGCACTTTTTTGTATTCTGTCAAGTTGCCAAAATATGTGATTAAGCCACCGGCCCTGATATGACCGTTCTACTCAAGTTTGCTGCGAAAAAACGCCTTATTAATTATAGACAGATCCGAAGAAGTGAACTATTTTTGCATCACTTAGGAAGCTTAGACATTTCGCAGCGATCTTGGGGGCATCGAATATATGGTCATTCCAACCAAGGTTGTCATTAACACACATAAGAAGAATGGAAAATCTTTCGGTTTCAGCAATGCAAGTACAGTTCATGGATAATGGCAGATTGTCAAGGTTTCGCTTTAATGACAGAAGACAGCTCTGTGTTTTGGAAGCTTTGAATTCCACCCCAATGTGTAGTACCCCATTGAAATATGTTCTCAATATCAGAATTTAATGAGCTTAACATATGTTCCCGTTCCAGTTCCACACCCGAAAAGGAGAGGCTTGAACCAGGAAATGAGTATGAAAAGCTGATGGTAATTTCATCAGCAAAGGAATGGATTCGATTAGAAGTTACAGACAGGAGATCAATTATAAAAATAAGAAAGTGGGTCGGAGATAGAACGGAGCCATGGGGAACACCAGAATCTTTTTGGTGAGTTTTCAGACTTTTAACTGTCCCAAACAACTTGAATTAAATGGTCGGAAAGAAAGTTTATAATCCATTAAAGAAGAGTATGTAAGGTTCCAAATGCACGCGTTTTCGACAAGAGAGCTTGATGCAAAACTTTGTCAAATGCCTTGAAATATCAAGGGCACGGATTTTTCTTTCAATACTTTGGTGAAGTAATTGGTTCCATTTGTGGGTCCGACAAGTCATCAAACAGCAGTGTACCTGTTGCTGCGAAAGCCGTACTGCTGGTCATAAAGATGTTTCTGGAATTCAAGACATTTTATAAGCTGACGGTTTTCCATTACTTGGAAAAAGGGACGTAAGGGCAATTGATCGGTAGGAGGAGTGAGAAAAAAATTCGCCTTTTTTGGGATCTCAATAAAAGCTGTTTTCTATTTTCCAATAGCCCTGAAGAATAGGACAGATAGAAAAGTTTATGCAGTGAAACAATTATATCTCAAAGAGTTTACCAATCCAAGAGACGTAGGCACTACCTCCCTTATGAAGGTCAGTCGCTGGTAGCATCATTCATTCATCCTGCTGTAGACAGAACCTGCACTCCATCGCCGAACACAAATTTAATTTGTTAAGATGGTACCTGAAGGCCCATAGTGCAAAGTTCGCCCACTGTAACAATTTCCCAATGGACCTAACGAAATTTTTGCTCCCAATCATTAATCAGTTCAAAGAGCAGTAGTGTAGTTAACACTGCACTAAGGTTCTGGTCGTAGCAACGCGGAACCTGAGCCAGCTCAAGCTAGTTCATCCGCAGATTCAATGCGTGTAATGAAATATCTTGAATCGCTTGCATCGCTGAAACCGAAAGGCTTTCTATTCTCAGTATGTGTGTTAATGACAACCTTTGTTCGAATGAGCACATATTAGATGTCGCTAGGAATGGCGCGAAATGTCTAGGCTTCCTTAAGCGTTGTAAAAAATATTTCACCCCTTCTGATCTGGCTACAATTTATAAGGCGTTTATTCGCCCGAAACTCGAGTACAATGCTCATATCTGGTCCGGTGTACCAATAACTTATTTGGAGCTACTTGACAGGATCCAAAAACGCGCGATAAAACCCATCGCTAGATCGATTGACTCTCTTAGTCATTGTCATAATATCTCCTGCCTTTCGTTATTTTATCGTTATTTCCACTATAAGTGCTGAACGGAAATAGCCAGTTGCATTCCTCCATGCAAGGAATGCTCATCAGTTCACCCTCAAGCCTGTGTTCGGACGTACAGTGAAGTTCAAATTATCTTTCCTCAGCCGTACAACACGAATGTGGAATACACTTTCACGCATTGTTTTTCCTTCACATTATAACCCACAAACATTTAAAACCAACGTGCATCGGCATCTCTCCTTTTCTTCTCACCCTACTTTCCTTTACGCCCGCGCCGTGTAGCTATTACATTATAAGGGTCCCAACAAATCCCCTTAATGAGTGTGCACTAGGGTGGGTCGATTTTTCATTTTTCGTCAAATTGATTTGTAATAGTGAAATTAAGTTGTGTTTTTATCTCATTTGCACACACGTAAAATATTATTCAATTATTTTCAGTGTAAGAGCCCGCGCATCGTTGATAATAACGTGTAAGATAGTATTTTAATGCAATGACATCCTAAGCCAGTAGAACAATAAGTTTGGAAGCTAAACGTATATCATTGTGTTGCTTTAAAGTGGCATAGAGCTTTAATGTCCCTATTCTTAAATAAAATGTCTCTTTTGTAAGGTTTTGAGATGGTAGCTGAAAGCTGTTTTAAGCCTTCCCATCATATAATATTGCGATTTTTCTACTTTGTCCTCAGTGCGACTATCATTCGCTACATTAAAATTTCTCTAGTCCCAATATATAATATTAGCTTTCGTCAACGAAAGAAAATCACATCACCCAATTGCTTTAAGATTTTTTGCAGCTTAGCCCAAACAAAATGACAACAACAACATAATGTAACAAATTTGATAGTTACCTAATTTACTTGCATCAATGTATCAAAAACAACACAAACACAATCTTCTCTCGGTGCGAAAAAGCGGAAGTTGCCTTCAGCGTCCCTTACAGAATTGCCTTTGAGACATCTGTTTAACCTTCCTATACCCGAGCACTGTCCCTGGGACCGAAATTTCTAGAGTGTGTTTGTCATATTTTTTTTTACGAAAGCCTTAGTCAAAATAAATTTGTATGAATACTAATGGATGTGCTTAAAAGTATTAAATAAAATATATTGAAAATATTTGCTTTAATTAGTGACTAACAGCTTTTTATTACTGCCTCTGAAAATAGTCAGTTTTTCTGACGAGTAATGCAAATTTTATAAAAACTTTATTTTTCAAAACAAACTAAAAACATAGGGGCGGGCTACAGTCCACTTGGGCGAACTGTTGGATACCCTATTCATATTCCTATCCCTAATAAGTGGGCGTGACAAAAATTTAAAGGATTTTATCGAAAAAACTAAGCTTTTGTAAATAAAAACGCTCCATAGCTCAAACTTTGGTTTTTCAATAAAATTGTTTTATTTAGTTGTGGGCGTGTCAGTAGGCGAATTTAAAAAAAATTTAAGCATGAGCATAAAGGGCACCTAGAGAGTATATACTATAAGTTTCAGCTCCCTAGCTCAAACTTTGGACTTTCAAAAATAAAAATAAAAATAATTGTGGGCGTGTCAGTAGGCGGATTTTGAAAATATTTACACATGAGCATAAAGAGTCACTAGAGAGTATATATTATAAATTTCAGCTCCCTACCTCAAATTTTGGTTTTTCAATAAAATTGTTTTATTTAATTGTGGGCATGTCAGTGGGCGGATTTTGAAAATTTTATGTCCCAAGCAGTTTTATGGGCCATAGATCATATATAAAAAATTTCAGCTTTCTAGCTCAAAGTTCAATTTTTTCCAAAATTTGTTTTATTTAATTGTGGGCGCGTCAGTGGGCGGATTTTGAAAATTTTATGTCCCAATCAGTTTTATGGGCCATAGATCATATATAAAAAATTTCAGCTCTCTAGCTCAAAATTCGATTTTTTCCAAAATTTTGTTTTTTTGAGTTTGTGGGCGTGTCTGTGGGCGGATTTCAAAAATTCTTAAACTTGATTATTTCGGGACCCTAGAGAGTATATGGTTAAAATTTCAGCTCTCTAGGTCCAGTTTAAAGGCCTAATTTTTGCCGACGGACGGACGGACGGACGGACGGACATGGCTAGATCGACATTACTATCGATGCTGATCATAAATATAGTAACTTTTAGGGGTCTACGGGCAATATTAAGGTATGTTACAAACTATGCGTCAAAATTAATATACCCCTAGAATAGGGTATAAATATATCAAAAACCTTAAGGTTAGACCTTAACATTAGACAAAAAGTTATATAAACTAATTTTCCACAGACGTCTTACAACAGCAGTCGCAGCATTTCGTAATTACATGTTCCAAAAGAAACGATCGATTGATGCCGTGTTCTGACCCACGCGATTTGGGCATAAGCGCTCGCGCCTTGCTGAATTAAAGTACGCGACGAATCATGAACCTCATTGCCATATCATTCTCCTTTATTGAAAAAATTACGAAAATTTAAATTAGTGGTCTGACAGACCAACGCGCGGGTATAGGAAGGTAACAAATTAGATGGGGATACGACTGGTCCATCCTGACATGCTGGTCCAATTGGCAAATTATTAGAAAATTGCGAGAAATTAAGAACAACAAATTATGGTAAAATAGAAAGTGAACTGCCACAAATTCAGTTTGAAATTCAAATACCGACCAGAATTACCTGTATGAAATACCAAAGTCAGTAATAAGTGGACAATGTTCTGATGATTTGGCTGACAGGTCACCAGGAAAGATCTCCCATGCCTGATGGTTGACAAAAGCTAATAAAATATTGCTCTATATTTCTTCTCTAACTTCATCAATTAACTTACAACTATTAGCTGAATATTGTGTTAAGTATACGTTCCAGTATGGTTTGACATAAAAACAAATCCTACTTGTAAAGATGGATCTAAGAATTTGTGGTTGTTAATTAAAAGTTCTCGATATCTGCCAGCAGAGTTGAAACTTATAATAGATCCCGTAATTCAACGAAATGCCTATTTTGCTCATCCAGAGAATTTGCTTCTGTCGATGTTGTCTGATCAAAGTAAAACAGTCAGGGAACTTGCTGCCAGAAGGATACTAAAAGCACGAAATTCACCTCATACAGGAAAGCAGCCTCATTTGAAGTGCCGTTTATTATATTCGATGCTGAACGCTTTATTGACATAAAAGATTGGCAGCAAAAGTTTTACGATCCACCAATTCTTCGACACATCACTTATCAAGAAATAAACGATGTGATAAGTTTTCAGGGCGACGATAATCTAATTTTTTTAAAGCTACCATGTCACACGCAGGCAGTCGAACGTTCTGTTTAAATAGTTACCGAAGCATCTATGAACTTATGCGATAAAAATTCAAGAGAAGCGAAACTTGCATCCAGAAAACTATTGCCTCGATTAAAGAGTAAACGCGATTTCTTGCCTAAAATATAAAAAAAAAATTTCTTGTTTACATCATATTTATGATTTCCATTACCAAATTTGTGTTCTAAGTTAATTGTTTATAAATTATTTTTAAATTTTCTATTGATATTTAATTTTTTTTAATAAAATATTTAAATTTAACCTAACGTTGTTTTTTTTTAAATCTCCGAAACTTCAAAGCTCATGCGCGGGCTAAAGATATGATTTAATTGAACTTTTTTTTGGCAATTATTATTTGTTTGGACCATACACAACATAATAATTCTATTACAATATGATCAAATAACTTTTATTTGTTCCCATATAAAATCGACCCACCATATTATGCACCCAGTTAAGTTTGACTTCGTTGTGTCTGGGTAGGGATTACATTACATCGTAACAACACTTGACTCTCATTGAGTTAGGTAATTGAACTATACAACAGACAAATGGTTATCATTCTATTGGATCCATTTCTGTTTCTTTATATACAAATTTCGGAAATTCTATCTTTTATATTCGTTATCCGGAAAAAATAAATTATATTAAACATAAGAGTAAGACTACATCGAAGGTAAAAAACAACAGAGCAGCGTTTTATTTCCATACAATATACGATATTGGCAACCGTGCATTTTCAGTTGCTTTTGTGTGGGTACAATATTATATTTAGATAAATAGCTATAATAATATTTTTAATACAAACTTCTATAATAGGGATACCTCTAAATTGGGTCAGCAATGAGACGAGTTGAGCCGAATGTGCTTGCTACACTTTTCATCACGGTGTAAACAAAGAACTTAGCGCAGCATTCAAGTTGAGAACAGTCTTCAATGCAACAAGAAAAAAAATAAATCTGGTATTTCATTCAATAATTGTCTTCGCGTGGGACGTGATTTGGCAGTCATCATCTTGAAATGGCGTATTTACCGGTCCTGCTTTAGGGCCGACATCAAAAAACGTTAAAGCACAATATTAGAACGAGACAATGCGGACATGCAGCGTTTCATATGGAAGGACAAAAATTGCAATCCTGCGGTCTTAATGCCACCGACCGTAATTTATGGCATAATTGGCCTTCCAATGTGACAATTAAAGTTCTGCACAAGTTGGCCAAGGATGACGAATATAATTTTTAAAAAGGCATCAAAAGCTCGTTTGCATGTCTTGTGTATGGACGATTGTCTTCACGGTGCCAATATATGTTACTGAAGCTGTCGTCGAATTTCAAGGTCACCTTCAGCAACTGCTGTAGCGTAGAGGGTTTTTGCTTCGAAAATAAAACTGAAATGAAAACGGAAAAATTTGACTCATAGCTTGTAACATGCCTTAATATTGCCCGTAGATCCCTAAAACTTACTATTTTCGTGAAACTATTTAGTTTATTGTCTTTAGGGGCCCACAATGCTCGCGTTTTAAGATTCTTAAAATCCCCACAATTTAAATAAAACTATTTTATCGAAAAATCTAAACTTTGCTATGAAGCTGAAATTTACAACATACAGTCACTGGCAAAATTATTTACACATTGCATTCCTCGCACTTTAACCAACCTATAAAGCTGGAGATCTTTTGAAAAAAGAACAAATTGCTTATAAACTTTTCTCATTTTTAGTGTTTGCAGTTTCATTCAAACGGTAAACAAAAAAAAATTAGCAAATTCCAACAAGTAGGTAATTGCTAAAATCATACAAAACTAAGTGGCACAATTATTTACACATCCATCGAACACAGGCAAAATTATTTACACATGTGCAAATAACTGCATTGAGAAAGTAACGGTTCTAAATTTCTTTAGTTAAATGATATTTGGCGTTGTGTCCAAATATTGCGATCAGTTTTGCTAGGTCGTTACTAGAGAAAGGTTGTACGAGATGGCAAAAACTATTGAGCTTTCCCTTGAAAAAAGAGCGGCCATTATTGCAGAATTCCAGGGGGGTGTTTCGGCAGTGGAACTCTCTAAAAAATATGGTTGCAGCCGGAAAGCAATTTATAATAAAAATTCTAAGTTTAACGAATGTGGAAATGTAAAAAATAAAATTGGTAGAGGCAGAAAAGGGTAACATCAAAAAGAGAAGATGCTAAAATTGTTCGCTCCTTCAAAAGTAACCCACATGTACCTAAGTGTTAAAAATGTACTAATGGACATAAACAAAGATCGCAAAAATAATATTATAAGTGAGAGAACATTGCGATGAAGATTAAAAGTAAACGGAATAAATGCCTACGTTATCCAGAAAAAGCCGCATAATAACACCCTAAAACAGGCAAGTTTGGCTACAATTTGCAAGGGACCACAACAAAAAACCGCTAGAGTTTTGGAGAAGCATTCTTTGGACGGATGAAACAGCTTGTTCCTTGGACGGTACCTATGAGCGTAAGTTGTATTATTCCAACCCTAAAATGAAGGCCGAACAACCCGTCACTAAACCCACACGACATTCCAAAGGAGGCAAGATAATGATATGGGGTTGCATATCAAATAGCGGAGTGGGTCCGCTTGTAAGGTGCTGCGATCACATGAAACAGTAACATTATTTGAACATTTTAACTTATGTTGCACTGGCTGCCTCTTCAAGATATATCTTGAGCGATTTTATCCTTCAACATGACAATGCGCCGATACACACAGCCTGGAACATTAAAAAGTATTTGGCAGAAGTGGGTCAAGAAGTTTTAAAATGGCCCCCGCAAAGTCCTGACCATAATGTTAAAGAAAATCTTTGGCACAAAGTAAAATCTAAAATTCCTGAAAACATTGGTAGAACTGCAGATCAAACTTGGAAGGACTTTATAACGGCTTGGAGTACCATTCCAGTAGAGCAAGTTCAAGGCTTAATAGACTCAATGCCAAAACGCCTTGCAGAAGTTATTGCGGCAAAAGGAGGAAACATAACCTATTAAGTAATGTTACTTTAAATAAGCGTTAACTTCAAACTAAACAATATTTTTCTTGTTCGCTTCCAGATGTAGTGAAAACGAAAAAAACTGGGTTTGTGTAAATAATTGTGCCACTTAGTTTTGTATGATTTTAACAGTTACTTGTTGGAATTTGCTAATTTTTTTTTTTGTTTACTGTGAATAAAACTGCAAACTTTAAAATTGAGAAAAGTTAATAAACAATTTGTTCTTATTTCAAAAGTTCTATAGCCTTATAGGTTGGTTAACGTGCGAGCAATGCAATGTGTAAATAATTTTGCCAGGGACTGTATACTCCCTGTACCAAAGAAGAGAGTCGATTGAATATGAAACATCCGAGTGACTGAAATAACTGGAATGAATCATTTTATAATGAAAATTAATGAAAATGGAAAATGCGAATAGGTTATTGTTTGCTTGCTATCCCATTCATTCTTTTAGTAAATAAATAAAAAAATGTTAATAATAATAAAAAAATTATTAAGGATGAGTTGTTCCTTAAGTTTTGTAAGGATTCGTTTTTTTAACAACTTGAGAATTTTATCGTAGTTTGAAATACAAACTCGACTTTCCTACAATCATCGATGAGTTCACTGTGTTGCTAAATTGATCGAAGAAAGTCTATCGTCGTGTAACCACATTTTTTCCACTTAATATACATATTTTTAAATAAATCAAAAAAAAACTTAGCTTTTTAACCCCCTTGAATACCTACAATGATAAGCGGCTATCTTCAAAATCCTTTACAACATAATCCAGCCAAACAATGTAATTAACATGCAAACCACATACATACATAGCTATATGCAAACAAACAAAATCTCATCATTAACGTATTTTGCATACAAAATAGTCTCATCACATCCTTTTTTATCTGATTACAAAAAAAATCTTTCCATAATCGTGGATTGAAAGTTCATTATTTGTACGTTCCCAATGTGTTGCATTTGATTCGCCATCATTTATCGCTTTTGTTCTATTTCGTTTAATATGGAGATTGACAGCTAACAACGTACTCTATTTGTTGATTATGTTTACCACCAGGTATCGCAGAAATATTTCAGCAATTCCCATTTCTGTCATTATGTGTGTGTGGAAATCCTTTGCATTCTCCCACCATGTGTAATGTGTATCCTCTGACTAGCTGCCCAAAATCACAGATTATTGAACAATAGAGATACCAAAATTTTACCTCCGTTTCCCGGCGACACCCATTTATTTACGGTTTTGATGTTTAAATTTACTGACTGCGAATACACCCTATTCTAAGGGTATATTAATTTTGACGCATAGTTTGTAACATACCTTAATATTGCCCGTAGACCCCTAAAAGTTACTATATTTATGATCAGCATCGATAGTAATGTCGATCTAGCCATGACCGTCCGTCCGTCCGACCGTCGGCAAAAATTAGGCATTTAAACTGGGCCTAGAGAGCTGAAATTTTAACCATATACTCTCTAGGGTCCCGAAATAATCAAGTTTACGAATTTTTGAAATCCGCCCACAGACACGCCCACAAACTCAAAAAAACAAAATTTTGGAAAAAATAAAATTTTGAGCTAGAAAGCTGAATTTTTTTTATGACTCCTAAAACTGCTCGGGATATAAAATTTTCAAAATCCGCCCACTGACACGCCCACAATTAAATAAAACAATTTTATTGAAACACCCAAGTTTGAGATAGGGACGGTTTTTTTTCGATAAAATCCTTTAAAAATTATATATCAAAATATGTAAAGCGTTCTTAACAATTCAACCATACTTAGACTTTTGTCACGCACACTTATGAGGGATAGGAATAAGAATAGGGTATCCAACAGTTCGCCCAAGCGGACTGTAGCCCGTCCCTATGTTTATACCCTATTCTAGGGGTATATTAATTTTGACGCATAGTTTGTAACATACCTTAATATTGCCCGTAGACCCCTAGAAGTTACTATATTTATGATCAGCATCGATAGTAATGTCGATCTAGCCATGTCCGTCCGTCCGTCCGTCCGTCCGTCGGCAAAAATTAGGCCTTTAAACTGGACCTAGAGAGCTGAAATTTTAACCATATACTCTCTAGGGTCCCGAAATAATCAGGTTTACGAATTTTTGAAATCCGCCCACAGACACGCCCACAAACTCAAAAAAACTAAATTTTGGAAAAAATCGAATTTTGAGCTAGGAAGCTGAAATTTTTTATAAATGATCTATGACTCCTAAAACTGCTCGTGATATAAAGTTTTCAAAATCCGCCCACTGCCACGCCCACAAAAAAATAAAACAATTTTATTGAAAAACCAAAATTTGAGCTAGGGATCTGAAATTTATAATATATACTCTCTAGGGGCCCTTTATGCTCATGTGTTAATTTTTTTTTTAAATCCGCCTACTGACACGCCCACAATTAAATAAAACAATTTTATTGAAACACCCAAGTTTGAGGTAGGGAGCGTTTTTTTTGATAAAATCCTTTAAATGTTATATAACAAAATATGTAGATCGTTCTTAACAATTTAACCATACTTAGACTTTTGTCACGCCCACTTATGAGGGATAGGAATAAGAACAGGGTATCCAACAGTTCGCCCAAGCGGACTGTAGCCCGTCCCTATGTTTTTTTTTTCATTTTATTGTTTTTTTTTTAATATACCTACTTACGCTAAGGGGGTTTTCTGTAAATCCTAAAGTAGTATCCCTGTTGTGTGGGAACACAGCGCAAGCATTTGTTGTTAAAAAGCAAGCAGCACACAGCAATGACGTATTTCATTGCATGCTTTTAGGTGATACTTACTATTAGAAAGCGCAGAGAGAAGGATATCAGTGTTTTGGTGTAGTTTGTAGGGGTTTTCCCACGGGTGTTGTCTTAGCTGCTTAGGCTAGGTTAAGTTAGGTAAGGTAGCCGGGGGGGGGGTGGTTTGGGGCCACTGTTGCAATACGAACCACAAGCTACACTAGTCCTCGGAAAGGGAGCACGGAGGTGAGGCTGTGATAGTCGAGTTGTTGGGTCATCCTCATGTTAGTTGAAAAAGAACAACCGTTTACATACCAATATGGTTGATGTTTATGGTGACTGAGTTCAGGTTCGCCAAGAATTTGTTTCCTTGAGTTGGGTAGTGCGGGGCAGTTACACAGGAGGTGTGTGGTGGTTTCTTCCTCTGAGCTGCTTAAGCAGATCAAGGTTTCATGTACTCGATTTAAAGTCATGGACTTGGCCGGGATTCGAACGCACGACCTTTCAATCAGTAAGCGAATACACTACTACTGCACCGTTGCCACCTGATGTGAATCAAAACGAATGAATTTAGCAGTAGAAAATTTCTTCAAAATTCGAGGGCTGGACACGTATATCTATCAACCGTGGTGAGTACTTTGACATTTCATTGGTTTTCTTTCGAAGAAAACATGTTTTAATTCTTCAAGTCAAGAAATCGGTTAGTTAAATTCTTTTTTAAACTGAATGTAATGTGTTTAATTTTATTCCCTCTCGTTGCAGGTCAGAACCTTCTGTCACGCAAGTCTGCCACATATGAAACTGCCTACAAAATCCAAGGAAAAAGCAACAAAACGAAACATTGTGAAAATTGATGCAATTTTTAGAATGGATTCAATGTACTTTTGAAAATATATATCGGTTAGTCGTAATAAATTATTTGAAGTGAATCTAATGTATTATGTTCTCTTTCTTTTCAGGTCAAATTAAAATGAATTGTCCACTGAGTGACTCAATTGATGGTCAGGAGGAATTGTAAGCAAGTTGCTATAAAGTCAAATCTTGCGGAGGAAATAGAACTGGACACCATTGAGTGTATAACAGAAATCTTTAATCGCTCAACCCCGCATGTACTGGAGCAATATTACACTAAGGAATCTTCGCTGTTTATGGCACAGATACTTTAGACCGCCGTGGAGTTCAATACCAAGGATAAATACCGCAAATTAGTGTAACCAGCGCCAGTGGCGAACTAAGCAGGGGGCGGAAGGGGCGGCCCGCCCCTATACTAGCATTATAAAGAGGAAAGATTTCATTGTTTGTTTGTTTGTTTTGTTTACCGCGGGGAAATGCTTCATTCCAACGGGAAAACGGGTATTAGGACAACGGGTAGGGTTGTGACCGATATTATTAGTAGGGGAAGGTTGTGTACCTTGGTCCGATTGTACCTTGGTCCGAGTGCCAATATCCAGAAAACTACAAAGCACGCAAAAACCGGCCCTTCTGTGAAATGTTGATCTTCTGTTCATTTGTCTTCTCAGTTTCTTTTTGAAGGCACAGCTGCAACGAGTCAGCAGAAAAACAAACAAACATAGTTTTCAATGAAAAAAGTATTTTTTTTATCTCTTTTCTGAAGTTATGTAGTGCTTAGTTTTCTGTCTTTTTTCCGCTACTTTAATCGATTTCGGAAAGTGTATTAATAATCTGTTGGTAGGAACACATTGTCGTTCGTATGTGGTTTGAATACTACGTTAAAATCGAATTTGTTTGGCTAAAGTGGTGTAAGTGTACCTTGGACCTATCATAGCGCGTGTACCTTGGACCATTGGTTTGCTCTTTAATGAACATTTTTAAATAATATTGAAGTGATAAATTTGTTTTTCTTTTATGTTGTTCCCTTAAAGTAAGTTTTTAAATAATATTGAAGTCCTTTGTTAAGTTTTTTTTAGTAAACGAGTTTTTTTTATTTAATACTATTATTTGAAATAATTTTTTTTTAATCAAGCCAAAAACTTTAAGATAATGGTTTGTTTTTTGCTGTTTTTTTTTTGAAAAAAAATAAAAAATGGTACCATTTTTACTTTTTATTGAAATAAATTAAAGTTTTCACCTTTAAACTAAAGAAAAACGTTTAATAATATTTTCGGTTCAAGGTACAATACTCCGTGGACCAAGGTACAACCACGTCTTGTACCTTGGACCGTTTGAGGTTAGCATATAAAAGTTAAGTTTTCTAAGGAATGGTAAGCAATATCCTTTTGGTAGTTTCGCCATATCATAGAAAAGACTTCAGGTAGTAACACAAAAAAAATAGAAAAACTAGAGAAAAAACGACACATAAAATATTGGCAAAAAACTGAAATCCGGACCGAGGTACACGACCTTCCCCTACCTATTCATTAAGATATCCTTACTATAATAAAACTGTAACTTTTGTTCTGCCTGTAAGGTGTTTGACCGGATTTGATTAAAAAAGTACCGCACGAAATTGATTCCGGTTTTCACAGTTGCATTGAAAATTGTCGAGATTACAAGATAGGATATGTTTTACCATTGTCCGCTGTCCGGAAGCGGAGATCTAAGCTGATATCTAAGAAAAGTTGTATATCTCGAATGCTTTCTAGCTCCTACCTTTGGAATGACTCATCCAAATGAAATAGAATTTTTTTTTTAAATATATACTTAAAGTTCAATTATGTACAAAGATTTTAAGATATTAATCATCTTTGTAGGTTATCCTGAAGTTGAACAATAACATTAAACTATAAATTTTATACAATTCAAAAAAAGTAAAATGTTCGATTGAAGATAGATCGTTGGATTTTCCCAGCGTTGAGTGAAGGAAAACTTGTGTCGGTGTGCAGCACAAATCTGTTTCTCTCTGTGTACCTTTTGTGCTGTGTGCTTTTTCTTTCTTTTTTATATCCTATTCTAAGGGTATATTAATTTTGACGCATAGTTTGTAACATACCTTAATATTGCCCGTAGACCCCTAAAAGATACTATATTTATGATCAGCATCGATAGTAATGTCGATCTAGCCATGTCCGTCCATCCGTCCGTCCGTCCGACCGTCGGCAAAAATTAGGCATTTAAACTGAGCCTAGAGAGCTGAAATTTTAACCATATACTCTCTAGGGTCCCGAAATAATCAAGTTTACGAATTTTTGAAATCCGCCCACAGACACGCCCACAAACTCAAAAAAAACAAAATTTTGGAGAAAATCGAATTTTGAGCTAGAAAGCTGAATTTTTTTTATATGATCTATGACTCCTAAACCTGCTCGGGAGATAAAATTTTCAAAATCCGCCCACTGACACGCCCACAAATAAATAAAACAATTTTATTGAAAAACCAAAATTTGAGCTAGGGAGCTGAAATTTATATTATATACTCTCTAGGGGCCCTTTAAGCTCATGTGTAAATATTTTCAAAATCCGCCTACTGAGACGCCCACAATTTAAAAAAAAAAACTTTTTTTGAAAATCCAAAGTCTGAGCTAGGGAGCTGAAATTTAATATATATACTCTCTATGGGCCCTTTATACTCATGTGTAAATATTTTCAAAATCCGCCCACTGACACGCCCACAATTTAAAAAAAAAATTTTTTTTTGAAAATTCAAAGTTTGAGCTTGGGAGCGGACATTTATAATATATAGTCTCTAGGGGCCTTTTATGCTCATGCGTTATTTTTTTTTAAATCCGCCTACTGGCACGCCCACAATTAAATAAAACAATTTAATTGAAACACCCAAGTTTGAGCTAGGGAGCGTTTTTTTCGATAAAATCCTTTAAATGTTATATAACAAAATATGTAGAGCGTTCTTAACAATTCAACCATACTTAGACTTTTGTTACGCACACTTATGAGGGATAGGACTAAGAGTAGGGTATCCAACAGTTTGCCAAAGTTTGCTAGCTGTACAAGCCTTGAATGAAATTTAAACGCATTGACCATTCATGCATCAAGTGCGGTCGCCACCAATGGCCAATACCATTTCTTCCCGCGGACACGGATACGGAATAATTCATTGCGACGCCCATTCGTGAGATATATGCGTGAATAAGATGCTGCATTTCAAATGTTCTAATCCGATCGGCTTTTTTATCCCAACGTCGGCTCAATCGGCTCATCGTTTCGCCCAAGCCAAAACCGTCGTATTGCGGGTCCTTCGTCGCACTACGCAGCCATACGAAATGAATGCATAACAGTAGCCCTCGGATGAGCACAATTCCCAGTACTTGAACCCAAAACGAATAGGTTTTCCACGAATGAACATCTTACACGAGTGTCGCCCATAGTAAGCAATCATCTGCTCATCGATAGAAAGATTCTGCGAAAACAGGCCGAATTGCATAAATTTCTGGTTCAGCGCAGTCAGGCATTACAATCGTCATAATCACACGCCGTTTCAATCTCTCCGGCCACTTCTCCGGGTATGAATGCACTCGGATCGTTCAATATTAGGGCATCTTCGTCGATTCCTTCAACATCGCTTAGCTCGTCCTCTTGTGGCGGAGGCAACACTACGAAATCAACGTGATCCGCATGACGAATTTGCCATTTCTTCTTCATCGCTGCTGTATTCAATGCTCAATTTGAGCTTGTGTCAAATACTTTTGGCTATACATTTTCGAAAAGGTACAAAACATGGACACAATTAGAGCGCAGAAACAATGAGAAGACATAAATGACGCCGAATACGCAGGAAATGTACTCGAGAAACGCGGAATACTGAGACTGGACTGGAATGAAATGGGATCACAGCCATTGTGAATGCGAATCGACTTGGGGTTGTTTTGCATTTTCAGACACCGGCACTGGCGGGTGGTCGAGTATTTGACCACTTACCTTCGCGGGCATACGGCTTCCGAGAAAAATGGCGGATCGCGCCCGTAGTATTTTTGACATCAAATATAACGTTGGAGAATGCTCTAAGCAAAGTTAGCACTTGGGCAAAAAAGGGCAGTCTGGGAGTCAACCCGGAGAAAACTGTGCTGATGCTCTTCACCCCCAAAACCAAATTACCTGACTTTACGCTTCCTCGCCTAAACGGCACACCCCTACCCCTTTCAACCAGTGCCAGGTATCTAGGAGTTATCCTAGATCCTAAACTCAACTGGAAAATAAACATAGAACAACGGGTAAAGAAAGCATGTATAGCCTTCTATGCCTGCAGCAGAACCTTCGGCAAAAAGTGGAGCCTGCAACCAAAATTGACCCTGTGGATGTACACAGCCGTGGTACTACCAATCGTCACGTATGGGTCAATAGTATGGTGGCTGGCTCTAAAGAAAAAGTACTATATAACCAAACTTAATAAGGTACAAAGAACGGCATCTATAGGAACAACGGGAGCTCTACGGTCAACACCGTCAGACGGACTCACAGTCTTATTGCATCTTTTACTTCTTGATCTACATATAACAAACATCACAGCACGCAGCGTGATCAGACTCAGAGAGTCTGGATGCTGGACTGCAAAACCCTACGGCCACAGTAGTATTCTAGATTCTCTACCTAGAAAACTAGTTCCGCCTTCAACAGACTACATCATTCCCAGAAAGTCTTTCACAAAAACATTTCGTCGTTCAAATCCCTACTAGATCAGAATGGCAAAATGGACAAGTGACAAGGGATTTCGATTAAACAATCTACACGGACGGTTTAAAAATGGACTGCGGCGTGGGTGCGGGAGTTTTTTTCGGAATCCTTAAACATCGCAAAATCGTACAGACTTCCGGATACTGCAAGCGTCTTCCAGGCGGAGCTACTGGCTATCCGTGAAGCCTGTCGCCAGATCAAACTTCACTCAAATATAACACCGAGGCAAAGGATCGCCATAATTATTGACAGCCAGGCTGCCATTAAAGCGATCGCTTCGGTCACTATATCCTCTAAGTTAGTACTAGAATGCCGTAATGAGCTGGCCCTGCTTGACAAGTTCAAGGTTACCCTGATCTGTGTTCCAGGGCACAGTAACGTTTATGGAAACGAACATGCCGACGAACTGGCCAGTCAAGGCTCTGCTCTCCACTGCTCTCTGGCGGAACCAGTCCACATTCCGCTCGGAGCAGTTAAAGCAAATATACCTTAAGAAAGCCAACCTCAGATGGAGCATGCTGACTTTCATGCGTCATATCCAGAAAAACGTGGCCAAACTACAACAAGGCAAAAACAACCGACCTTCTAGGTAGAACCCGAAAAGACATCGCAAGACTTACAGCGGTCTTCACGGGATACTGGCCTACAGGTGACCATGCGGCCAAGCTGGGCATCCCATACAATACACACTGCCGCAGTTGCAAAGTGACAAACTGAAAAAGAAACCCTAATTCACTTTTTATATACCTGTCCGGCTTTAGCTAGGACCAGACTACGTACATTGGGAAGCCCTTTCTTCAATACACTTGAGGAAGTCTCCGAGAAAAGTATCAAGGAACTGATAACTTTTCTGAACTCCGCAGGTTGGATTTAGCCTCCCCACCAATCGATAATACCCAGGTTTACGTGAGTTTGTGGTAACAAAACGGCACTCTAACATTCTAACATTCTAAGTTGGATGCAATCTGTGTGTCAGAAACTTGGTTTCAGACAGACATTGCGGATGCATTATATTTAATACACGGTTATAGACTTTTTAGGTCAGATAGATGTGGTCGTGGTGGAGGTGTTGCGGTTTATTTAAGAGATGGTTTGTCATGTAAAATAAGGTGCTCCTCATCAGGTGGTTCATCGTTCGAATATTTGTTTCTAGATATTATTGGTAGCGAGAATAATCTTCTGTTAGGAATCGTCTACAGACCGAATAAAAATGTCGATCTAGAGCCCTTTTACACTCTTATGGAAGAATTGACTGTCAGCTCACCAAATATACTATTGTGTGGTGACTTTAACAGTAATATTCTAATTGACAGGAGCTTAAGCGATTACATGATTTCACTTGATTTGTATCCAGTGAACTCAACCATACCTACTCATTTCACGAATTCATCAAGTACGCTTTTGGATGTTTTCTTTGTCAATAGAAAGGATCGGGTATTGTGTTATGATCAACTCTCTGCTCCAGTTTTCTCATATCACGACCTTATTTTTTTAACTCTTGATTTCAGCACTGAAAACTGTTTAGATGATCATCCAATCAAATTCAGAGATTTCAAAAACATTAATAGGTCGATTCTTGAGCAGCATATTCGCATAATACCCTGGGAAAATATTTACCTTATGAATTTACCCGATGAACAAGTAAAGTTTTTGAATGAAAACATATTAAACCTCTATAACACACACGTCCCACTAAAAACAAAAAAAATCGTTTGCGTATCCAAACCCTGGCTTACAACAGAAATAAAAGATCTAATGAATCAACGCGATCAGGCCTACCGAAGGTGGATACGTTTTCGAGTGCAAGAGCTGCATGCAGCTTATAAAACTTTGCGAAACAAGGTTGTGCAAGAAGTTAGAGCTGCAAAAATATCTTTCTACTCCAACTGCTTAAATGTCCGTTCTGATACTCGTAAGCTATGGAGTAGCCTTCGGGAACTTGGAATCGGCAAGCAACGTACTCAATTGCTAAACAACATTGACGGTAATGAATTGAATCGTAAGTTTTTGTCTGCTCCCAGTACTGCTCCCTCGATTGATGTTGAATATGTTAATGACCCAACAACAACCCTCTCAGATTCCTCTTTTAGTTTTTCGTGTGTAAATGATTTAGATGTTTTAGAAAGTCTTCTTTCAATAAAATCTAACGCATCCGGAGTAGATGAAATTAACCCAACTTTTCTAAAAGCCATATTACCCTTGCTGCTACCTTTTTTTACTCATGTGTTTAATACTGTAATTACTACTGGCATTTTTCCATACCAGTGGAAACTCGCTAAAATTATTCCAATCCCAAAGAATTCATTACGAGATGAATTCCGACCAATCTCAATCTTACCTTTTTTATCAAAAGTATGTGAACGAATCATACAAAAGCAACTAAATGACTATATTTCACGAAACAACTTTTTAGTAAGCATTCAATCCGGTTTCCGTCCTAAGCACAGCTGTACTACAGCACTCATGAAAGTCATTGAAGATATTAGGGATAAATTAGATGATGGTTGCGTTACCTTTTTGGTTCTATTAGACTTTTCCAAAGCGTTTGATATGGTCAACCACTCTGTTCTCTTAAAAAAGTTGCACCTTGAGTTTAACATTTCTCCAGAAGCCATCAAATTGATTTCCTCGTACCTTATGGAAAGGAAACAAGCCGTATGCATTGATAACCAGCTCTCTGAGTTCCTCCCGATAAAACGAGGTGTTCCTCAGGGATCGATTTTGGCTCCTCTGTTATTCTCTTTGTATATAAATGAAATAGCTTCCATAATACCAAATGTATCTAAGCATTTTTATGCCGATGATATACAAATCTATAAAAGTTGCCACTTAGGTCTTTTAGAAAACTGCGTTTGTACTATAAACGAGGAACTAGATCACATTTCTACTTGGGCAGTTAGCAATGGTTTGACCCTTAACCCAACAAAATGTAAATGTATAGTTATCTCCAAAAAGATATTAGATCTATCATGTTTTCCATCGGTGCTTCTGAACAGTATCCCCTTAGAATTTACAACCACTTCAAAAAACCTTGGTATGGTTTTCAACAGAACACTTACATGGACCGATCACATTAATTCAACAGTCGGAAAAACATATGGAGTTCTTAGATCTTTGTGGGCCGTTCAGCAGTTTACCCCATTGAATATTAGAATGGTTCTTGCCCGGACCTTGGTAATCCCAGTTCTTACTTATGGTTGCGAAATATACTACAATTGTGATTCTGCAAGCAGGAGAAAGTTGCAAGTAGCATTTAATAGCACGATTCGTTACATTTTCGGTCTCAAAAAATACGACCATGTCTCACATCTATCTATGAACCTCCTCAATATGTCGTTCGAAAACTTTATAAAGTTTCGTACGATGAACATACTTTTTACTATTATAATGACAAAACAGCCAACTTACTTATATGAAATTCTTCGATTTCCAGCATCAAGCAGATCAAACCATTTAATACTCCCTCGTTTCTCTTGTCTTACATCAGAAAGACAATTTTTTATTGCTGCAATCCGTCTCTGGAATTCACTACCACAATACTTGCGGGAGTCAAGCAGAACTCAACAGTTTCAAAATAGACTAAAATGTTTCTTTATTAGTCAAAGCAACTAACTTCTTTTTTTTTTTCTTTCTTTTTTTTTTTTTTTTCTTTTCTTTTTTTTTCCTTTCTACCTTTATGAATCTTTCTACCTTTTTTCTACCCTTTTTCTTCTTTCTTAAATCACATAAATTGTTATATTATAAGCCAAATCCTTGAATATTGAATTTTGTAAATCCATAAACTATCACTAGATTATAAGATTTATCTTACTGTGTTAGTATTTACTCGAAAATAAACTAAACTAAACTAAACTAAACACTCAGTGCTAATTGGGTTTATCTTATCCAGTCGTTCCGCAGCTCTCATCGAGATAGGTCGGCTAGTTAGTGTTCAGCGGGAAAAAAGGAAAGTGGATCGATTATAAAAGCGATTTAGCCAAGTGTTTTCAAGTCTAAAGTTGGCTTAGTAAGCTAAGCGTCCGACTTTGACGCCGGAGACTCGGGTTCGATTCTCGGCCAGTCTTAGTTTTTTTTTTTTTTTTTGTTTTTTTTTTTCGAAAATACATATAGTGATAGAGACACAAAAATAAACAACAAAAAAGTGCCGCATTATCAGGCGATGGACCCCGGAAAATCGGTGGTCCCGCTTACGGGTGTGGGTGTGCCGTTGCGACGTGTGGTGCGAACACGTGAGCCGGCAAAAAAATCAGCAGCAACAACAGCAGTAACAACAGCAGTAACGAAAGCAGCAACAGCAGCAACAACAGCAGCAGCAATAACATCAGCAACAACAATAGCAACAGCAACGAGAACAGCAGCAGCAGCAGTGTGTATGCCAAGGGCAGTAGCTGCACATGCTTCTAAAATGGCACCAATTGCAGCAACAACAACGGGTCGATCGTTGCCTAGGCGAGTGTTCTCGCAGGCAATACCAGCACCAACAAAGTCAGTAGCAGCAGCTGAAAACCCAGCTACAGAAGTAGAGAAGGAGGAGTTTCGGAAGGTGGAGAAGAGGCGACGGAAGCTTAATCCAAAGCCGAATCTTTCTGCGAAGAGAAGGGCGAACCTGGCAGGCCCTAATGTGGAATCATCGATGGCTGGTACCGATGATGACACGGATAACACCAGCTCTTACGAAGCTGAAGTGCGAGCGGGCCGGTACGTCGGAGAGGGAAACTCCTTCAGGGACCTACCGGTCGACGACGATGATAGCAATGTCATCCAAATGGAGGATAGAGAGGAAGATGATGAGGAGGCTCAGCTTGACCAACTCATCAAAGAGCTCCTTGAGAAACGTGAGCAGTTGAGGCTGAAAAAAGTACAGCAGCAGCAACAACAAATAGTGCTGAGGGAGCAAATCCAGCAACAACATCAACAGAAGCAACAACAACGACAACAGCAACAGAACCAACAAAAGCAGCAACAGCAGCAACAAAAGCAGCAACTGCAGCCAAATCAGCAACAGCAGTCAAAGCAGCAACAGCAGCAGAAACCAGCAAGGAAGAACAAAATTCCACCGATTAATGTGAGTAATTTCGACATAAGTGATAGTATAAGGTTATGTAGGCTTATAACAAAGAACTTTCATGTTAAAAGGCTATCGGCCAATAAACACATAATTATTTGTGAAGAAATAGAGGAGTACAATAGGGTGCGCACCGCCTTGGGAGAGGTTAAGACCGAGTACTTTACGTACACCCCAAGAGAGCAAAAGCTAAAAACCGTTGTATTAAAGGGAATTGATCCCTCAATAAAAACGGAGGAGCTCGAAAGAGAGCTAAAGAACTTTGAAAGCGATGACCTCAAGTTCGTGGGGGTCAAGCCGTTTTCCTCGGCTGTGGCAAGGGGTGGTAACCGTCACTTACCATTCTTCCTGGTTCAGCTCACTCCCGACAGCAAAATTGACAGGCTGCGAAATATCCGCTACCTGTACTACCATGCTGTAAGGTGGGAGAAAATAAAGAGGTCAGATCGCATACTTCAATGTATGCGCTGCCAAAGGTTCGGGCACGCCGCAGCTAACTGCAACATGCAGTTTAGATGCGTGAAGTGCGATAAGGACCACATACATGGTGAATGCTCTCTAGGTAAGGAGAGAGTCGAAGATCGGAGTGTACTCTCCTGTGTGCTCTGCAGGAACTCTGGGCATCCCGCCAACTTCAGGGGTTGTCCAAAGTACCAGGAGTTGAAAAAACGAGTCCAGGCCCGCAAACAGCAGTCTGAAGATGATAGGCGTCAGAGGAGTCGCTCGTTCGCAAATTTTGTGGCACCCAACGTGTCCTTTGCCCAAATGGCAGCTGGACCGGGTCAAGCCCACATGACATCAAACCAACCAAAGGTAGCCCAAAAGGCACCAGAGGTGGATCTGGACTTAAAATCGATCCTTCTGTCTCTGCACGGAAAGATCGATAAGTTCCAGAAACAATTAAATGAACAAGCGGCCCGAATTGACTTTATCTATTCGGAGCTGTTTGTGGGGTCTGGTGTGCCATAAATCTAATGGCTGCGCTGGATGAGGGAAACTTAAAGATCCTTGCTGTGAATGTTAATTCACTAGTCAGGATCGAGAAAAGAACGTCACTTGCCAATTTGTTGAAAACCGAAAACCCGGATGTGCTTTTGGTTAGCGAAACTAAGCTAAATCAGAAGCACAAATTGGGATACAAAAACTATCATGTAATAAGAAGAGACCGGCCTCGCTCCACTCAAGGAGGTGGGGTTGGAATCTTAATTCGAAAAGGCCTGCGCCATAGGGTTATATATAGCGGGGGTAGGTAGGTTCCAGTTGTTGGAGGCATGCATCATATGCATTCCTCTCCATAGCCGGAGGAGATTGTATGTGGTGTCGCTTTACGCACCTGCTGCACCTCCACCAAACCAATTTATGACAGAGCTCGAGACACTTTTTCGTGGTCTGCAGCTGAACTCGGAAGAGAATTATTACTTCTTGGCCGGAGATATTAATGCCAAACATGCGGCATGGGGAAATGTTACTGCAAATCCCAGGGGCAACCAGTTTCACGACTGGTGGCGCCTCAATATGATTGAGTACAACCTCGAGTTGTACGCGACGGATATCCCTTCTTTCCCAAGAAGCGGTGCTTTCCTGGACTTGGCCTTAACGGACGCAAGACTTCAACTGACGAACATAGATCAAAACACGCGGAACTGTTTGCGTGCGTTTGAGTACGATAGTGACCACTACGGACTCGCCGCCGCAATACGGATCCCGAACGAGCAAACGCTGCTGGAGGAGTACGAAGCAGTGTGTTCATTCGATTATCGGAGGGCACAATGGTCGCGCTTCTCCAGATTTTTAAAGCGAGATATACGTTCGAGTGGGATCGACCCACCGATAAACAGTAACATGACAAATGATGACATTGATCGGCATTTATTGCAAATGGACGACGCCATCAAACGAACTATGGAACGAACTATTCCTCGGGTAGGACGTTCCGACGACGACCAGACAGAAAAGTACAGAAACCCTACAATCGACGCACTATACCGACAGAAAAGTAGACTGCTCTCGAGGCTTAAACGGCTGTACAGACAATTTGCTGACCCCAACGACCCGGAGGTTAGGATGCTGAAGTCAGAGATCCGAATCCTGAAACAGCTGATTAAAGAAAATTACAGAAAATCTGTAAGTCTGTATTGGGGCAATAAAATTCGGGCTATTAAAACCTGTAGTCCGAATATGTTCCCACAGATAAATAAGTTGTTCAGGAGGAAAGATCACAATGATATTCCTTGTGTTCGAATCTCCCAGACAGCAGAGAACAGACAGACAGTACTGACTGCTGGAATAAGTCCAGAAAGTGTCGCTTCAAACGACGATTTTTTCGTGGTCGAGGACCCACAGGAGAAAGTGGATTTGCTGGGCGCTTGTTTCGAGGCCGTGTATACGGTGAACAATCCTGTTCGCCGTAACCACGACATTGAGAATAGGGCTCTAGTGAGCCACTTCTATCTGCGCACCGAACTTGAGAATTGGCGATCTGAGAATAACGGATTCACCGTGTTCACTGATGAAAACCATGCTAATGCAGTTGTCGCCAATGGCCGAGATGCATCGCACTTGTTCGTGTCGAAGGATGATCTTCTGTGCATCTTCGAGTCACTAAAGAATAAAAAGTCGACGGGGATGGATGGTGTCCCAAACGTCGTATTGAGACACCTGCCTTTGGAGGCTGTAGATATTTTCACCACGCTGTTTAACAATGCGCTGAATAATGCACATTATCCGGCGCATTGGAAGGTAGCTGTGGTACACCCTATCCCGAAAAAAGGTAAAGATAGGACGAACCCTGCCAATCTCCGGTCAATTAGCTTGCTTCCGAATATTAGCAAGGTCTTTGAAAAAGTTGTCAATAGAGCCCTGTTAAAGTGGGTCGAGGACAATAACATAATCCCGGACAACCAGTTTGGTTTCAGGGCGAGGCATGACACTATTCATGCCGCGTCGAAACTGGTTTCCGACATTCAGTGGAATAAATGCAAGAACCAATGCACGGGTGCTTGTCTGGTTGATTTTGAGAAGGCTTTCGACACCGTATGGTTAGAGGGACTTTTCTACAAGTTGACCAGGCGGGGGATGCACAAACCTTTGCTATATGTAATTTATAATATGCTTATGGGAAAGAAGTTCGTAGTCAAATGTGGCAACGTGACTTCGAGCAGAGTCTTTCAAATTAAAAACGGTTTACAGCAGGGGGCGGTCAATTCTCCGATCCTGTTTAACATTTACACGAGTGATCTGGTGGGTTCACTCAGACATGCTATAGCGTATGCCGACGATTTGGTGGCATACAGATCAGGTTCTAAAATCGAGGTCATTAATATCCTTTTGCAGCGTGACTTCGATCAAATTAAGCGATATTGCGACGACTGGAAGTTGAAAATCAACTTTCAGAAGACGGAAACAATCTTGTTCAGAACTCCATTGGCTGGGGCCTCTAGGGATACCAGAAAAAACTGGAAAAAATTGGCCATTATTGGACAAAATGGGCAGCCATTGGCGGTGAGAAGCGTAGTTAGATATCTAGGTATCTGGCTTGATCAGTATCTATATTTCGATAGACATATAGTTGCTTGTCTTGCTGGGGCCAAGAAGGCTTATGCTTTGACAAGGAGACTGTTTCATAGCAGTCAACTTGACTCCAAAGTGAAGGTCATTTGCTACGTGGCCCTTATAAGGCCAATTATCGCTTATGGTTGTCCATTGTGGTTCAATATAGCGCCCAGCTATATGGAAAAGATTCGGGTTTTGGAGAGACAATGTCTTAGGACCTGTCTCCGATTGTTCCGAACGCCTGAATCCAACTATATAAAATACTATCCCAACAAGGTCCTATACGATGGGGCTCAGTTGAATAGGATTGACAATTTCCTCATTAAGGTCACTCGAAGGCACGTTGCAAGGGCGATGGCCAGCGACAATAGTCTGATATTTGGGGCTTACTACCCCAATGAAATGTACATTGAGAGTACACTCCGGTCTGGCTTTATCCCGCCAGAGGCATTTATCCATATTGATGCAAAAGGGCTGGTACAGACGAGGGATGGTATTCCGGTCTTATACCATCGCTACCGCAGCGCGAGAGATAAGCGGCTCCTCCATGACGGGGACTTCGACAATGCTCATGAGCTCCTCCGTTTTAGTACCGCAATATCGGAGAGGGATAGATTCGACACGGAAAAGCAATTCGCCGAATTTTGGTGGCTTGTTGAGGGGGGAGGGGTCAACATGCCCTCCCAGGACGGTGCGTTACTCTAGGTAACTTCCTCTTAGCTTATAACTTAGATTAAGTCAGCTAGGGCGTTTTTGGGAGAGGCCGGGCTCGCCAACGTGTGGTGGTGCTTCTGGGAGTTGACTGACGCTGTAAGGCTTCAGTGGGCTCACGGCGGCGCGTGTGCACGTTGACGACTGCCAGGCGCTCGGAAAGCAATTGGGATTTTGACCACTTGTTGCGCAAGGCAACGAGTGCTCAGAATCCTAATTATAGTTAGAATACGTTAAGTAGTTTAAGTAAGTAGAATAGGTAGTTTGTAATTTGTTTTATATAAAATCTCAATAATGAAACCGAGTTTTAGTAAATTTTCTCGAGGAATATATATGTAAGATTAGTTCGTAAAATAGTTCGTAAGCCGAAAGGCAATAATTCTAAGATATAGTTAAGTTTAGAGCGTTCGCATAAGGACCAATAAATAAAAATAAGTATCCTTATAATTTTAAGTTAGGTTTAATCATTTTTGTCTAGTATTTAAGTAGATATTTATCAATGAATAAAAAAATGAATTTCAAAGTCAAAAGGGTTTATCTTATCAAACCGCCACACCTACCTACCCATTACGTTGAATAATAGTTGGAATTGAGAGAATTTATTGCAAATATTTTCACCGAATTTTTGAAGAAAAAAAAAGGCAAAAATTGCACTGCGTCCAGGAGCGAACTACCAGGTAATTGACCGAATCGCGCAAAACCAAATTTCATGCGAGTTGTATTAAATATAAAGAATTGATCTTATTCTACTATGGCAACACTTACAAATAATAGTGCCATCTATACTTTAAATATATCTATTACGTATTCACCTAATTCACCATATCTTGGCATACTATATATTGTTCTTTATACCCTATTCTAAGGGTATATTAATTTTGACGCATAGTTTGTAACATACCTTAATATTGCCCGTAGACCCCTAAAAGTTACTATATTTATGATCAGCACATCGATAGTAATGTCGATCTAGCCATGTCCGTCCGTCCGTCCGTCTGTCGGCAAAAATTAGGCCTTTAAACTGGACCTAGAGAGCTGAAATTTTAACCATATACTCTCTAGGGTCCCGAAATAATCAAGTTTACGAATTTTTGAAATCCGCCCACAGACACGCCCACAAACTCAAAAAAACAAAATTTTGGAAAAAATCGAATTTTGAGCTAGAAAGCTGAAATTTTTTATATATGATCTACGACTCCTAAAACTACTCGGGATACATTTTTTTCAAAATCCGCCCACTGACACGCCCACAAATAAATAAAACAATTTTTTTGAAAATCCAAAGTTTGAGCTAGGGAGCTGAAATTTATAATATATACTCTCTATGGGCCCTTTATGCTCATGTGTCAATATTTTCAAAATCCGCCCTCTGACACGCCCACAATTAATTTTTATTATTTTTTGAAAATTCAAAGTTTGAGCTAGGGAGCTAAAATTTATAATATATACTCTCTAGGGGCCCTTTATTCTCATGTGATAATTTTTTTTTTAAATCCGCCTACTGACGAGCCCACAATTAAATAAAACAATTTTATTCAAACACCCAAGTTTGAGCTAGGGAGCGTTTTTTTTTGATAAAATCCTTTAAATGTTATATAACAAAATATGTTTTTTTATAATTTGCTTACGCTAAAGGGATTTTTTTCTGTTGTTACAGTACCCTTATAATGCTAAGAACACAGTGTAAGCTTCTTGATATTAGAAAGAATAGAGAGATAGGAAAGAAGTGTTTTGGGTGCAGTTGTAGGGTTTTTCTAGACGGGTGGTGTCTAAGTTACTTAGGGAGATTACGATTTCATGTATTCGTTATAAAGTAATGGACTTGGCCGGGATTCGAACGCACGACCTTCCATTCCGTAAGCGAATACACTACTACTGCACCATTGCAACCCGCTAACGCAATAACTAAGTAACTAACGTAGTTAAATTAGCTGCGCTAAAAATGCAATTGATTTGGTGGTTAGCTATCATAATGACAACTAATTTTTGCTATTAGCTATTAGTTGTGTAACTAAGGTCCTTTTGTTTGCCAAAGTTAGTTGCGGATGACAACTAAAAGTTGGTTAGTTTTTAGCCGTAGCTTTTTAGCTGCCTAGGTAATAACTAATAACTAGACCAACATTTTTTATTTTGCTACTCGTATAATGGTGATAATTTATTGGGATTTATTATGCATATTGCGTTTAAAATAAAAATTGATTGAATGTCCCTTTTATTTTACATCAGGTTATTTTACAAAGAGGTCCTTGGAGCCACAAAAAGGTCCTTTAAACCCGAAAAAGGATATTTTCCCAAAATGTCTTTAGAAACGGCACTGTATATATGAGTTCCATGTTATTTGAATGAGGGGTGCTAGGAACAACAAACATTTTGGTAAAATATCCTTTTTCGACTTTTAAGGACCTTTTTGTTGTTCCAAAGACCTCTTAGTCAAATAACATTGAACGCAGATATACCATGCGGATTCTAATGACATTTTGGAAAAATATCCTGTTTTCGGCTATTAAGGACCTTTTTTGTTGTTGCAAGGACCTCTTAGTCAAATAACATTGAACACAGTTATACCGTGCGGATTCTAATGACATTTTGGAAAAATATCCTGTTTTTGACTATTAAGGACCTTTTTTGTTGTTGCAAGGACCTCTTAGTCAAATAGCATTGAACACAGATATACCGTGTGGATAAGGACCTTTTTTGTTGTTGCAAGGACCTCTTAGTTAAATAACATTGAACACAGATATACCGTGTGGATTCTAACGGCATTTTGGAAAATTATCCTTTCTTCGACTTTTAAGGACCTTTTTTGTTGTTGCAAGGACCTCTTAGTCAAATAACATTGAACACAGATATACCGTGTGGATTCTAACGGCATTTTGGAAAATTATCCTTTCTTCGACTTTTAAAGACCTTCGACCTAAAGAGATCTTTTGTACCGTATGGGCCAGACAAATTTTAAACTTGTAGAATTTCCACTTTCCGTGTAAAGCGGACAATTTTACCTGTAGATGAATTCTTTATGCCCTCGGGGTTCATTTGTTCCCTGAAAAAGATCTTCTTTCTAATTCCATTAAGGGCTGGACATTCACATAAAATGTGTTCAGCTGACTCGTCCTCTTCAAGACAGAGTCGGCACTCAGGAGAGTCTGATATTCTCATTTTGTGTAGACGATATCTTAAACCATGGTGACCAGTAAGGTAACCTACTAAGTTTTTGATATCATGCCTGCTCAGGTTTAGACATTTGCTGGCATTTTGATTCAAGGGCCGAATGGCTCGTTTGGCCTGTCTTAGACCTGGGATGCTTTCCCAAAGATAGATACATTTTCCATGTTCCCAGCTTTTTATTGCTGCCGTTGCTGCTGATCTAGGAGTGCAGCAGAAAGGTTCGGGACCTATGAAAGGTGTTTCTGAACCTTTTCTGGCCAGTTCGTCGGCCTTTTCGTTACATTCTACCCCGACATGACCCGGAACCCACCATACTTTGGTCTTGTCTTGTTGAAGCAGTACTTGACTGATTTGGAGTCAATGGTATACGAGCTAAGGGCGTTTATAGCTGCTTGACTATCCGTGAATATATGGATGGTTGCACCTTTTATGCCAGATAAATTAATGTGGCTGGCGCATTCTTGAATGGCGTGGAGCTCTGCTTAAAATACGATGGAACTTTTTCCAATGGGTATCGAGAAGCGTTTGTGTGGTGCGTATATTCCCTCTCCTACTCCCGTTTCTAGGATCTGTTAGTCAAATAACATTGAACACAATATACTGCGCGGTTTTTTAGGAGTTTTTGAAAAAAATGTTTTTCTCAGGCTTAAGGACCTTATTATACTATACTAAAGTGACATTCTTAAATCGGCCATCGGTTACCGAAGTACAAATCGATATTTTTCCTCTTACCTTCAACTGATGTACAACAAACTTCAAGCTATACAACCTCAATTATTCAAAACAAACCTACTTCCACACAACTTCCCGGTGTTTCGTAAGGACATAATAATCTCTAAAATTGAAAATAATTAAAACTGGAAAATGTATAACGAAATAAAAGTATTGAACCTGTGCCTTTTTTCGTTAAATTATTGGAAAAAATATTTACACATGAGCTTCAAGCGCCCCTGGAGAGTCCATATTATAAATTTCAGCTCCCTAGCTCAAAATGTGGTTTTTTGCCGTTCGACCTGAAAATCTGACGATGACGGTGACGCTGAAAATCTGACGATGATGGTGACGCTCGATATTTCCAACTAGCCCCTACCGAGAAAAAAGATATTTACACATCAACGAAAGCAAAGATGTTTTTGTTTACACATCAAAAATTGCAGACACTTTATATAATGTTAAACATACAAATAAAAGTTGACTGACTACGACTGATAGGAGGTCGTCAAATTTGGATCGAAACACACTGGCACACTTGTTAAAACTTGTGGAAAAGTCGTGGAAACGTTCAAAGCTTTGGTCACTTAAATATATGTACTCTTCCAATTTTTATATTTAGCTATAAATAACGTCTTCGTACAAAGGTTAAACATTTTAAGAATTCCATTTCAACATCACAACTCACAGTACCCAAATGTTTAACCTCTTTAAAGAAAGCAAAATATTACGAATACTCATAGCTCGTACCTACATACAGGTATAACTCTAACCGTTCGCACCACTTGGTTGCTTAATTTTCAAGTTATTGCAATAACTACTGGGCAATAGCATCTTATGGATAAGCACGTATTCATCGTATTCACTTTTGCAGGTGAGTGTTTCATGGTAGATACCCAATTTTCATCAGTGAAAAACATCCTAAATGGAAAACTAAAGCATAATAATCTCTGAAGGAAATCAAGAGCTGCTAGCCCTTCCAGGTTCTCAACAAATATAATATAATGGAGAAACACCTGAACATCGTGATTGAATTTAATATCGTGGAAAATGAAATTTTCTTTTTTACCTTAAACATCCATTAATTCTCATTCCATGCAGAGGATATCCTAAGAGATCCTAAGCTTTGAGTATATGCTTGTTCTTTGCAAGCATATCCTATACACATTTTGCGCATCTAAAATCTTCGTCGGCTAGCAGGTGGATAACACGCTATAAATACATTTAATTCTCAATAAGCTTCGGGCTGTACTCGTATTAGATATTCTTTGGGTAAAGAGTACTAGAGAAGCCCGGTGCTAAATTCAATAAAAATTGTATATTTTTTTCTCTTTCTGCCTTGCCGTTGACTGGAGGGACGATTACAACTAAGTGGCGGTGACATGAAGGTTGATGTGAACGCAAGCAAATGTAAGCAAAAGAAGGACCCAACTCCAACAGAGGCTACAACCGAGGATGATGATGAATCACTTAAAATGGAGGGAAACCATTAAGGATGGTCTAGTGGTTACGTGCTCAGTCGGCTTCAGGAGCACTCCCTGTTGTAGGGTGGAAAGCATTTTCAATATTTCAATTTTCTATTTTCACCAGCCATCTTTTCAATACCTGTCCCCCCTTTGCCTTGTTGGGTGAGTATACTCGTATAGTTACTTATAATATATTATCATAGAATGTTCCTCCTGCAATAATAATTTCCGGACTTGCCCTATGTTATGTTTTATTTTCGTAATAAGGTTCATGGAAATTACATACATACATTAATTTTCATCATTAAAGCGTTAATTTCCACACTCTCATCTGCAGAGTGGTGGAGTAACGACGCTCATCGTTGCGTTGGGACATTGGATGGGTGTTGACATCTAAATTGTTTTTTTTAAAAGAATGGTTTTCACCCAAACGAATTCAGAATGGGCGATGAAGAAATAATGTATATAATTTATGAAAGGGTGTGATGTAGGCAATGAAATCACTTTACTTTTCATAACACCATTTTTATTTTCAAAAATTGTCGACCTGTGCACAAAAACAACCTGTTTATTTACGCACGTTTGAATGGCAGAACAATAATGTTGCAAAATGTTTTGGGTGAAAAAGAGAAAAACGTATCGATCATGTTATCAGGATCCCAAGAGGTAAAGGTACAACAAATAAAATAAAATTAATTTCAGGTCGCGCACATCAGGTGGTATGCGTAATGATTCTTTTGTGGTGAAAAATAATTTTAAAAAATCTGTACTACCTACCTACACAATTTTTTTTTGAATTGCGTCGAGATAGACGGAAATTTATTTAAAATAAAGTAAAAAACATTGAAATGTTAAATGTAATCGTGTATCGATTTATAAATGAATTCTGGAAATGCGATATGGGATAATCCTTGGGCTTAACGAAAATTAAATATTTGTATTGAAAATTGTTTCGTAAATCTATCCTTGGACTAGGGATACCTATGATAAAATATTGATCGATAATTGAACAGTTTGTGTCTTTACATGTATGCAGGATCGACTCAATGGAGTTAAGACGTTATAATTTTATTTTCTTAATCAAAAAATAAATGATGTTAAAAATTTACGAATCAAACAGTACTTGGGTGGAGCTAGAAAAATACGATATGACATTCCTTCGACTCAGAACCCAACGACTTTCGACCTCACATCCATGTGCGTAGAGCGTAGCATGTCCGTGTACTCCAAAGAATCTTATTCTAATGCGAACAGTTGTTGAGGAATATTTTTGCGCAACAGATTTCACCTGCTATCCTTCTATTCCCTCCCCGTACCTTTCTTCTATTGGGTGGCATCTGCGAGGTCATAGGAAAGTGGAGGGCAACCAAGGTGCCATCAGCCTTTGGGCTACTTCCGCGAACCTCGAAGGTACCACCCACACAGGTACCCAACCTCGTGAGTGGAGGTGATTCCTCAAAGTTAAAAGTGGAGACGAGTAGAAGGGGCGGACCGCCGACCGGCAGATCGAGAGCCGAAGCAAAGTGCCCAACCCTTTTGCAACATACCAACTTGGCAAAATGGCCCCAACGTTGTCTCCACACAACTAACCGTGCGAGGCAAATGGCAATGCGGCAAGGTGGACGGCCTTAGCCTGAGTGCCCTCCAACGATACGGAGAGGCAGCAGATAAGTGTGGGTGGACGGCCTACACGTTTACATCTTCACGAGAACCATCACTGACACGGTGGGGTGTTAGGTTCGATAAGGGGGAAGAAGCCGCTCTTCCTTTTTATTCCGTCGTAGGAGCACCGGGGGAGCAGCAGAGGAGTGTAGGCGGTCGGCCAAGAGGAAAGGCACTCCCGTACAAGACGTGGCAACACTATCAAACGCTGAAGAGAAACACGAGACACACAGAAGACTGGTCGACACGAGACAACTGAAACAACGTACCAGTCAATAAAAAAGGAGAAATCCTGTGTAACGAAACAGAATGTAAGGAATGACCCGCTATTGGCAAGACTCTTACATCCTATGTGAATAGGATTCCACCAGACAGATTAAAATTCGCGGTTGTCTAAAATTACTGAAAACTCACTTTGCTTTCTTTTGGGGTCTAAGGGGATTTATGGAATTTACTCCACGCGACGGGGGGGGGGGGGGGGGGCGTAATTGCAGCGTCATCCTGAAATTTCGTCTCTTCCTGATATGGGTCATCTTTTTCGAGATCCAATCATTCCTTTTCCACCGATTTAAGGGTAATTTCAATAACATTGAATGCGTATTGTTGTAGCTATTTTCCACTTGGCAGAACTCAGACGAGAAATGTCAACCGCAGATTAGATTTTGATTTGATGAGAATATTGTTTCAGGTCGGTCAAGCAACTCAATAATCCAACTCTCCAGTGGTGGATCGTTAGAATAAGAGAGGATGGATTGAGTGACTGAAAAATAAGCGAGGGGATAACGTGTAGACGCTCGCACACCATTGCGAAAATGCTCTGGTGCCGCTGCATGTGGTCTGCCGTTGGCTCGCTTGAGCGAATAAAGGTAGGGAAATATGGCGGACAACCACCAACACAGTGGTGGACGTCCATTGCAAGCCGTGAGTGAGATTGCCTTACGAATATGTGAGCGAGTGTATGAGAGATGAATGCTGGCCGAACTGGAACAATGAAAATTCTGGAAGACCACTTCTTGGTTGACCAGCTAACTAGTTAGTCTGTTTTGTTGCTTTATAACGTCGTTTAAAACCTTTTTGTTTTCCTTTTTCGGATTATTCATTTGTCAGTGGTTCTGTAATAGTCGTTCAACAGCGTAAGCTAATTATTCAGGTGTTTGTCCTTTTTTTGAGTTCCCGGGAAATAGCCTTCTGGGCTATTATTGTTGCACATCGTTGTATGTGACTGTTCTTAACGTATAGAGGACGTTAGAAATTTGCAATGCTAGAGAAGGTGTCTCCGCAAACAGTGAAAAGATGATTCACTTTAATTTAAAAATAAAACTACGCACGTTTGTTAAACGTTATAATACTTTTTACTTTATTTTGCTTCCTTTAAATCCCAACTGCCAAATTCGAATGACCCGAACATGACTTTCAAAGTTATTGGGAAACCTTGGTATTATTATTTACTATTTACTGATCAGCTGTAAAGCTTAATGTGGTCATTGACATTGACCGTGAAAATAGTTGTCTTCGTATTCGTTACATAACTATGGCTTATTACAATAACTTCCTACTACTACATTCAGGATTATACCATTTGCATCTAAATGCATGCCAGACTGAGACAGCATGATTTGATCTACTTCTCGCTCACATCTAATTCGGCCATCATGAATTCCAGGTTGCATTTGACAGTTCTCAATTGTATTTCTTGGCGGTGTGTCGTGGTGTTTTTTATTTTCGGTTTTGATCGTCTTCTTGTGTCGTTTGTCGGTTTTCTTTATCTCGAGTGCTGTTTTGTGGTGTTTTTCCTGGATGAGCCGTCCTTTGAGGCCAGTTTGCAGGAAGTGTGAAACTCGTACTTCGAGTTACAATGTTGTCCCACATTCCAGCGACTAGCCCAAATGCACGCTTGTCTATTTCACCATTTCTGCCAGTCGGCACTGGCGCAGCCCCATTTGGTTTTCCTTGTTGTGATTATTTTGTTGGGAACCAACAGTGACTATTCGCGGTTTGACGTTCGAATTGTTTTGTTGAAATTTCGGTATTTTAGCTCTGCGGTAGCGACCGCAAATAATTTAATAAATTGAAATCGTTTCCTTTTACCGCGGAAAAGTGCAACACAGTGTACAAGAAAATGAGTACCAAGACCTTAACTTCGGGCATTGTAGAAATGCACTCTTATTATCCAAGGATTGTCTTTAAATGGCTGCACCATCTTACGATGGAACGATTTCGGACTCGGACTCTAGCTCGGCAAACAACTATCTTTCAGTGGCCTGATGTTAACGATGGGGAATATACTTAGAAGTCGAAAATTAAAAAGTATAACTAATACAAACATTTGCTCAGATAGCCAAGCTACAATCCAATTCTGCTTTCTTAATATACCTTCCTTAAAATCCTAAAAATTATCAGGAGATTTATTACCTTGTAATACGTTTACCTGGATTCTTGTGCACAAAACTACACAATTTGTGGTCACTTTTCTTACAATTTTACAAAACTACATTAAACTGTTGGGCAGGTAAGTTCCGATGACGTGTAACTTTTGTATTTAACTGGCTCTACAGCAGCCTGTGCATGTGATACTGCAGCTTTCCGTTCTCTGCGACCCCAGGAACGCTGCTTTCAGTTATCCAGATCAAGCTCTCCGACATCCGCGATGGCTTGATCTTCAAAACAGGGTTCTGGTCCTTATTGCCTTCTAACACGAGGGCTGGGAGTTGAAGACGCTCTTGGTTAGAGCATTTTTCTCAATTCACTGAGTTTACCGAGCCAATGGAGTTGACGTTCTTTAGCTTTTTGGACTACATCAACGATTAAGTAAAGCCCATAGAGTTCGCGGTTGTACCTTCTCCTCCATTCACACTTGTCGCAGACAAGATGAAACATCCAGCGGAGAAATTTTTTTCAAAGGAGAACAGGCGGAATTAAGGTTCGATAGAGCAGGCATATTGTGGTTTGAGATAAAAAGTTTGAACCCATTTGATTTGTCAAACCGAAGTAGCAACGGTTTAATAAGGTCATTCTTATTATAGGTGATGTTTACTTTAAGGAAGATTAACTCCTTAGTACCTCGAAGTTTTTGCTCTCAACAGGGACATTTTGTTCGGCGGTGGACAATATGTTTGATTGTTTGTTTGTTGAAAGCATTATCTTGGTCTTTTTCTCAATAACTTCAAGATCAGCCCATTTCGCCTACGGTTCCTTCCGTGTCGAAATCTGTCCTGCGCACTATCTTTTCCGGGACAAGATTAAAGAAGTCACTTGACAGCGCATCACCTTGCCGGAATTGCGTGCAAGTTTGGAATAATTCAGAAGAGCTGCTTCCAAGCGGCACATTACCCCCGCATATTTCAAATGTCACGCGACATACATAGCTACTCGTATGTGGCCGGAAGCGAAACTTATAACGTCAGTGTGAATAGTATTGAAGAATCGTCTTCTCCTCCTCATCCCTTTCCATGCAGCTTCTTCAAAAAACTTTTCTATTCACGCCAAACCTTACTCCATGCTTGCCTATGAGAATGTGTCCAGTAAGTACACCTGTAGTGGTGCTGATGTGAAATCTTTTAAGAGCAATTAAACTTTATCGCATCTGAATATTAAAAGTGTCAAAGAGCAAACACAAAGGGTTAAAAAACTAAAATTTTATTTTTTTTTGTCTTTTCAGCAGGTACCCACAGGCATAATATGCTTGTCGTGGAACAGCTAATCCTAAACTTATAATAAAATTAAAAGTACTTTGAACAAAAGTTGGGTTGGATACTGGTAGTTGAAATTGTAGCGTAAGTTTCGGTGAAAAGAAAGTTCAATTTACAGTATTAGTTTTTTCTTTCAATTTGTTAGCGTTAAAAGTAATTCAAGGCAATGCGGTTGTATCAAAATGGACCTTTCATTGGTCTAAGTGTGTCGGCCTCTGCCGACTGCCATTATAAGCTATAACCTAATGCGGTTCTATTATGCACTTGTCTCTTACCACTGTGGCTCGATTTTGCATGTTGTATACATCAAATGTGCTTATTTTACTTCCAAGTGGTAACCACCGTTACTGGTAATGCCTGGATAGGCTTGCTAAAATTATTAGCGCGAGTGTTGAACAAGAAAAAAAAACACTATAATGCTCTGTCGGAAAGACTGGCTGATGAGAACCCAAAAGACTTATATGAGCCCCTCAGAAAGAGGACATACGGCGGATGAATTCACTAGATTGAATCAACGGTCTCGTTGATAGTCAGGATGACAGATACCTTACATAAGCTACTTCGATTTATTTGGAGCTGAGCTTGGTAAGGATTTATGAAGACTAGTCAGGGTGTTGAAAAAGAGATGGTGGCGGATGAACCCTCTATGCGCCAACGGCAGCTCTCACATGCCCCAAGTGGGTTACTGACACCGGAATATCCGGTCCGCTGCCTTTGGGTCAAAAAAGAAAAAGAGATGGTGGCGGATGAACCCTCTATGCGCCAACGGCAGCTCTTACATGCCCCAAGTGGGATACTGACACCGGAATATCCGGTCCGCTGCCTTTGGGTCAAAACAAATTCAGGGTGTTGTAAAAGAGATGGTGGCGGATGAACCCTCTATGCGCCAACGGCAGCTCTCACATGCCCCAAGTGGGTTACTGACACCGGAATATCCGGTCCGCTGCCTTTGGGTCAAAACAAAGCCTCGCCCTCCAGGTTGCGGGTTGTACCGTCGGTATAATTTCCCTACCACGTCAAACAACCACAGTTATGCGAGAGACACCAAAAGCTTCGGATAATGATTACCCTCATAAGGTCAACAGACCCGGTACATCAACGGACTACGATATGAGAGTTTGCACCTGGAACTTGAGGACGCAGTACATTACAGGAGCTGCTCAAACACTTTAGTACCTCGAGCGGTACAAGCCAGATATTACCGCGATACAAGAGAAACGATGGTCATGGTCAGGTATGATGAAAAGCAAAAATTGCGACATTTATTACAGTTGCCATAATATGTGCACAAGCGACTACCGTTGAGGCTAAAGATACCGCCAATACGGAGTTTTTTTGACCTCTTGGACGAAGCCTACGACGCCTGCCAAGGTCTGTAAGGAAATCATCTTCGGTGGAAAAGTTGGTAAGCCTCCTACGACATCAGACAACGGCTTCTGACTAATCGTGTAATTAATACCAGTACCAGCTCAAAGAAATCGAAGAGTGTCGCGATCGAAACAGCAGGCACCAGTGTGGATTCCGGCAGGGCATATCGACGATAGACGAATTTTAAATAGAGACTCTTCATCTTTTCATAAAAGTTAACCCCGCTAAACGATAGCATTCATCGCAAGAAGCTCTATATGGCGATGACCGAATATGGGATCCCATCAAAGCTGATACAGCGGTGTCACATGCACAGATTTCGGCAAGGATGCCCTATCAACAGATTTCTTCAATTTTGTTCTGAAGAAAAAAGTGCGTGGGGCAGGTATAGGCAGGTGGAAAACGAAATCCTAAGCGGGTGGCAATGGTGCGATCGGAGTGTGTTCACTAACTGATTGGCAGGTCGTTCGTTCGAGTCTCGACTAGGGCTATGATTTTAAATTGAATATTCACACGAATACAGATCTCCCTAAGCAATTTAGGCGCCACCCGTGGAGAAAAAACCCCACAAAAGCACCAGACTTCTTTCCTATCCTAATATTCTGTCTAATAGTAAGTAGCACCTAAAATCATGCAACGCCATATTTAATGGCTATGTTTTGCTTACCGTTCAACAAAATGGCTGCGCTCTGTTCCAAACACAACAAGGCTACTTACATAATACAGAAAATGAAAACCCCTTTAGCGTAAGCAAATTATAAAAAAAAGTAAAAAAATCCTAAATGGATCCGTCCAGTTACTGGGATATGCGGACGATATCGACATCAACGGCTGTTCCAAGCGTGCCATCTTAGAGGCTTTTGCAGCGATTGAAGAACAGACGAAATTGGTTGGTCATGAAGTTAATGAGATCGAGACCAAGTAGTTGTATGCTATCCACAAACATCTATTCAATTCCGGCAGTGTTGATAGAATTAACTTCGAGGTAGTAAGGAGTTCATCGACCTTGGAGTTAACAGCAACTCCACGATTGGCACCTTAGTGAAAATCCGACGAAGAATTACCTTAGAAACCCGCTGTTACTTCGGTTTGGCAAAACAAATTGGTTCAAATCTCCTCGCTTAAAGGACAAAATGAATGCTCTATCGAACCATACTCCTGCCACCCCTGCCTTACGGTGCCGAATGTACACTAATGCTCCAGCCACCAGGATCTTCGACTCTCAGCCCTTAGTTTCGAGAACGCAAGGAAGGCTGAATCTTTATTTTAAAGACCCGGCCATCGGGGACGCCAGAGCGCTAGGTCTGTACAACTGGAAGCAGCGTGTCTGTGACCGCGGAGGATGGAGGGCTGCATGGTCTTAGGCAGAGAATCTTCACGCGTCTGTAGCCCGTTAAGTGAAGTAAAGCCTCTCACCACACTTTTATGGAAAAATAATATATTTTTTGACAAATGCTTGAATTCCACAATTTTTGGCATGCTTAAAGTTTTTTTTTTTTTGCATTTAAATGAATGCAAATACGCCGCAGTCAAAATTATCTCAACCCTCTTTGTTTTGTTTATCAGACAACAACAGATTTTAAAATCTAACATAATAAATCTTTTGTATTATATGCGGCCAATGTGTTTTCGGCTTATACAATTTCGGCGACTGATTCTATGGCTTAGTCCCGAAAAGCCCCACCAACCGTCTGTAAAACAATATGAATTGATGTTTTCCGGAAAACGTTGCACCCGACTCGATACACGAACTAACCACTTTTTTTATAAGAAGCGTGCGCTTAAGGGATTTCCTTTTCTGTAATTGAAACAGTACCCTTATAATGGTATCCACAGCAAGCAGCTCCCAGCAAAATGATGCATTGCCTGTTTTTAGGTGCTAATTACTGCATAAAAGAACTTGAAGAAAGGAAAGAAGTTTGGTGCGATGGTTGGTTGGTTGGTTGGTTGAAACCGGCCCTCGATGAGGATGCAGAAGTAGGTCCATTGTGATGCCGATGTGTACGGTGGGTGGGTCACCCTCTTACTCAGGGAACCATTTGCTCCTCTGAATGAAGGAGCTAATCCTTGCTGTGCAGGCGTTGTTAAGATTGTTTAGATCATTGAAAAGGTATTCACCCAATGTAACCTTCCTAATGTTGGCGAGTGCAGGACACGTGCAAAGGAAGAGACTGATGGTCTCCTCTTCCTCCTCGTCCCTACAGCTTCTGCAGAAGTCATTGTAGGGAATGCCCAACCTTTGGGCATGTCTTCCTATAGCACAGTGCCCGGTGAGGGCGTTTACTAATTTGGAGAGGGTTCCTCTCTTATGCCTCAGAAGTCCGATGGACCTGGATTTATTTAATTTCGGTCAGAGTAGCCTTGCGGTGTTGCACTGGTCGAATTGGTGCCAACGACGGTTGGCTTCGTTCACCGCATTGGTGTCTATGAGGTTTTTAATATAAGACGTTGGCGCCTCAATGTCGCTGACGCTTATGCTGTTTAAACCAGAAGAGCCTTGTCGGGCCAGTTCGTGAGCTTCACAATTCTCTGGTATGTTTGGTACGATAGGGTTATATTTATTTCATACACCAATCAGTGTGGTAGATGTAATAAATAAAATTAATACAGCCCATTTTAGCCGAAAATCGACCAAACACGATTTTTAATTGGGATTATCGTAAAGGATACAGTAGTTGCCACCCATAAAGAAATTTTGACTTTAAACAAGCGTAGCATTCTTATTTGAAACGTGATTTAAATATGTTATACATTTATATGCATATTGCTTAAGGAATTTAGTTTTTACTAAAAATGTACTTATTCGAGTTGATGGATTGCAAATTACAATTAAATGGATTATAAACAAAGTCTCCCAAAAACTACAGTAGTTGGAATCCCTGTACAGTGTTTGGCACTCTACGGAACTACAGTTGTTGGCACCCAAAAATCAAATAATACTCGTAACTATACTTTCCTTTCATTTTGCTCTAGCAATTCTTTGACGACGCTTAAAACATCTTCCTTTCGCTTTGGAAAATATTTAAGTTGACAAAGCTGTATCCAATTAACAATTTTTGCCTCCTCCTCTTTCGATTAAATTGTAGACGGGCCATGACCGGGTTTCTTTAAAGTGGCGCCAATGCGAAATACAATAGTTGATCTTAGTATGCCGTAGAATTCCGAAGCTCTCTTCTTTGAAAACTGTCCGCTTTTTATTGCCAAAACATCTAGTTGGAGCCGATCCTCATCATAACTTGATATAATCTGAAGCATATAACTGTCGTAAAGTACACTTGTTGGCACCGTCAAAAGTACAGTCATTGTCAGTGCCAACAACTGTAGTCCCATATAAACAAGTTATTGGTACCCCCTGGGAATAATTGAATTTTATGCTTTTTTGATACAGTTATTGGCACCCCTCTTATATTTAATATACTAGCAGATAATTGAAATATTGAAACTTAAATTAATAATATTTTATATATTGCCATTTGAAATAGCTAACGTTTTTATTCTTATTTCGAGAATTACAGAAAAAAACATTATTTACCAAATTAGAATTCAAAAGAATGTGAATTTTAACAAGATTTAACACTAAAAGAAATTGCACTTATAGGTGTTTGCGCTTTGATTTACGAATATCGACTAAAGAGAGCCTTTAATTTAGGAAATGCAGGAAAATGTTACAAATTTATTATATTTTTGTAAAACCAAAAATATTCCTCAAAAGAAGTAACTGGAACAGAGCAAATCGATATTGAACAGAGAGGTGTCAACTACTGTATCAAAAAAAAGGGTATCAACTACTGTATCCGCTACTCTATGGGACTAATTTTTATTTATTTATTTATTTTATTTATTAAGTGATTTACCTATACACAGTAAGATACAATGACCGGTACCAATAACAAAATAAGTGTGCAGCTTAAATTTGTAGTCCCTTTCACTCATATGCACAAGGAAATTCAAATGAACGGGACCATTAATTTAAGTTCCACATTAAATTTGTTATTGGTATGGCCCAATATCTTATAAACTAGTGAAAGGCATACAATAGTTGGAGCGATTATAAAAAGCTACATGAGTTACAAAACGAAGAATTCATGTTGATGAGAAAAAAGAAATAACGAAAAGTAAAGCATAAGCAATTATTTACACGAAAATATACAAAAAATCAATACAAAATTTTAAGAATTCAAGGAGAGATACGATTTTAATTCATTTTTATACCCTATTCTAGGGGTATATTAATTTTGACGCATAGTTTGTAACATACCTTAATATTGCCCGTAGACCCCTAAAAGTTACTATATTTATGATCAGCATCGATAGTAATGTCGATCTAGCCATGTCCGTCCGTCCGTCCGTCCGTCCGTCCGTCCGTCCGTCCGTCCGTCCGTCCGTCCGTCGGCAAAAATTAGGCCTTTAAACTGGACCTAGAGAGCTGAAATTTTAACCATATACTCTCTAGGGTCCCGAAATAATCAAGTTTAAGAATTTTTGAAATCCGCCCACAGACACGCCCACAAACTCAAAAAAACAAAATTTTGGAAAAAATCGAATTTTGAGCTAGAGAGCTGAAATTTTTTATATATGATCTATGGCCCATAAAACTGATTGGAACATAAAATTTTCAAAATCCGCCCACAGACACGCCCACAATTAAATAAAACAAATTTTGGGAAAAATTGAATTTTGAGCTAGAAAGCTGAAATTTTTTATATATGATCTTTGGCCCATAAAACTGGTTGGGACATAAAATTTTCAAAATCCGCCCACTGACACGCCCACAATTAAATAAAATATTTTTTTTGAAAAACCAAAATTTGAGCTAGGGAGCTGAAATTTTTAATATATACTCTCTAGGGGCCCTTTATGCTCATGTGTAAATATTTTCAAAATCCGCCTACTGACACGCCCACAATTATTTTTTTTTATTTTTGAAAGTCCAAAGTTTGAGCTAGGGAGCTGAAATTTATAGTATATATTCTCTAGGTGCCCTTTATGCTCATACTTAAATTTTTTTTAAATCCACCTACTGACACGCCCACAATTAAATAAAACAATTTTATTGAAAAACCAAAGTTTGAGCTAGGGAGCGTTTTTATTTACAAAAGCTTAGTTTTTTCGATAAAATCCTTTAAATTTTTGTCACGCCCACTTATGAGATATAGGAATAAGAATAGGGTATCCAACAGTTCGCCCAAGCGGACTGTAGCCCGCCCCTATGTTTTAAGTTTAGTTGTGTTATTTAAACTTGGGATAGAGTAGGGAAAGGAGTTCCACAACCGTGTGGAGTGAATGAGAAACTGACGCTCAGAAGTTAAGCAAGAGTTCCGAGGAGGGATCAATTGAGCAGATCTGCTTTAGGTGGGATATGTTATTTTTTCATATATATAAGTCGGTTGATGTGTTAAAAGTATGTCCGAAAACAAGCAAAGAGTTCGAAATTTAAGAAGATTGTCGAAAGTCATATTGTAAAGTTGGCTGGAGTAGAGTGATATTCGATCAAATTTACGCAATCCGAACACATATCGCACAATACAATTAAATGCCACATGTTTCCCCTTGGATACATAACTACAGCTCGCAAAAATTTTACAAGCATATGTTAAGACTGGAATGGCTAGAATTTTAGCAAGTAAGACTCGTGTTTTAAATGGTGTAAAGGATTGGGTCGCCCACAACGTTCGGATAACTCCATAAGTCTTGCCGACTGCAAGATTAATGTGGTTGTCCCAAGTTAAGAATCGATTAAAGGTCACCCCAAGGTTCTTGACGGATTCTACATACTCAATAGGAGCATCTTGGAGTGTAAGGATAGGAAAATAAGCCAGCTCTAGGGGCTTTCGCGAAATCACGATGCACTTAGTTTTATCTCGATTTAATATCAGTCCATTTTGTTGAGACCACTGCACTATATCGGCAAGATCATTATTAATCGATTGCGCGGCGTGCTCTATTAAACCCAGAGGACAGCTTAATACGAGCTGAGCATCATCAGCATACAAATGAATTGAACTGTTTTTGATGACATTAGGAAGATCGTTGATATATAGGGAGAAAAACAAAGGCCCTAGTATAGATCCCTGAGGGACACCACTTATGACAGTCAGGGGGTTTGAAAGAGATTGATTAACTTCTACGGCTTGAAATCTGTGAGTTAAGTATGACGATACTAACAAGGCTCGAAATTATATATATGAGACAACTTGCGGCACAAAACAGAGTGGTCAACCAAATCAAACGCTTTAGAAAAATCAAGAAGGACTAAGAAGGACACTTTGTCTTCGTCCAGAGCTTGCCTAATATCTTCAGACACACCTATGACAGCAGTGGTACAACTGTGTTTTTGTCTGAAACCAGATTGCTTAGATGATAATAGGTTGGACATGGCGATATGACGTCTAATTTGATTTTGGAGGATCCTTTCAAAGGCTTTTGACAAAAAAGGGAGTATTGAAATCGGCCTTTACTCATCATACTTGGAAGATTTTGGGATGGGGATAATTTTTGCTGATTTCCATTGCCCAAGAAAAATCCCTGTAGTCACCACAGTGTTAAAGATATGGGTAATAAAAGGTAGTAAAATGGGTAATACGATTTTAAGAAAAGATGGATGAATGTCATCAAGGCCAACAGCATTCGATTTGATAGATAGAATGCTTTCAACAATATTAGCGCTGTTGAAAGCTGTGAAGCAGAAACTAGGACAGCAAGCGTAGGAAGATGGGTTGCCACTTTGTTGAAATGACTGCAAACTATTTGACGATTTCTGCGACGAAATAAATTTTGAGTTGAGTTCATTAAGATCAGGAGCATCAACGTTATTGTTTTTGGATTTACCAATGCCAATATTGCGCAGATTACTGCACAAGTGCTTACTTCCTAATGAGGCGTTTAGTTTACTTGAATAAAAGTTAGATTTTGCGGCTCGTATTGCAGTAACAACTTTATTGCGATGTACATAGTAGGCTTTTCGATACCCTACCAAACGGAAACGTTTCCAACGATTGTAAGCAAGGTCACGCTGTTGACTATACTATGTATACGACACTTTATGAAGTGGTGGAAAAAAAATTAATTGAGATAACAACTAAACTTGACATTACGATGATAGGGAAGTAGAAAAACATATGTTGGAAAATTCTGTTCATCCGTCTGCCTGTTTGCAGATCTGCAGCGCAAGCGGATATTTGCAAACTTGATTCATAGTGTTTATTTAGTAGTCTCGCACTAGGCGTTATTGAAATTTGAGTTTTAGCTCTAAAACAATGGCATTAAGTCATATAGCGGTTTGTTAAAACTTAACTTTTCTAAAAACGGCCTTAACGATTTAGATAAAACAGTCAATCTGTTGGTAAAAATAGATTTTGCGTAATTTATCTTAAAACGGTACCTCCTATAAAAACGATTTTTTAATATCAGAATTTCTAGCTAACAACAAAACCGATTTCAATTAAATTTAAAATTTAGGAATTCTTTTATGATCAAATTCATACATAACTTTTTTGGTTTTTTAAATATGCTGGAAACGGGTATATTGAATTTTTACACATGAAAACTACAGATTTCCTTGTATTTAAATAGCTACTCAAAAAATTGCAAAATATTTTTAAATACACTATCAGCTCTGTGTCGTGGAGTGCTTAAAGCAAGCAACTATCACGAGCAGAAATTGCCGGCACAAAAAGTGCTCTCACAGGCTCATCATTTAGTGCAGGTGTTAGTAAGGACAAAACAATTAAAAATACAATAATTATGTACCTACAAAATACTAACACAGACACAAAATAATGCAAACAATTTAAGACATTAAAGCATTATTACGCAAAATATTTTTTAGCTTAATTTTACTAACATGCAAGTCAATCACATGATCATTTAGATTATAGATTCTACTCATGCGACTAATAGGCTCATGCTTCCCATAATTCGTTCTATGATGGGGGCTAAACAATAATTCAGCACTGCGCAAATTATGGGCACCACCACGAAAATTAAAGCCAATAGACGACAGCAAGTCAGGTGCATCTATTTGACCGCATATAAGCTGCTGTAAAAAAATGATATCGCTATTAAGCCTTCGTTGAGAAAGGGGTAACATTTGAAGAAGCTTAATACGCTGACTGTAAGGAGGAAGGTTAAAAGGATCATCCCATGGAAGTCCTCTAAGTGCAAATCGAATAAATTTACGTTGAATGGCCTCTATTCGATTTGAATGAATATTGTAGAACGGCGTCCAAACTTGTGAAGCATACTCTAGAATATGTTTTTTCAAAACTTAAAAAAAAAACGGTTTAAAAAAACTGCTTTAACGATTTTAAATATTTTTTTTCCTAGTTAGACTATTGCGAATAAAATACTACTGCATACTTAGTGTGGAGCAATGAATTCACAACCTATGGACTGAGCAGCCACATAACAAAGTGGTACACGGACGGTTCGAGGACTGAGGAGGGAACTGGTGCAGGAGTGTTTGGGCCAGGAACTAAGCACTACGAATCCATGGGCAAATGTACCAGCATCTTCCAGGCAGAAATATGTGCCATAGACAGACAGGTTCGTTCGATTCAACCTCGAGACAAACTACAGGAATTGCAACATAGCAATAAAGGCTCTTGACGCCTACGTCATCAAGTCAAAACTCGTGTGGGAATGCTTACACGGAATGAATAGACTAGGCAAGAATAACAGAATTTCCATCTGCTGGGTACCTGGCCATGTCATCATTACAGGCAATGAGGCAGCGGACTCTCTTGCAAGAAAAGGGGTAGAGGAACCCTTCTTAGGACCTGAACCGTTCTGCCGGATAGGAGAGCACACTCTTCGCGAAGAATTCAGGAGACTGGAAGAAGGGCCAAACAAGCGCAAACAAAGAAACTCTTAGGAAACTACAACCAAAAGAGATTCAAAGCTTGTATCAGCCTTAACAAAAACAACCTAAGAATCCTAACAGGCCTCCTCACGGGGCACTGCAGACTCAAGGAGCACCTGAGGAAAATGGGTATATCAGAGGACGGGCTCTGCAGATTCTGCAGTGACACCGCCGAAACTCCAGACCACATACTGGAATCCTGTGGGGCACTAGCCCACACAAGGATAAGATATTTGGGCAGGCACCAAATAATAGACAAGGACATACAAACCATGGACCCACAGTTCATTCTCAGATTCATCAAAGAAACTGGACTGAACGCTGTGCTCTAAGGAGTGTGACCTGCCAAGGAAAAATCAGAGCAATTGCTCGATTCGCTTCACATAAGAAGTATATAGAGAGGGCTCTGAAAGAGGGCATGAACCTCTCCGAGGTACAAGCAGGGGACACAATAGACCGATAGGTCGCTATGTAACATACCCTAACCAATATTATTATTATTATTATACTTAGTTTCTCCAAGAAAACTCTCAAACAAATTTGAAAAACTAAAAGATTTTTTCAATATTTTTTTAAATAATTTTAAGTTATTATTTATTAGGTACATATACGAGTATATCATCATTCTTTAAGATTTTATTATTTCAAAAAGTATTACATAACATGTAGGTAGGAATCATTTTTATAAAATTAAATTGATGATAATATATTTATTATGCTAGAGAAAATGTTTACCTTTAATTTGATGTATTAAACATTATTGTGAGTTTGCCACAAGTTTAGTAATGAGTCAAATAAAATGAATTTTACAAAATGTTCTGTTTGGTCGGCAGCTATGTTCTGTGTTTCATTTGTAGCCAGATAGCGGTAGTTCAGAGGTAGGTGTGGAAAAACTGCTATAGATTCTAAAGTACATGTCTGATTTTCAAGTATGAGGGATCATAAGAAAGCTTAAAAGGTTAAGGTTGTCTTTTTGATGATTTATAATAAATGTACACCACCCCTATAAAAATTACCGTGTAGGAGCTTGGGAAAAACATTTACTTTTTTTTTTTGCGCTGGAATCAAACCCCTGTGATCCAATTTTTTTTTTTTTTGAAAATTCAAAGTTTGAGCTAGGGAGCTGAAATTTATAATATATACTCTCTAGGGGCCCTTTATGCTCATGTGTTAATTTTTTTTAAATTCGCCTACTGACACGTACATCAGTAAATTATTTGAACAAAACATATCCACACCTAAGCACCGTGTCACTTTACCCTTTACCCCAAACATCACCAACAAATTAATGCACGTCTTTGCCAAAGCCCAAATGAACATAATTCATACCAACAACAACAAACTTAAATTGCGCTTGGGTTCCACAAAAGACCACACACCAACTCATCGATGCAGTGGAATTTATGAGACCTCTTGTTCTAATTGTGAGAAAAAATATATTGGACAAACGAGAAGAGCCGCCGAAACTAGATTCAATGAGCACCTGAGATCTGTGAAAAAGAAAGAGGTCGACAAAGCTATAGCGGCACACATATTTGACCCAAGTACTGCAGATCGACATACAATTACATCATTTGACAATAATTTCCGACTCATCAAAAATGTAAACAAACCACACAAACTAGACGCCTATGAATCGATACATATCCACTTGAACGACAACTTGATGAACTTGGAAGCTAGACCAATTGATTCTCTTCTGTTCAACTTATTAAAAAAGAAAAATTAGACACTGTTTTGTCACTCTCTTCACTATGTTTAACTTAACTTAACTTATTTAACCAACTATGTATAGTATATGTACCTAATCTCTTTTGTAATTGTTTAATTGTCGCTCGCTGATGATGGTTCCGCAGCTGAGAACCGAAATGCATACGTGCTAAATAAAAAAGAATTTTGAAAATTTCAAACATAAAAGTTTTTCGTTTTTGTTTTTAATTTTACTTCTATTTATTACGATTTTTGCGGTCAATAAGGTATAATAACTTTCAATTAATTGATCTGACCACGAACTTGGCTATAACATTCACGATTAAAACGGTGAATTAAGTTAAAGCCTCTGGGTTAGTTGCCGGAGAAGACAGTCAAATGAGAATGGTTAGAAACATTTGTTTGGCTGGATTTTGTCCGATTCTCTTCTCCTACCAGAGAGAAAAATACAAAGAGGTGCATTTTTTTTCTCTGCTACTTGTTATTGTTGGATGTGCTCAATAAGTTTGTTTCTTTCAAAGATGTTACCAGTGGAGTACTCAATTTACACGTTAAACAACAGCAACATTGTATCGCCAGCAATACTGGGGTTAGCTGTCGAGGCCTGCTTTGGATACATGATGTACATAAATACATACAATCATTTCTGTTGCAATAAGAAACATTTAAGCGAATAAAACCTTATTGCTACAACATTACGCTTGAAGAACAATTATGTGAGCTAGGTTTGATTTCCGTAGAAAAAACAATGATTCAGGAAATAAAAAGCAAGAACAGTTTCAAAGACCAGGTTTTGGATACTTTTGTCAAAAAGACTAGACGTATTCAACATACGTAACAATAATATATACTTATGGTATAACATTGTTTCGCAAAAACAAATATTAAATAAAAACAAAATTGGCTTCTAGTCTATCACGGCCCCGTCGTGGTCCAGCAGAAAAGTAGAAATAGATGCTATTGTTCAACAAAAACTATTGTATAACATCCTGTTGAGAACATAACGACCCGTCGGGAAGCATTCGTAGAGCAACTGAAATCATTTACTTTACAGAAAGTACATTTCAATTGTCAATCCTTAACCTAAAAACTACAAAACTAATTAAGGTGTTTTCAGCATGGTCCTAAAATGGACCATTTTGGAGTCTGAGTCCCCTGGGATCTGGATATCCTTTATATTAAAAAAAGACGTTTTGACTAACAAGGAATTAATAATTAAAAAAAATAAGTTGTTTATCGGATTTCATATCGCTCAAGAAGAATTATTAATTTCATTTTCGTTATGTAACATCATTATAACATCATCATCATGTATGTTAAACATAAATATAAATACGTGATAGTAAAATGATTGTATACTTAAGCTCAACATTTACATTCGTAACTCTGTCAACAAAATGGAAATTTAATTGAAAACCATAAAGGAGCTTTAAAAACACAATTACCTGTCAGCCTTTTTCACGCCCGACCACATAGCCGCAGATACCGGTGGCATAAAACGTAAATTTCCCATGGGCGGCGAGGCATACGGTATCCCCCGATATGATTCCACCGGATCCAAGTGTCGGCCCTCCAGTTGCACAATTACCCCTGATATTGCACCGTTTCGAGTGTGCACAATCCGGGATGATAATGTGGGGGGTAATTGTTGGTCATTACTGACTCGACTTCGTCCACTGTCGCCATTATTGCGACTATTGCCACCACTGCTGCTGCCACTGCTGCTACTGCCAACACCACCCGAATCACTACCGGAAATGTTGCTGTTGCTGACGCTATTGCTACTACCGCCATTGCCACCACCAGGACTATTGCTACTCAAACTATTTGAACCTGAACCAATGCCAGCGTTAAGACCGGCCGTTCCACCCATGCCACTGCTGCTGCTACTGCTGCTACCGCCACCAACGCATCGCACAATGTACGGTGAAGCAAGTAGATAAAAGTATACTACAACCATAACCATTATGGCGAGTGGTTCGCCACGAAGGGCAATTCAATTTCGTTTCCCCTGCAAGAAATCTTCTGTGGCTAGAGCTTTGTCCTTTGACGGCGTCGTCGTCGTCCTTTGCTCTTTGCAGCAGCAAAAGTCGTCGTCGATGCTGCTGTTCTATTTGACTCGGCGTCAGCGTCGTCGTCGCTGTTGTTGCACACGCTGCTGCCACTTTTGCCTTTCTCGATTTAGCAGTGGAGAACATTCATTACAATTTCATATGTATATATGTGCGGTTTGTGGTAGTAATGCGATGTAACTAAATCTGTTTAATCCTGTTTGTTTTCTCTGAAAGTGGGGTTGACGGGAACGTTAACAAAACTCAAATATTTAGCCAAAACACAAACTTAACCAGGTGGAGGACATTTCCGGGTACACGTTTCTTTTTTTTCAAAACGTAAAGGACTAGCGTCGGCGTCACATATATTTTAAACTCGTTCTTGTGTTAGAGTATGAGATGTGAGTCGATCGCCGTGTCGTTCCGTGTGTTCCACTTCTATGTCCAACTGTGGCGTTGTCGTTGTCTCCTAACGACACAGCACTTTAACCACTTGAGAGAAATTTAAAAGGGTCCTCGGAACAATTGCCGTGTTAGTCATTTTGTCTTGGGCGGTTGAGTGGCCAACTACTTGCTTTATGTGCAGGGAACAGTGTGTTTAACCTGAAAAATAAACAAAAGAAGCGTTTATGAATACTCAAAAGAATGTTTTCTTTTTGTTTGGGATATTTGAGAAGAATTTCTTTCGGGGAGCTTAGGGAATCTATGCAGGTAAGACTGCGGTTGGGTACACTTATTTGGGAAACACAATTATTTAAAACATATTCATGGCATTATTGTGAAGTATTAAGGTTGTAGTTCTACAGAAACATGCTTGCTTGACGCTGGGAGCTTTTAATTGCACAATAAGTTGGACTCTTATTAAAAAGGTGATAGTAATTTGCATATAAGAAGCTTGATATGAATGTGATGTTATTAGAATTATAGGTTCCTATGGAAGGTCCCAGTTATAGCCAAACGTAAAATGAAAACTTAAAGCAATTGAATTGATTTTTTGGTCCACTTAATTTATTTATTTATTTATTTCTTGTCACCAAAGAACAAAATCTTTCATAGACATAAGGTCATACATTACAAATTACTCGTAGATAGATGAAATAGGAAAATACTAAGAAAACGTAGAGCAAACAAATTATGACTGAACACTATCAAGTAATTTTCTTTTTATGGCGGAAATTGATAAGTTAAAATCGATTAAATAGACATAAGCATTATACGATATCATTAAACCGTTAACCGAAGACGAACGACCGTAGTTTGTACGAGAGTGGTCTACTCTAAAAAATCTAGTGCATCGCAGGTTAAATGATGGAACATTTATGTTGAGAAGGCTTAGAATGTCTGTTGAATCAATATCTCCTATTAGGGTCCTATGAACAAAGATAACTCTTGCAACAGTTCTCCTAACTTCTAATGACTCCAAGCTTATCAATTTTAACCTAGATATATAAGGTGGTAAGTTGCTTAAGTCAAACCAAGGGAGTCCTCTAAGAGCGAACCTTAGGAATCTTTTTTGAACTGATTCAATTCTATTAATATGAATTCTATAGTAGGGATACCAAACAATAGACGCATATTCTAATATAGATCTGTCACCCATGGCAGACAGACCGACTGATGAGCGCTAACCAAGAGCTGGCCAGGACATTCCGTCCGATCCCATGCCCCCCCCCCCCCCTCGCCATTCCCAGTATCCTTACTCCCCCCCAATGCCCACCTACCCCTGTTCCTATCCCTATCCAAACCTAACTCCAGTGGTGGTGTGAGCGAATTAGTAAACCGTGCCCAGGGATGAAATGTTGGGGGTTAAACCAATTGTTAACTGAGCTCCCTCAGGCGCCTTGGCGCGGGCCTGTTGTATATAGCCTTACCCAGGTATGGCGGCGCTGCCTGGGCTGACCTTGTTTTTTCCGGCCTTACTCGTGGGAATCTAAATTAAAAACTAAAAATGGAACAAACAAAACAAAATCAAAATCAAAAAAAAAACAAAAAAAAATTATAAAAAACAAAATGCAATTCCTGTCAAGGGGGAGAAGGAGATGTGTGAGGATGATTTATCATCTTCATCCATCTCTCTTCTAGCACAGGAATTGGATGAAACGGCGCTTTTGGCTAGCGACAGTGAGGAGTCGGTAAAAACCCTCACTAGCGACAGCGAAGTCACCGGTGAGCAGGCTGGAACTCTCATCGGTGACATAGACATACAGGGCAAGAAGGCAGCCGAAGAGATGCCCGGGACAGCAGGATCATCCGCTGTTCCTGGGACCATCTTGGAAGCAGCGTCAACAAAGACAGGAAGAATATAGGGAAAAGTAGACACAGCTGGCTCAGCCGCTGCATCTGCAGTTTCCTCTAATATAACAACGAAGAGTGCGAAACAGAGCGCACAAAAGAGGGCTAAGGCTTTGCTACGTAATGCAAATCGCAAGGTAGCCAAGTATGGGAGCTGTGAACCCAGCACCCTCAGTGACTGGGAAAAGGCAGCGTTTGCGAGGGCCAAGACTTTTCTGGCCGACCTGAAAAAAGCAAAGGAGGGGAAAAAGCTGCCCAATGAGGAGGTGGAGCTTGAACTGACTGCACCCTCCACCTCCTACGCAGCAAAAGCTAAGGAAGGGAAAAATGATTCGGGAAGGAAGACGATTTTCAACAGCAAGAGAGGCAGATCCGACGATGCCGCCGAGTCCAACGCAGCGAAAAAGGTGAAGGCTGTGACCACACCGGCAATGCGTCGCGGACACAGCGACCCGAAGGACGAGCATCTCGTTGCTGTGATAAACGAGCTGGAGCCTTGCGGTCGTCTCACAATCGACCAGTGGAAAAACGTCGAGGAGAGGTTCCAAGACACCCTGTGGAAGGAACTATCCGCCGCAGGAAACGGGGAGCTTCAATTTGATGGCGCTGGTTGGGAAGGCGGGCGCAAGGTTGTTGCTTGTGGAAACAAGCTTTCGGTAGTTTTCCTCAGACACTTCGTCACGGAGGTATCCGATGCATGGGAAGGTATTAAGCTAAAATGCTTAACGGTTGCCGAGTTGGCAAAATACAATCCGCCAACAGCCTGGGTTTGGGTACCTAGTCCCTACACATACCCGGAGAAGCTCCTAGGGCTCCTACATATTTAAAATCGGGAACTTAAAGCCGATACATGGAGGGTCCTAAAGACGGGGCCTAGACAGCAATACGGCCAACACTTCCTACTGGCCCTAAATAAGGAATGTCTTCCATACCTGGAGAAATCCAATGGGATGGTAAGATATAGCATGGGGAGGTTGATGGTCAAAACATCGACCAAGGGCAGAGATGAGGAGGAGCCCCCCCATGATGATGATGGAAGTGCTGCAGATAAACCTGCACCACAGTAGGGCTGCGACGGCCTGTCTGATGGAGTACGTCATTAGGCAGGACATTGCAGCCGTACTCATACAGGAGCCCTGGATCAATAAGAACGTGATTCAGGGGCTCCGGCAAAAGAAACAATACATTGTTCTACAAGGCGGAAGGTAAAATCAGGACTCTTATCCTTATTAAAAACCACATAAAGGCATTTCTTTTGAATAATTACAGCTCTGGCGACTTGACGGCGGTCATCTGCTAAAGGGAAGATGGAAAATCTCTGTGTCTGACCTCAGCCTATCTTCCCTACGACTCTGCGGTCGTAATAACGGAAGACCTAAAGGACTTGGCTGGTCAAAACTGGATGCACGTACTGGGCTGTGATGCAAACGCCCATCATACGCAATGGGGTAGTGGAGACACAAATTCAAGGGGTGAGTGTCTTTATGATTTTATTATATTGTCCAACCTTACGGTATGTAATAGAGGGAATTCACCTACTTTTGTTACACGTAACAGACAGGAGGTTTTAGACGTTACACTTGTCTCCAACACAGACAAAATGGAAATCAGGGAGTGGAGGGTAGTTGATGAGGCATCTCTGTCTGACCACAGATGGATACGCTTCAAAATTAATTTTCAGCATAGGGCGTGTAATTTCTATAGAAACCCAGGAAAGGCAGACTGGGATAAATACATAGATTTCATTAATCTACGTTTAGATACCCAGCCGATCACCGGCGAAAATATGGTGGACTTAGATAGGGCAGTAGAAGCCGTGAGCAGAACCCTAAACACAGCGTTCGAAAAGGCATGCCCAGCAAACAAAAAACCAAAAAGGGCTCAACCGAAGTGGTGGAATAAGGAAATCGGCCTTAAAAGAAGGGATTTAAGAAAACTTTATAATAGGGCAAAACTCATTAAAAACGATACCACATGGGACGAGTATAGCGAAAGCAAGAGGGAATTTAAATACTTAGTGAGGAAATCCAAGAGATCTTCATGGAAAAAGTTCTGTGAATCTATTGAGTTAACTGAAGAGGCGTCGAGACTGCGTAAAATGCTCTCAAAGGAGGCTAGCGTACCTAGCTACCTAAAAAATAACAACGGGACATGGGCCGTGAGTAGTCAGGAGGTTCTGGCTACCCTGGTGGAAACCCATTTCCCCGGTTCCACAACCACAACGGACCTAGGCCTACAAGGGCAGGAGGAAGTCGACTGTCCCTCTTTCGAGTGGGAAGAAATTGACAATATCATCAACCGAAAAAAGTTACGGTGGGCCATGCATACATTCAAACCTTATAAATCTCCAGGGCCGGATGGTATTCTACCGATCATGCTCCAAAAAGCGCCAGAGCATGCAAAACAAAAGATTTTGGATATACTGAGATTCAGCCTAAGAACAGGGCATATTCCAACAGCCTGGAGAGAAGTCCGGGTTGTTTTTATACCCAAAGCCGGCAAGCAGGGTCACACGACGGCGAAGGACTTCAGACCAATCAGTTTGTCGTCCTTTTTGCTCAAAACCCTTGAGCGTCTGGTGGAAGCTCACATTAGAAATAAATGTAGCAATGGTTTCTTATGCGAGTCACAGCACGCATACGTAAAGGGTAGATCAGTAGAAACTGCTCTACACAACGTAGTGGGTAAAATTGAAAATAGTCTACACTGCGGCGAATTTGCTTTGGCCTCTTTTCTCGATATAGAAGGAGCCTTCAATAACGTTGAGTGTAGAGCTATAAAAAGCGCATTAACAGGCGCTAACATAGAACAGGGAATCATTAATTGGGTATGCAACATGCTCGCCAACAGGAACATAAACTGCTCCCTTGGTCAAAGCTCCATAAGGATGTCTGCAACCAGAGGAACCCCGCAGGGGGGAGTCATATCGCCACTGCTGTGGGTACTGGTCATTGACAACGTCCTAAAGGAAATTAAGTCAATGGGTATAAGTGCCACAGCGTATGCGGACGACGTGGTCATAGTAGTGCAGGGAAAATGTTTGAATACCTTAAGTGAGATCACAGAGACCGCCTTAAGGAAAATTAGTAATTGGGCCAAGGGCTGCGGACTAAATGTCAATCCCTCGAAAACGGAGTTAGTCCTGTTCACGAGACGACACAAAATACCGCACTTCAATCTCCCGAAACTTGACGGAGAGGAATTGCTCCTCAAGGACAGTGCGAAGTATCTGGGCGTAATCCTAGATAGAAAATTAAATTGGAATCTTAACATAAGGGAACGAATGAAGAAAGCGTATAATGCCCTTTTTATTTGTAAGAGAACAATAGGCAAAACATGGGGCCTGAAACCCGCCATGGTACACTGGATATATACAGTAGTGGTGATACCCATACTTACATATGGCTCACTTGTGTGGTGGAGGGCAACAAATAAAAGAACCATAATTGGAAAACTAGCAACGGTGCAGAGAACGGCAAGCATAGCCATCAGTGGTGCAATCCGTACTACTCCTACGGCAGCACTGGACGACTTCCTGCACTTTATCCCGCTAGATTTAAAAATAAAGCAACTTGCTGGCAACAGCGCTTTGCGCCTAAAAAATTTAGGCCAGTTTAAGGACTGTAGTTTTGGGCATTGCACGATCTTAGCTGATGTGCTACCCGGAAATCCTATACGGACTGATGAGATTTGCCCCTTGGTCGACCATGACATCCCCTATGAGGTGTCATACCCGCGAAGGGAGGAGTGGCAAAGAGATGCAGTCATAATAGCAAACCAGGTTGCTATCTACACTGACGGCTCTAAGACGGGGGAGAGAAAGGGTTCTGGCAGTTTTTCTGCTGATCCAGACCTGAGAGAGTCTATACGACTCCCGGACACAAGCAGTGTCTTCCAATCGGAAGTTCTGGCTGTTCTAAGGGCGGCAGAGATAGTGCAGATGAGATCATTGTCGGGAAGAGACATTGCCATCTATATTGGCAGTCAGGCGACACTTATGGCACTTGAATCTGCTAACATTAACTCTGAGATAGTCAGAAACTGTCGCACAATGCTAAAAGCAGTATGTAGACGGAATCGACTAAGACTGTGCTGGGTACCGGCACACAGCGGTATAGAGGGAAATGAGCAAGCCGATGAGCTAGCAAGAAAGGGAGGGGAGCTGGAAAACAGCGGAGGTGTGAACATTAAACCACCCCTGGGCGTCTTTAAAGGAAAAATCAATGAAAAGATTTTCAAAATGGCTGACCTCAGATGGCAGACCATAGTGGGACATAGGGTGTCTAGAGCCCTTTGGCCCCATTTGGATAAGAAAAGATCTAAGGAAATTCTAAAATTGAGCAGGGAACAGCTTAGAACAGTAATTGGGATTATGTCAGGGCACTGTCTTCTAAGAAAGCATGCTAGGCGACTTGGTCTGGTGGATGTGGACACGTGCAGGTTCTGTGGTGATCTACAAGCCGAGGAAGACATAACACACATATTGTGTGAGTGCGAGGGTATAGCACGGAATCGTAGGAGGATTCTAGGGGAATACTTCTTCGAGGAACTAGGGGAGCTGAGCGGCATAGACCATAGGAAGCTGGTTAAGTTCTGCAGGAGGATTGGGCTCTGTCTAGGAAAAGTTTTTTAGGTTTTTAGGTTTTTCTCCAATTGAAGTTTTTTCAAGTGGTTCCATAGGGATCGCGATGGGCCCTTCTGGTGCCTAGTGCTGTATGCAAATTGCATACCCCTTTTTAACCTATGACCTATGACCATACATGACAGGTGAAAATGTTATGACTGAACATTTAGAGACATTTAATGAAAGGTAGCTTTTAGAGCACCACAGATGAAGTTTCTGAAGATATGAAGTTAGAAGGTAAAAAGAGTGATAATCATTTCCCGGCAAATATATCTTAAAGTCATCCGCAAACATTAACAAAGAACATTCAGGAATAAATTCGACAATATCATTCACAAACAGAATAAAAAGTAGAGGTGAAATATGACTTCCTTGGGGAACACCAGAAGTTACTGATATATTTTTCGAAAAATTATTACGAAACTTTACATTTTGAAATCTATCAGTAAGGAAGGAAGAAAGCCATTTTAAAAAGAAAATTGAAAATCCCAATTTTGTAAGTTTAAAAAGTAACATTTTATGGTCAACACGATCAAAAGCTTTGCTGAAATCCATATGGATCGCATCAACCTGGTTACCCTTACTGATTTCAGAGATCACAAAGTTAGTAAATAAACATAGGGACGGGCTACAGTCCGCTTGGGCGAACTGTTGGATACCCTATTCTTATTCATATCCCTCATAAGTGGGCGTGGAAAAAGTCTTAGTATGATTGAATTGTTAAGAACGCTCTACATATTTTGTTATATAACATTTAAAGGATTTTATCAAAAAAAAAAAACGCTCCCTAGCTCAAATTTGGGTGTTTCAATAAAATTGTTTTATTTAATTGTGCGCGTGTCAGTAGGTGGATTGAAAAAAAAATTAACATATGAGCATAAAGGGCCCCTAGAGAGTATATGGTTAAAATTTCAGCTCTCTAGGTCCAGTTTAAAGGCCTAATTTTTGCCGACAGACGGACGGACATGGCTAGATCGACATTACTATCGATGCTGATCATAAATATAGTAACTTTTAGGGGTCTACGGGCAATATTAAGGTATGTTACAAACTATGCGTCAAAATTAATATACCCTTAGAATAGGGTATAACAAAAGATTGGTTAAAGTTGATCTCTTTTTTACAAAGCCATGCTGATTACTGCATATGAGGGATAGACTAAATAAATATCTATGTCTTAAAATGTTGCTTAAGAATTATTTAACTAATTTATCACAAATAATTGAGAAATTGAACATAAAATTGACTACACAACAAATTGATTAATTTGTGCGTTCAACTTCCCAGTCAATTCACAGAAATGATACCAATCGTTCTGGCTCTGGCCTAGATGCATTATTGAACCTCCCACCCCTTGATGTTTACATCATGTGGTGCACAATCAAAGCTATCTGACTTTTAAGAAGAGGTGGCTTTTGGTATAACTCGCACTGGAGTTTTGATGAACTTGCGCGGCGGTTGTCATTCGACTCTTGTCTTATTGATATGCTGTCCGACGCAATAATACCGGAAATTCGGCTGAAGCGCCACTACGAAGTCGACTTTCCTCGTGTTCAGGACTGGCTCTGGCCAGACTCGGAGCCTGGAAAGGAATGCAGTCGAAATTTCACGGATGGCTCCAAAACCGATCAAGGATATGGTGCTGGTGTTTTCATGGAGAGCGACAACATTAGACTTTTCATCTCGTTAGGCAAACATGCGTCAAACAGAGACTTTTGCTATCCTCATGGCCATGGACTATGTTGCGAGGAACAGGTGGAGGGGGCGAAGTATCTGCGTCTGTAGCGATAGTCAGTCTGCGCTTAATGCCTTGCTCAACACCTTAACCACCTCCAAAATAGTCCGTGAATGCAAGATATCTCTGAGTTCGGTCGGAAGGCTGAATTCACTTAGACTTGTCTGGGTCCGGGTTCATAACGGGATCACGGGAAATGAGGTCTCCGATGAACTTGCTAGACAGGGCTCAGACGAGGACTTCTCATTACCTGAACCAGTGATATGTCTGCCTGCGTCCTCGGTCAGGGCTTCCATAGACGGTTGGGTTTCATATGAACAAAATAGCAGATGGCAGGGTGCAGACAGACTAAACGATTTCTTCCCGACGTCCGTAAAAAATCTGCGGCAATCTTGTTGTCTCTCTGTTGTTCTTATGAGCCATTACGCTTTTGCCGAGCATCTTAAGGTGATAGGCCTAAGCAATGGCACCAACTGCGAAGCTAGTGGGGAAAGCGATGTAACTGCGGAAAATTTCCTCTGTGATTGTCCTGCTATTACTCGTATCAGATGGCAGGTATTTGGTGCTGATGTGGTGAGTCCTGTAAACCTTAGTTCCTTATCATTGAAGCGCCTACTCATCTTTCTGGGAAACAGAGTAAATTTACACAGTAAAAGTGGTGTGTCTTACTGGTAGTACAATGGGCCAGTATTGAGTCTGAGTGCACCAGTGTCGAAAGTCTCGCACCCCGAAAAAAAAGCGGGACCGAGCGGTCTATAAGAATATTATTCTTCTATTTGCCTTAAGCGTCAAGACGATGATCTAGACCTAAAGTATTATAACACTCCCACTTCACGACCCTACTGGTCGGCCTATGGGGCTCACCACGGGCCAGAATGTAATTAGGGTTATTAAAATATTAATTATAATACGTTAAGTTTTCTATTGCTATTCATACCTCAATTGAGAAATAAAGAAAGTGGCTGTGCTTTGCTTGGTCTTAATTGCAAGTACCTAGGCAATAAACAGATAAATCTTATTCTTAAAACCTCAAATGACTAACTACCTATCCACTAATAAAGTCCTATTCGAAGAGTACATTCATTTTGACTTATAGTTTGTAACATACCTTAATATTACAAGTAGACGCCCTAAATTTACTATATTCGTGATCAGCATCTATAGTTATTTCGATCTACCCATGTCAGTCCGTCCGTCCGTCCGTCGGCAAAAATTAGGCCTTTAAATCCGAGCTAGAAAACTGACATTCAACCGGTGCCGTGATATAAGGCCAAGCGTCATAAGGCGAAATCATAAGGCCAATTTGGCTTTATGACACTTTCCATTGGTGCTGTTCTCAACAATTTGCCCTTGCACCTACTCCAAATCAAACAGTGACCACAAGCAGGGGGCCCCCTATATGCATTGCACTGTTTATGGGATTAGTTGCGAAATCGCAAGTAGATTCCATAAACAGTGCAATGCATATGGGGGGCCATGCTGCCCCCCTGCAATCCCCCTGCTTGGGGTCACTGTTTGATTTGGAGTAGGTGCGAGGTACGGTTCTTGAATTATCATAAAATGTTAAGGGACCAAATTCGAAAATTTGGCTTTATGTCACTTTCCGGATTTGGCCTTATGACGCTTTTCCAAAGTGTTATAATACCAAATGCTAGAACTTGGCCTTATGTCACTTTCAAAAACTGACATAAGGCCAAATTTCTAGATTTGGCCTCATAACGCTTGGCTTTATGTCAGGGCACCCATTCAACCATATATTCTCTAAGGGCCCGAAGTAATCAACTTTAAGAATTTTTTATATCCGCCCACAATTTCAAGAAAATACAAATTTATTCAAAAAATCGAATTTGAACTAGACATCTGAAATATATTATCTTTAGACACCAAAAATGCTTGGGAGCTAACATTTTTGAAATCCGCCCACTGACATGCCTAGAAGTAATTATCGAAAAGTCAAAGTTTGAGCTAGGAAGCTGAAATTTAAAATATATACTCTTCAGGGGCGCTTGATGCTGATGTTTAATTTTTTTTTAAATCCGCCCACTGTCACGACCAGTTATTTACTAACTTTACTTATTTAACGGGCTCCTGAGTCTCTGCCTGAGACACTGCAGCCTTCCATCCTCTACGATCACGGACATGCTACTTTCAGTTGTCCAGATCAAGCGCTCCAACACCCGCGATGGCTTTGTCTTTAAAACGGAGGTTCGGTCTTCCTTGCCTTTTGGAACCAGGGGGCTAGGAGTCGAAGATCATCTTCGCTGGAGCATTATTTTCCATTCTCTCAGTATGGCCGAGCCAAAGTAGTCGACGTGATTTAGCTTTTTGGACAACATCCACATCTTGGTTCAGCTCATAGAGTTCGCGGTTGTATCTTCTCCTCCATTCGCCATCCTCACACACAGGACCAAACATCCGACGGAGTATTTTTCTTTCAAAAGAACCCAATAGCTTCTAGCTCCCCTTTTCTACTTATCGTCCAGCACTTGGCGCCATAACGCAGGACTGGTAGGATTAGGGTTCGATAGAGCATGCATTTTGTCCTTCGACTGAGGAGTTGTGAACTCATTCTTTTCTCTAAACCGAAGTAGCAGCGATTTCCCAAGGTAATTCTCCGCCGGATCTCCACTAAGGTGTCATTCGTGGAGTTGATGTTTACTCCTAAGTAGATGAACTCCTTAACTACCTCGAAGTTACTGCTATCAAGAGTGACGATTTGTCCTAGTCGGTGGACAGATGTTTGTTTGTTTGTTTATAGCATGTACCTACTTGGTCTTGTCCAGATTCACTTCAAGACCAACCAACTTCGCCTGTTCTTCAGTCGCCGTGAAATATTCATTGGGCTTTGCCATGATTTGCCTTTGTGTGAAGATTTGGTCTGAGAGATTTTAAGAGTAATTCAGTACCTAGGTACAATTCATTTTGACCATTTTTGTCTGACAATAAAATGACTTTTACTACAACTTCTGTTGATCGTTCGTAAAAAAGTTACTTAACATAATTTTTAGGAAATTTTCCAAGTATACAAATTGAATACCAGTGGTAAAGTGCTAGCAACTGTAGGTTGCAAAATGGCAATATAAGCGGCTGCAGTCTGGTCCATATTCCCGCACGCAAGCAGATGCAACATATTCAAGAGCTTCTTCTCGGCTATTATTTATAGTGAGCTGGAATAATAAGGAAATAAATAATATCGATATCCTAATGAATGACATACCGACGTCGGTCGCTTATGCTTCCATACATTCGACGAAGAGGACGCTGGTTCACTATCTGATGTACATAGGCTTGTCTAGGAATTCGTCTTTTGACGACGAATTTCGTGAATGAATTAATGTTGACTTCTTGCTACTTTATAACTACATATAACAATTATACAAATTTAACTATTTCTATTACATATAAATATAAATTTTTGGGTAAAACTGATCTGATCTGAATTTTAATCTAGATTAGGGTAAGTGGATAATTTGATCGTGCAAAAAAAATTCCTCCTAGCTTCACACTTAAACAAATGTCTGCGGCCATGAAAACGCTCTACTTGCAAATAAGTGCGTGTGTATTCCCATTTAATTTCGTTGTAAGAACTAATGCACTAACAGTTAAGGCATGGTCTACCTACAGCTATATTTTCGTTTGGGGGGAAATTGAGAGACTTTCAAATACGACTATCTGATATAGGTCATATTTGGCAGAAAAGTGCTTTGCCACATAAGACTCTGTGGCAGTATGACAGAGTAGCTTATGTCAAAAAAAAGTGTTTTTGAAATAATCGCATTTTTGTCTAAAATGGTTATTTATGATTATTTTTAAAAAAATTGTTAGCCCCAATTGTAAAATAAGAGGTTTACTTAATATTTTATGATAGTTTATGGAAAAGTTATTTTAGGATAGTACAAAAAAATGGGCTTTTAATTTTAAGTTCTTTTGTAAAAATCAATTTGGATATAATGAATGTCTTAAGTAAAACCAACCATACTAATAGTGCCCTAAGTTGACTTAAGATTATGTGACGAATTGCAAATGTAAAAATAATAGTGCATTTTTTTTAGATTTTTTAAATAATGTATCATGTTTTATATAAGTGTATGGATAAGAATTTCGTTTAGAGTTAAAAAAAATGAAAGTTATACAAGTGTACCAAAAATTACATAGTAAGTAACATGTTTTATAATGGATCATCTGGATCGCCTTCCGTCAAATCTGGATGAAAGTCTTCAATTTGTTTAGAATTAAGATTTTGGTAAAAGGTGTGATAAATGTTGTCAATTAGGGGCGGCATTTCTAATAGATCTTCTTTTTTCTTTTCATTAATTTGAAGAGGTGCAGAGTAACATTCCTGCAAATCGCAACAGTGTTTTGGTTTTCCAATTGTAAAAATGTTCCGAGCATGGTAGTAACAAATGTGTTTTTATTTTGCCCTGGGCAATAATCGCTGTACAGAATGCGAATGCGTTTAGCGTCAGTTGCGGAGTTTTGAAGGTGTTTAAATAGGCAAAAAGCTATCTCATTGCCACCCCGATTACCTAAAGCTTCATGCCACATATAACATGTGGGTTGACCGGTCTGGCAGTCATGAACTGTAAGGTTAAAAGTCCGAACTGACGAACGTAAAAATGGAGTTGGCAGACACTATTGCAAAGCGAAGGTTAGAACTTTTATTAATAGGTCAACGTCGGCCTTTGATTTATCTGAGGCTTTTGACTGATAAGCGCATTCAGCTTCTAAGTGGTGTTCAGCCTGTTCCTTTTAAAGGACACTGCGTTCCTCCTCTCTAGCCATGTCAATCTACATTTTTAAAGTATCACATTTGTGACAAGTGTCTAACTTCGGTTTTTTTTTTAAATTTTAAAAATTGTTGAAGAAAATAGTCGATATAATTCGGCAATTGACAAGTCGCCTGACAAGTATCTTTTCGACGTATCCCGCCTTGTATAGTGAGATTCATACGATGGGAAGCTGTGAATAAAATTTTTAATATCTCTCTCCTTTTCGGCAGACATTTTTTTGGGCCAGGCTGCTTTCCTCGCATATCTCCAGTCGTAAAAGGGCCTGTGCTGTCCTTTACAATTGTTTTTATAAATTGCTCGGATTCACAAAGAGTAAACCTAAAGCATTTTTGGCATACTGGTACCCTTTCGCCATTTATGTCCAAAGAGTATGATTTGTGTGCTTCCTATTTCTTAGATTAGTAATACTCTTTGTTTTTCTTTCAGTTTTTGTATCTTCTATCGTAATCAGTCCAGAAGCAAACGCCTGCCGAAGTTCATAAGAACCAAGCTTCCAATAATGTTCAAAAATTAACTTCTGTGGGTCAAATGGTAGTTTTTCCTTGCATTTGTTTCTGCAGTTCTCTAATGGACATATATGTAGTTCGTTATGCAACAACTTTTCCAGCTGTTGATATATAGCTTTTTCCAGAATTTCTTTTTTCCTTTCGCATCTTTTTTGTCTAATGTTCGTGAGGCTCGCCAGATTCAGGTTCTCCAGATACCGGTTCACAATCTCCAACCAAATTTTGCTCGATCTGTCTGCCGTTTACTACTTACATTTTCTGAATCAGATGGCACGAAATCTGGATCAAAAACTGAGTCATCGTCGTCCAGGTCCCCGAACGTTCCCGTGTCCATTTCTCGAAAGTGCAGTTGTCATGAGGTGTATTTTCTGTCCCCGAATCTTTCTGTACATTTTGTTTCTCCAAAATATTAGGACCTATATTTTCATTAAAAAAAATCAATCAGGCACTATTTTCTCGTTTCACTTTTAAAATACTAGTCTTACCCTTCATAGAATAATTTTCAATATTTTCATGATTTCTAGACAGCTCTTGATTTGAATTAATGTAAAGACATGGAACTTGTTTTTTTAGTGCCATAGAGAGCATTTTTCATGCACGATCCATATTTTAAACGATTCTCGAACTATGCAAATTAAGCAAAACATTTTAAAAGACTATTTTTTAAATAATAAATAAATTTACATACCGTCAATATTAAAAAAACAAAAACAGTTCCGATCACTGTTTTTATTTAAATAAAACTATCCGTGAACCAATTTAGAACAATATCTACTAATTCTATACAACTTGTAATTAAAAAAAACACTAAATCACCTTACAGCACTTCTTAACCACTAAAGTCAATATTTCGAACGGATGTGCACTCAATAAAACTATCTTATGTTGACATAAGTTACGGTTACTTAAAACTTGTTTTTCAAAAGAAAATCTTATGTAGACATAAGTGGTTATGATTCAAAGCAAAATTCAAGCAAAAATTGAAATACAACTAACAAATTTGAAACTTTGCATGACTTATTTCGACATAAGAGTTTCTGTTAAAATTTAAAATGTTACCTGTTAAGACTTAAGAAATTAGGAATATTTTTATATTTCTGTAACGAAAATGGCTTTTTATGTGGGGGTAAGATAGAAAAGTAGCGTAACGACTACAATTATTGGCCCCCCAAATTTTTGACCCATCTATTGGCACCCCATCATTCAACAGTGATTTTCTCAGTAACCCTTGGTCCGAATAGTCAATTTATTTTTTTGTTTTAAACTTTCACATTTTTCTCACATTTCTGCGTCTTTAGTTTAGAGATATTCCTTTTTTTTATCTTTTATAAGTGAAAGTGGAAACACGTGCGACAAAAAAAAACCTTCGAAATTTCCTTTTTTTTCGTTAAGGACCTATAATTTTGTAAGTTTCTTATCACTACTTCATTATACATTTTTTAATGATTTTTTTTTTTATTAACTATACTAATACATTAAAGAAGTCACTTTAAAATATATTTTGTAAAAAAAAATATTTATTTTGTTAATAAAAGGGGTGCCAATAATTGGCCACAGAAAAAAATAGGGTTCAATTATTGGCAGAGGGGTGCCAATAATAAAATCATAAGTAGCTACAGTTATTGGCACTGCCAATCGTTGTACTTTTATGAGTGCCAATAGTTGTATCTTTCAACCGTTATTAATTTATTGAACAAAATGACGAAAAAAAAACTATAATTAGAAACTAATTTTAAATTTAAAATATATATTATATTTAAAAATAATATAAAAAGTATTTATTTAATTTTTTTAATTTATTAATTTTGGAATGAATTAAAAATTAATTTTTGTTCCTTTATTTAAAAATATGATATAAGTTTCTATTTATTTGACTATTTTAATTAATTAATTTTGTAATGAATTAAATAATATATTTTTTATTTTCCTATAAAAAATATGTATATTTAGCTATATAGCTATTTGTTTACAAAACTATATAGCTATTTACTTTTAATTAAATAGATAGCTATGTTCCTTTAAACAGTGAAGTAAACGACAGTTCCCTAAAAATATATATATTTATTTATTCATTTATAAATACTGTATTTATCTATTATTTTATAATTTAAAATAAAACGTTTTGAAAACATAAATATAATAATAACCATTGATGTTTTTTCTGTTTTAAAGAGTGCCAATATTTGTAGTTTTTTGGGTGCCAATAATTATATCAGGGTGCCAATAATTGTAGTTTTTAGTAAGCTTTTTTTAAATTGGCATTTTAAATATATTTTCAATTATTCAATCTTTATTTATATTACTCAATCAATGCGAAATTTAATATTTTATACTCTGGTAAACAACAGATTAAAACAAATTTAGTAGGTAATAAAAATGTTATATTTGATCGAAGTTGAAATTTCCTTAGGGGTGCCAATAATTGTAGTCGTTACGATATACTCGTATGTCAAACTGTTAAATACTACCAATTGAAGAACTGAAAAAAACGCTTATGTCGACATAAGCTTCTCTGTCTTATTGCCATATAAGTAAATGGAACGCGGATTTTGAAATGCTTCATAAAAATTTCGTTAGTGACCGAATAAATGTTCCAACGTTAGGAAGGGAAAAAATAATGGAGTAAGGCAGAGCTTTTCAAAATTGTTTATATCAATTTCGTTAACGACCGAAGTAGGTATACCTAATATAGTTTAAAAAAAACGATAGCATTTTATTGCGAGGTATGTATATTTTTATATATAAAAAAAACAATAACATGTTATTGGAATAATTATAGGGGAAAGTGGGTAAATAATGAGATTAATTGAAATTCCGTAAAAAGTTTAATTGCTTTATTTATGCAATTGAATTGCTTCCTGGAAGTAATATATCCCCCTCACGTCTAATGGGTTATATGGAAAACCAAATTCAGAGGGCAAAATGGATATATACATATAAACTTTGAGCCATATGCGTGAACATCTGTAGAATAAAAATAATCAACACTCAACTGGGTATTCCTACACCAATAAGTGGATTTCTTTGAAATTGTCTGAACAGCAATTCTAATGTAGAACTTTTTGGGCAGGCCTTCGAATCTATAGCAGAAACACAGAACCCAAATGACTTGGCAAAACTAACCTAATGTTCTTATAACAATCTCAGGAGATGTGTTCGGAAAAATAAAACTCATTAGCAAAGCCAAACTTATTCAACTTAATGTTTTCTATACACATAACAAGCAGTACGCCGGGAAAGGGAAAAAGTCCATCAGAAAGTTATACATGCATACATATGTATCTACGTATCTTATCCTTGAAAATATATTATGTATACTCTATGAGTACGCGTTTCATGTTTTAATTGTAAGAGAAAAGTCGCAAAACTATTTCGTTTCACAACAATTCTGTTGATAATAATCGGTGGAACAGAAAATGACGGTGTGCTCATCCTGTTACAAATATAATTCGATGGAGACAGAATGTCTTTACGACGCTTTCGGTTACAAAATTAAGAGAAGAGGCGGTGATGTTTGCAATGGTTTAAAAGTAAGCTTGCTTCATATACGAGTATGTCCCGCATGTTTCTCCCTATATGTTTACGAAAACTTTGAGGACTTCTCGTACCCTCCACAACGAGTAATCACAGTGTCGAGTTTCATCTGATATTATTTGATATACAACTGCTGTTATATTTCACCGGCTCTAGCTTAATCTTTTTCCATACAAGGGCGTTAGATCTCCAAAACGGGCATCAAGTACAATGACAGTGACAGCCCCCGCAGTTTTATATCTTTACGATTCGATTTTGTATTCCATAAGAAGATTAATGGTTGTCTATCAATGACATTCGTTCGATTTCCTTGAAGCGACCGATGATGGTTCCCAGGCTAAATCGATGAGATGGCGGTATTTAATTGAAAACCTTTACTTTTTGGAAAGGATAATTTTATTTCTATTTTTATTTTTATGATACGAGTACTGTAATAATTTGATATTGGATTTTATTAAATCTGTGTGCATAAAGTTATTAGTGCTAGAGATTTCTCTAGAGAACAGTGTGAAGGGAATTAGTTGGCGTAAGAGGCAAAACGAGCTAGAGATTGGAGTCGTAAAATATTAAATCATTTTCGTATATAGGATACGTTGAAGCGGTAAGGAGTAGATTGTAGATGCCATTACTGGAGTACGTATTTTATTATTTTAGGATATCCTACGGAGTTTTGGGTACAGCATAGTAGGATTTCCGAAATGCCCTTTATAGCGGGTGATTATATAGATATAGGTATCAGGATATGAAGATTTTATTCTCGTTTTGGTTGGTTTTGATTGTCTTGTTTCATTTAATGTTAATGTAGGTAAAACAGCTTCTTCTCCTTTTTAACGGCGAAGTTATAATCAGTATTAAGAGATCATAGCCGCCCCAAATCCCTCCTGGCGCGCCTGTGGGTTTCGCTGACTCGACCTTAATAAACTTCGGCAAGCTTCCTGGTTTCTGACCACTTCATCACTAAGGCCATTCAAATGATGGTATTGCTGCATTGATGTGGTTCAGGAGTTTTTGGGCTGCCGCTTTCAACATGTACGTGCTTCCATTATTGATTATTCATTGACAACAATGGTGAGCTCCACAGTTGTGAAAGACTATTCATCAGGCACCGATGGTATTATAACAATTGTTACTTAAAAATGTAGTCATGCCATTACTTCTACCTTAAATATCGTTTTGAATTCCCTATATTTTTATACCCTATTCTAGGGGTATATTAATTTTGACGCATAGTTTGTAACATACCTTAATATTGCCCGTAGACCCCTAAAAGTTACTATATTTATGATCAGCATCGATAGTAATGTCGATCTAGCCATGTCCGTCCGTCCGTCCGTCCGTCGGCAAAAATTAGGCCTTTAAACTGGACCTAGAGAGCTGAAATTTTAACCATATACTCTCTAGGGTCCCGAAATAATCAAGTTTAAGAATTTTTGAAATCCGCCCACAAACTCAAAAAAACAAAATTTTGGAAAAAATCGAATTTTGAGCTAGAGAGCTGAAATTTTTTATATATGATCTTTGGCCCATAAAACTGCTTGGGACAAAATCCGCCCACTGACACGCCCACAATTAAATAAAATATTTTTTTTGAAAAACCAAAATTTGAGCTAGGGAGCTGATAATGATTTAATATATACTCTCTAGGGGCCCTTTATGCTCATGTGTAAATATTTTCAAAATCCGCCTACTGACACGCCCACAATTATTTTTTTTTTATTTTTGAAAGTCCAAAGTTTGAGCTAGGGAGCTGAAATTTATAGTATATACTCTCTAGGTGCCCTTTATGCTCATACTTAGATTTTTTTTAAATCCGCCTACTGGCACGCCCACAATTAAATAAAACAATTTTATTGAAAAACCAAAGTTTGAGCTAGGGAGCGTTTTTATTTACAAAAGCTTAGTTTTTTCGATAAAATCCTTTAAATTTTTGTCACGCCCACTTATGAGATATAGGAATAAGAATAGGGTATCCAACAGTTCGCCCAAGCGGACTGTAGCCCGCCCCTATGTTTTAAAGTGATTTTATAACACCTGTATTTAAAAAGGTGAACATGGTGATATCACCAATCTAACCAATCCCAATCACTTAAGTTGTCTGTGAGAAGTTAATATTTCTCTGCGGCATTGTAATTTGTAATGAACAGTACAAATTTTTAAGAAATAGGTCCACTTTCAATAATCTATTATGTTTCTTGCATGTATGTTAAAATAACCTTAGATTAAAAGTACGAAATTACTTTAACCGATTTCTATAAGGCTTTCGAACAGCTGTCTCATAAATATTTCGAATTTAACCTCACGTATTATTTTTTTTCCCACCAGGTTTCGGAAAATGGGTTTAATCATAACTAAGATAAAGGGTTTATCAAGTTGAATTTACAGAATAGGTATCAGAATCTTTCACAGCTCATTCTGGAGTTCCTCAAGGAAATCACTAAGGACCAATTCTATTTATCCTGTCGGGTTGGTTACCCACCAGGCGCGTCCCCAGGTGGTGGATAGGTGGACCCCGGTACGATACGTTCGTGATCAGAGGTTTTAGAGTCATAGCGGCGTTTTATACACCGTCAAAGCTCTATCGCGAACCAAACCAAAAAACAAGTATGCAGGAACAACTTAATGATTTAAATACTCCAGGTGGTACTCGCATGGGCGAAAATCCACCCGTGGTCTTTTCGACCACGGTCGGGGCCCCAACCGACATACATATACCCCCGCCTGTACAGGCGTTGACCTTCGAGTTGCGAAAAGGTTTGCTTCCGAAGATTCCTGCAGCTCTATCTCCGACACGTTCGGTAGACTGGGCTGGAAACATGAAGAAAGTGGCGGAGAGGTTCAACCTGATACGTTTAATCTTCAGACCAATAGACAGACAGCCGATAGGTGTGATGCTGCCAACGAGGCCTGCGAAACCGAACAGGTGAAACGGGCCACAGAGGCGGCGTCCACTGATCAGCGTCCATCTAAGAGCCAGCGAAAGAGGAAAAGGAGAAAGGCGGCTATCGTGCGGCGCGAAGAAACTGCACCGCCAGTTGAAGGCGCAAGCGCTGAGAACTGCCCTTCCCCGGCGGCGACGGCAAAGAGATGCAGGTCGGCAGAGGTTACCCCAACCGAAACCAGCCAGCTGACTGAAACCAACGCTGCCTCCCCTTCCAATAGCTCGAACAGGAAAAAACGGAGGAAGAAGACCTCAAGCACTCCTGTCATTGGAACTGCGCGCGCACCTTCTGCGTGTCCTTCCACTAGAACACTTCCAGCTGATGTATTTCCAATGATTGGATTTACTCAGATTAACCTTCAACACTCCAAGGCTGCTACTGCACTCATCAGTAAGAAGCTTTCCGTGTTGAATACAAAAGCCCACATAACATCCATACAGGAGCCATGGGTGTGGAAAAATCGCATCTGTGGCCTTGGAGGTGTTCGTGGCACTACGATACTCTGTGACGAGCGGTCCGAGATACCAAGGGCCTGTCTTGCTGTGTCGAACCTTTTCTCAGCGACTAAGCTTGGACAATTTTGTGGCCAAGATTTGGTTGCTGCAGCCATTAGCTACGAAACGAATGGAAATTGGAAGACCTTCATCGTGGCGTCAGCTTATCTCCCCTATGATTCGGTAGTGCCTCCACCACCGAGGGCAATTGCTGAACTCATTGACTATTGCGACACCAGGAAGATGGGCCTAGTTATATGCTGTGATGCCAATGCTCAAAACACTGTTTGGGGCAGCAGCAAATGCAACATGCGAGGAAACCATCTCCTGGATTTCATTCTATCATCTGATCTTACTATCAACAATGTTGGCTCGCAACTAACTTTTGTGACGTCAAGAAGACAGGAAGTGATCGACCTAACTTTATCAAATAGATACTTTAAGGCGGTTACTAACTGGAGGGTCTCTTCGGAGGTGTCCCTCTCAGACCATAGATATATCGAATTCCAAATCGGATGCGAAGCCATAACTTTGCAGGAGAGGAGGAATCCGAGAAAAACCAACTGGATACGCTTCAGGGAGGAATTAGGGAAAACTCTCAAAAATCCAACCAAACTCAGGACGAGACAAAAGGTAGAGGAAGCTGTTCAAGACCTGAATAGTGCCATTACTAGCTGTTTTGAACTGACGTGCCCAGTAAGCAAACCCCCTGGCAGAACACCGGTTCCCTGGTGGAGCTCGAAACTGCAAAGAATTCGTAGAGAAGCTAGAAAGCTTCTAAATAGGTCACTCAAGACTGATTTGGAGACAGACTGGAATCTCTACCGATCGAAGCAGAAGGGATATAAGAGGCTAATTCGGGTATCGAAAAGTGCTTCTTATAAGAATTTCTGCGAAAAGATTGAAACGCTGGGTGAAACTAGTAGGTTGGTTAAAGTTCTGAAAAAGGGCAAACCAGCCAAACTGGACTCACTTAGAAAACTTGATGGCACCTTCACTGAGACGAAAGCGAAAACTCTTAGGTATCTGCTGGAGTCTCACTTTCCGGGTAACCAGATTACAATTGGTTCACAACCAGCCCCGATTACCGAAACTATGAGTGAGCCAAGACAAACAACTCGGCGTAGCTGGTATATTGCGAAGGCCGTGGTGACGGACGAGGCCATTAAATACGCATTTGCGTCTTTTGACGGCTTCAAGTCGCCTGATACGGACGGAATATACCCAGCCATGCTGCAACAATGTACAAACCAGCTGCTATCGACTATGAAGAAAATCCTCACCGCTGTCCTAGCACTGGCATACATTCCAACACCCTGGCGTACAGTTAGAGTGGCATTCATACCAAAAATTGGCAGAAGCGACTACTCGCTCGCCAAGAGCTTCAGACCAATCAGTCTGACTTCTTTCTTGCTGAAAAGCTTGGAAAGGCTGGTCAAGCTTCACGTGCGCAAAGGTGCTTTGCGATTGCACCCACTATCTCCGATGCAACATGCCTATCAACGCGGAAAATCCTGCGAGACTGCGCTCCAAAATCTAGTTGGTAGAATTGAAGGCGCGCTTGACAGAAAAGAATACGCGATGGGCATTTTCATCGATATTGAGGGTGCTTTTGACAATGCGACTTTTGATAGCATGTGCAGCTCCGCCAGACAACACGGAGTAGACGAACCATTGGTGTTGCGGATTAAAGCAATGCTAATGAATAGAACGTTGGTTGCGGATGCGGATTGTGGCCGCTATGTTATGACGGGGGTAAACAGAGGCTGCCCTCAAGGCGGCGTCATGTCTCCACTGCTGTGGTGTATGCTGGTCGACTCTCTGTTGAACGCACTCAACAGTTCTAATATTTTCGCTCAGGCGTACGCGGATGATGTTGCCGTGCTTTCTGTTGGATCATGCCTAGCGACTGTATACGCCAAGGCGCAGGCGGCCCTTGACGTGATCGACGAATGGTGCACTAGGAATGGGCTCTCGGTCAATCCTCTTAAAACTGAGGTTGTTCTCTTTACGAGAAGGAGGAAGCTGGTCGGGTTGACTCAGCCAGTGCTAAAAGGCGTCACAATCCAACTCTCCAATGAAGCAAAGTATCTGGGAGTCATCCTGGATAGCAAACTTCTTTGGTCCAAACATGTTGAGCTGAAGACTGCCAAGGCGCTGTCTATTTTCTGGCAGTGCAAAGGCATTTTCGGCAAGACATGGGGCTTATCACCGAAAAGAGTCCTATGGATTTATACGGCTATGATAAGACCATTTATAGCATACGCATCGGTTGTTTGGTGGAATAAGCTTTCACGTAAATACGTCACTGCTGCTTTTGCCAAACTCCAAAGGCAGGTATGTCTCGGCTGCACGGGGGCCTTCCCCAGCACGCTTGGCTCCGGCCTAGATGCACTATTGAACCTTCCGCCCCTTGATGTTTACATCATGGGATGTACAATCAAGGCTATCTCACGTCTTACAAGAGGTGGCTTTTGGTATAACTCGCACTGGAGTTTTGATGAACTTGCGCAACGGTTGTCCTTCGACTCCTGTCTTATGGATATGCCGTCTGATGCGATGACACCGGAACTTCGGCTAAAGCGCAAATACGAGGTCGACTTTCCTCGCGTCCAGGACTGGCTCTGGCCGGACTCTGAACCTGGAAGGGAATGCAGTCGAATCTTTACGAATGGCTCCAAAACCGATCAAGGATCTGGTGCTGGTGTCTTCGTGGAGTGCGATAGCGTTAGACTTTTCTTTCCGGTAGGCAAACATGCGTCAGTCTTCCAAACAGAGACTTATGCTATCCTAATGGCCATGGACTATGTTACGAGGAACAGGTGGAGGGGGCGAAGTATCTGCGTCTGTAGCGACAGTCAGGCTGCGCTTAAGGCCTTACTCAAACCCTTAACTACCTCCAAAATAGTACGTGAATGCAAGATATCTCTGAATTCGGTCGGAAGGCTGAATTCACTTAAACTCGTCTGGGTCCCGGGTCATAACGGGATCACGAGAAATGAGATCTCCGACGAACTTGCTAGACAAGGCTCAGAGGGGGACCTCGCAGGACCTGAACCAGCGATCTGTCTGCCTGCGTCCTCGGTCAGGGCTTCCATTGACGGTTGGGTTTCCTATGAACACAATCGCCGTTGGCATGATTCTCCAGGGTGCAGACAGACTAAGCAAATGCTCCCCGACGTCTGTGGGAAATCCGCGGCATTCTTGTTGTCTCTCAACAGAAAAGACTGCAGACAGACTACTGGCGTTCTTACGGGACACTACGCTTTTGCCAAACACCTTAAGGTGCTAGGCCTAAGCGACACCACCAACTGCGAAGCCTGTGGAGAAAGCGACGACACTGCGGAACATTTCCTCTGTGATTGTCCTGCTTTTGCTCGTATCAGGTGGCAGGTATTTGGTGCGGATATGGTGAGTGCTGTAAACCTAAGCTCCTTATCATTGAAGCGCCTTCTCGTTTTTCTTAGAAAAACGAGTAAATTCCCACAGTAAAATGTGGTGTGTCTGCCTGGCAGTACAATGGACCAGTATTGAGTCTGAGTGGTCCAGTGCAGAAAGTTTCACACATCCCGACAAAAAAAACAAAAATTCTATTTATACAACTTAATAATGATGTTTCACGGGTGCAGTGGCTCAACGTTAGTGTGTCGGACTACTAATCGAAAGGTCCCGGTTCAAATCCCGCCGAGGCCAATTAACATCTAGAGTTTTTTTCCATTGCCCCACCTCTTGCGAACATCTGGCAAACATCCAAGAGTATCAATTGTCATCAGAAATTTGCAGTTCGGAGTCGGCTTAAAATTGTAGGTCTTTTCCACTTCGCACAAGCAAGGGGCTGGAGAAGCTATGTTTAAGGCCCTGTAAGGGCCTTTAATGCCTAATATTTTTTTTATTAATGATGTTTAAATCACAGCAATATTCTAAACAACGCCAAAACAACAAAACACAAGAAATACATGTTTTGTTTTTATTAGTAAAAAACTGGTCGAAAATGGTCCTAAAGCCAGCAGCCACTTGCTTGCCTTTCTTATAAACTACCTTTGGGAAATGATTCTCCAGTGTGGACATCAATTACCGATAATTTAGGATATGACTACTTTGGTGAAGAGGTAATAGTCCGATTATTTTATTTTGTTTCTCTTATGAACGTAACAATAGTAAAAAAGTATCTGTGATAAGTATGTATGCTAAAAAACCAATAGAGCTTATGATACTTGCGAAAAGCAGGTATTTTTTAAACCGTAGTTGAATGAGAGCGATTTTTTTTAGTAATATATAGTTTTTTTTTATAATGTATGGTTTTACGGAGGTTTTAAAGCATGCTCATAAAAAAAGTAGCTACATAACCATATTTTCCATTTTTACCTGTTGCAGCTTTTCCCACGTATCATAAAATGTATGGGTTTTCAGCATAGGGGAGAATAGTGTACCATTGACCAAATTTTATACAACTATTTTTACACCCTATTCTAAGGTTATATTAATTTTGACGCATAGTTTGTAACATACCTTAACCCCAGAAAGATAATCATAAAATATATGGCGTAAAAGATAATCATACGTCTCAGAGACGTATGGCACTTAATAAGTGTATTTATTTAAACACATAAACTTTTGATTATTTATAATTATTTTATTTAATTATATAGATACTATTCAAAACAATAAATTAATGATTTTACATAAAAAAGTTTAATTTAAACAATTTAAACAAAAAATGCAAACTCCTTTGCAAATAAACAAAAAAAAGCTTCTTTTTTTTAAAGGAACCTTAAAAATTGACTTTCAGTCTTAAAATTTGCTTAATTTGCACCACTTGGCTAAAATCAACTTAAATTATAAGTCATAGTAATTTTAAATCACAAATGATTATATTAGGTGCACTCATGACACACGTCATTCTTACGTTCTCCGCAAACAGCCTTCTTGCACTTCACACATGAAATTTTTGACATTCTGCGGATTTTTGATTGACAGAACGAACAATATCTCTTCTTTTTTGCAGCAGGCTCTTCTTGATTTGTTTGGACACTGTTCTCCTTAGCATTTGGCAGCAATTCCGAAATAGTTTTTCGAAGATTCCGCTTCAAAGTTGGAGCATCTAACCTTTTCTTCATATGAGGTGACGTGAGATCTGTACTGAGTTTTTTCATAAAATTCTTACGACTGAGAGGCTTTTCATTCTTTGACAGGATGTTGTGACAGTAAATGACATAGGAGTTGACGAAAGCAATGTTAAAAATGCCATAAAGTACGGCCATTGGCCACCTGTTCGTTTTTCTGGAGCATGACATAGATGAGCAAATTTGGTCAAAGGTGTCCACACCTCCCTTGGTCTGGTTGTAGTACATTATCATTTCTGGTTTTCCAGTTGTTTGGTTAATAATCCCTTCTTCATCGCAAGACGACAGCAAATATACCATTTTAGATGGCTTTGGTTTGTACGATACAAGTGTTAAAGGACCGTCGTAACAGAACATTGAACTTCCTACAGGACATGATCGAGTATTCTTCACATTGAGCCAAGAAATCTCCAATTTGACTCTCATTTAATAGTCTACGGTTTGACATGACGATTAGATAATAATAAGAGCCAACAAATAATATTACGTACCTGTAAATAAAAACAAACCGTTTCATCAAAAATCTCAAAAAGTTTCATAAAAGATAATCATACGTCTCCCGGACGTACGACGTTGCTATAACCGGTTGTTGTGGGTACTTACCGTGGCGCCACTACTGTCTCGTGCAAGCTCCGGGTGTCGACTGAGTTAGTTGTGACATTCAACGCGCTGCGTTTTAGAATTCAAAAGATATCACACAATTTTTCGGCGACATACGTCTCGTGGACGTAGATTATCTTTCTAGGGTTAATATTGCCCGTAGACCCCTAAAAGTTACTATATTTATGATCAGCATCGACAGTAATGCGATCTAGCCATGTCCGTCCGCCCGTCTGTTGGCAAAAATTAGGCCTTTAAACTGGACCTAGCGACCTGAAATTTTAACCATATACTCTCTCTAAGATCCCGAAATAATCTAGTTTAAGAAGTTTTAAAATCCGTCCACAGACACGCCAACTCAAACTCAAAAAAAACAAATTATTCCAATAAATCGAATTTTGAGCTAGACAGCTGACATTTTTTATATAGGTATGATCTTTCCTTAAACGGATCGGGAGATAAAATTTCTAAAATCCACCCACACGATTAAACAATTTTATTGAAAAACCAAAGTTTGAGCTAGCGAGCTGAAATTAATAATATGTACTATCTAGGGGGCGCTTTATGCTCAGGTGTAAATATTTTCAAAATCCGCCCGCTGCACGCCCACAATTAAATAAAACAATATTATTGAGAAACCAAAGTTTTAGCTGGGGAGCTGAAATTTATAATTATGCTCTCTAAGGGTCCTTTATGATGCGTAAATTTTTACTTAGACTTTTGTCACGCCCACTTATGAGGGATAGGAATAAGAATAGGGTATCCAACAGTTCGCCCAAACAGACTGTAGCCCGTCCCTATGTTTTTTCTTTTTTTTTTTGATTGCTTCATCAGCTCTAAGGTACTCATTATGAGGCCTCAGTATGGCTATAAGTAAAATGGAAATGTTAAAAATTGCATTTGCTTTTTTGGGCCAGTTAAAATGAGTAGATCGACACAATCTTAGTCTGTTAATAATGAATTATTAAACTTATATGTCACCAAATATTGACACATATCACATAAAATAACTACTTTAAGAAAAATAAACGAATGCATTTGCACTGGCTGATTTCCACATTTCCCAAGTATTATAGGCCATTGAGTTTTTGCCGCCCTTATATCTACAATTGTGAACCGTCAGTTCCTAGATTATCTTTACAAACCAACAATTCAAATTGCACAAGAAATAGTTTTTGAGTATATTTCTGAGGTACCTAATCAAAGTTCAATGATGTACGGCTAATAAGGCGGGGTATGACACTCACACAATAATGTACATTCGGTAAACGTAGTTAAATAATCTTTATTGCGCTTACAAACAGTTAAAAAAAAATATTTCAATTACCTTTTTAAAGTTTCTTACAATACCATTTTGCGCGATTTTTTGTTGGCAAAATCATCGATAATGTCGTCGTAAGTGATCGTGTTCATTAATTCTGACACAAAAGAGCTAAAGCGTTTAATTTTTCTTGACTTAAGGTCGATCTCAGATAATTTTTTACCCTTTTTAGACAAGAAAGGCTTCTTTCACCCGAACAATTTGTCGCTGGAGTAGGTACATAATGCCATACGAAGAGCCAGTCCAAGTTATGATAAACGTTCTGCAAATTCTGTTTTCGAAGAAACGCAGATAGACTTTCCAATGATTCAGAATTTGGTTTTACCGACATTCTTTCCGAAGAAATGTGGCTTTGAAAATGAATGCATTCTTGAACTAAATCAGTATCTAAATCATTAGCATATATTTCTACCACGGCGGGACCTTTTTTTGAAAGGGTTGATGATGACAATTCACTCATTTTGGTCAAAAATGAAAACTTTTCGTTGAATTTGTTGTAGGGCTTCTGTCTTTTGTCTAAAGCAGATACGAGTCTATCACTGATGACGAGAAATGTGTTAACTCTGAAAGTATCACTCACGGTCATTTTCATTTTTTCATCGGCCCTTGCTGCAGCTCTTTTTTGGAAGTGTCGTTAAAAATTACGACACTCCTACTCGAATTATTAGTATGGGAAATTCGCATACATAGATGCTTTTGTTTCCAAGATGAACTCACACGTACTAATATTCAACGTCTTCGATTGTATCTTGTTTTCAATCTGAAAAGTATTTGAGTTCTTTTTTAGCATTCAAATAAAATTTTCTTACATTAGCACCTGTTCAACAAATAGTATAGTCAACACATAAGATTAAAATTGATAAAATGATTCGATTAATATTTTGAAATCTTTTGATACATTCAAAACGAAGTATATCTCCAACAAAACGTTTTCCTTGCAAAAATTATTTATTCAGATCTACCACACCAATACCGTGATCTGAGTGTTTTACCGTAGAATATAGAAGTTTGCGGTACCGTTGAATGTACAATGAAAGATAAGAGGGGAAAGTCATCGGAAAGGTTTCTTGTGGACTTCTAGAGAGATATCTACACATCAGAAAACCGTAAAACAGAAATCTTTTCGATTTATGTTAGACAGGTAAAAAAAATCGATTTTCAAATTTGCCGCCCCTAAAATCTGCAGCCCTAGGCTACTTAGCCTGCTGGTAAATCCGGCACTGAGCATTTGCATAACGGATAGTTTTAAGAACTTCTGCCCTTTGTGTTTAAAAAAGAGACGAATTAAGCACAACTCATTGCAAAATTGTTTTAACTACGAGTTCAGCCTCTAGATTTGCAATAGAAAGGTTATCCCTTTATTTTCTCCAGAACGACAACATAAGGCGAAATATTCACTCACTAGCAGCGTTTGAATGTAGTATTGAAAATATGAAACTATTATATATTTAACCCATATTTGTTCAGTTTTTAACAGAATTGCTACTTCTAACAAATAAAAAAAAACAATATCTAAGTGAAAGATTTATTGTATATAAGATGAAATAAATCTAAATCCACATTTTGTATGTGACATTGTATACAATATGAAAGAAAACGCGTAAAGTGAGTTCAGTTGATTTATTTTCTAAATTCATTGCATTTAATTTTTCAAGTTTGTTTCAACTGTTTCAACTGTTTCCAAAAAGTGGTTGGCAGGTTTTATAAATAGTATTGCTAGTGTGCCGGATTATCCGTTTTGTTACAAATGGATTCCGCGATATAACCGTAAAATTGTACACGTTTTCGTGTACACCATTTTTTGCATAGTTCGTTAACCATCGGAAAAAGATTAATTATTAATGTGTTACTTTTAGTCTCCATTTTTTCAACAGTTGAAAGCGTGTTTGATATAAACCCTAAATATGCATCTGCTACGATACATTCAAAAAACCTCTTGCGACTGTTGAAGCCGTTAACAAACAATGGCCCTGCATAATCGTATGGTATGCAAATGCTATTTCCGCAATAGTCTTTCTGAAGTTACAGGTGGATTTGCATTTGATGGAATCAACGCGCAGGCCGTCTTAGCCCTCTTAAAAATGAGGTTGTTCTCTTTACGAGAAGTGGGAAGGGTTGACTCAGGCAGGCGTCACATATAATTTAAAATATTTGAGAGTCATCTTGAAAAGCAAACTTCTCTGGTCCACGCATGTTGAGCTGAAGACTGCCAAGGCGCTGTCGGTTTTCTGGCGATAGCCAAGCTGCGGTTAATGCCTTGCTCAAAAATTTAACCACCTCCAAAATAGTTCGTAAATGCATGATCTCTCTGCATTCGGTCGGAAGGCTGAATTCACTTAGACTTGTCCGGGTCCCGGGTCATAACGGGATCACAGGAAATGAGATCTCCGATGAACTTGCTAGACAGGGATCAGATGGGGACTTCTCAGGACCTGAACCAGCGTTATGTCTGACTGCGTCATATCAACAGAATCGCAGATGGCATGACTCTCCAGGGCGCAGACAGACTAAACGAATTCTTCCCGACGTCCTTAAAAAATCTGCGGCATTCTTGTTGTCTCCCAACAGAAAAGACTGCAGAAAAATAACTGACGTTCTTACATGCCATTACGATCTTCCCAAGCATATTACGGTTAAGCGATACCACCAATTGCGAGGCCTGTGGAGAAACCGATGACATTGAGGAACATTTTCTTTTTGATTGTCCTGCTTTTTCTCGTACCAAGTGGCAGGTATTTGGTGCTGATGTAGTGAGTGCTGCAAACCGAGGCTCCTCATCACTTAGAAAAACGAGAAAATTTCAGTAAAAGTGTTATGTCTCCCTGGCAGTACAATGGACCAATATTGAGCCTGAGTACTCCAGTATAGAACGTTCCGCACCCCGACAACAAAAAAAGGTGGCACACTTCATAAAATTCCTGAAAAAAATACTTATTTACATAATACACGAAAAAAGCTCTTGAGAGTTTCTGTCCTACTTATGCCAGGAAAAGTCGGCAGCTTACTGCTTACTGCTTACTGCTTACAGCTTACTTCTGATGTGAAACAATATGAGAAGTGGAGTTTTAATGGTAGTGCTCATTTTGCAAGGTGTCGTAGCTATTGGTCCGCGGTACACTTTGCTTAAAGTACCTACACTATTTTCTCTTACTTCTAACCGATTTCTTTTTACTAATGTTACGTTCACAAGAGAACAATAATAAAACAATATATTTACTATTCTGCAGAAAATCTGACTGATCTGAAAACTGACTAAAACATAAATATCTTGAAAGTAATAATTGGAAAGAAAAAAAGTTAGCAATTTTATTTAAACGCAGTCCAAATGAGTATTATTTTTTCTAAAATTAAAGCCCTAAATAAAGTAGTAAGCTGTAGTAAGTATTAGCGGAGATAAATCAAGGTATAGTAAGTCTTTTCTTAAATTCTCGGTAGATGATGTCCAAATTGGAAATATATCCTTGCTCTAGAACGATTTTCTTCGAATATACCCATCGCCGGATTTAGAGGTCTCGAGACCATGGGGTAACAAATGAGCTGAGGCCCCCTGGTTTATTATTTTCCAAATAAATTGAACAATTTTCTTCAGTCAAGTATTTATATTTATAATAATTTATTGCGAATCCAAGTAAATTATCTTAACAAACATACATATATAAATATAGATAAAAACAAGAATTATATGAAATTATATTAAGCTGCTAACAAATGGAACCATTCGAGCTTTTTTCGACGAAAAATCCTTGATAATTTCGCTGAAATCCAGTTCCCGCAGTAAATCGCTTTCAATGCTGAGTAGGGATAGCTGTGATAGACCGTTTTGTCCCCTCGTAGTTCGAAGTCTATTTTGTATGACTTTTATATCTGAAAATTAGTGCTCTCCAGTTCAATTAGACACCATCAAAACCAAATACATTGTGAGTGCAATTTCAATGTTTGGGAATGTAGCTCTAAAATGTTGATCTTCAAAAATGTGATAGTAAAATATGTCGGTAGATTGGTCTTTTCTATAATCCTTTATGTACAAGTGGATCAAAGATAGAAATTGATCCAACTCATTACCAAGACTAGGCTCCAAATCATCTTTGTCACCAATGCCGCAGCTGCAGCATGCAAATTTGCAGCATTCGTCTTGTCTATGTGATTGAGAAATCCAAATCGCGAACGTACAGTCTCGTATGCATGCATTCTTTCAGTAAGAAAAACGGGTTGGGGACATAATCCCGAAAACCAAAATCCCGAAAATCCAAAATCCCGAAAACCCAAAATCCAGATAATCCAAAATCCCGAAAAGCCAAAATCCCGAAAAAAGAATCCCGAAAACGAAATCCCAAAAAATTATATAAAATGAAAAATTTGCGCAAATTTGTCATTTTATATAATTTTTCGGGATTTCGTTTTCGTGATTCTTTATTTTATTTTGAATGTAAAATAAACAAGTGTTTGTCCATTCCATTTACCGTAATAATGTTTTGCAATTGTTTGCGTTGTAATGTTATGCAATTCGCAATGTGCATTCAGTTGAGCTGATCTCAAATAGTGTGATAGCTGACCGACTAGATTTGTGTTAGACAGTGAGCATCGTAATACAAAGTGAGTATCGTGCATGCCTTTATAATTAAAAACTTTATATTATCAGTGATATTTTGTGTTTGAAGTCTTAAGTAGAAATGAACGTGTCCATCGTGAAAACCAACAAACAGCGTGAGAAACTGCTTATTGACGGCTACAAAAATACAAGGATACTTTTTACTGGGAGTGTGAGCAGCGAAAGCGTTCTGAAATAAGTTATCTCAGATTAATTGCGTACAATATGAACTTGTATTAAATATTGTTTTGTCATGGATCGTTTTTGATATGTTTTTGTAAGACTTGAACTGTTTTTGTTATGTTTTATTTATTTGAAGTTTTTTATTTTGTTTATTTTGTTAAATAAATTTGCCAAATTTTTCTGTTGCTACAATAAAATTTTTAGTTTCATTTTCGGGATTTTGGTCTTTCGGAATTTTGGATTTTCGGGATTGTGGCTTTTCGGGATTGTGTGTTTTCGGGATTTTAGTTTTTCGGGATTGTGGCTTTTCGGGATTTTGGATTTTCGGGATTTTGGGCTTTCGGGATTACGTTTTTCGGGATTCTGTCCGACTCCCAAGAAAAACACATAGCTGATCGATAACTGGGATAAAACAGAAGATATGCTGGTTAGAGCTCCTTCGATTTCAGAATAACCATCGACAATAGCTTCCGTAGCTTCAGCTCGACAAGACCAACGAGTATCGCTAAGCTTTGTTAAAACGTAAAATTGTCCGCTTTTCTTCTACGATAATTTTTGAGTCAGAATTTGCTATCGCTCTGTACTTGCTGTGAAAGACGTATATAAATTCTGAACGAAATCGAAGGATTGAACAGCCGATGGAAACGAGTTAGCAGCTGCTTTTCCCACTCAATTGAGAGAATGAGCACAATATGGTACAAACGACGATAAATCATTTTTCTCCAAAATAAGAGCCTGCATTCCTTTTTATTTACCAATCATATTTGCAGCATTGTAATATGATTGCCCGCGGCAATCCAAAATGTCTATTTTATGGTCACCTAAAAATTTGAGTAAAGCGTTTGCATGGCCTCGCCAAGTATGGTCGCAGTTTGGTAAAAAGGTGAGAAATCTTTCTTTTGGCATACCCTCAATATATATAACAACTACAGTTAGTTGATCGATATGAGATTTGTCGGGAGTATAATCCACGTCTCGTCGGAATTTGAAATATTGGGTCCCCTGTTTTGTGGAGGCCCCTGTCTTGTGGAGGCCCAGAACTGTAGCCCCGGCTGCCCTCGCCTAAATCCGGCACTGATTATTTCCAAGAATCATTTCCCAAAGTATTGACATTTAACTTCTAAACACCCTGTATACTTATTTTTAGAATACTTACGCTAATACCAGTGTGAGTTACTTTTCTGTTGACGTTATTACCATTTATCCGCCTATCACACACATCTGGCTTATAAACTAGAAAAGATTGTGTGCGCGATTTGGTTTTGCTTTGGTTAACACATATAATTCAATTCCAAAGTTGATGAATTTTTGAAATAAAAAGAAATTGGAAACACATTGCTTGACAATATTACAGAAAAAATCAATTTGTTTTAATGCTGGCACCTGTAAGCTGCGACACTAATGGTAGGCAACACCTCTTATTTTGCCCATCAGATTAACGTAAAGGAAAAAAAATATGTGAAGAACCAGAATACTTTCTCTTTTATCATCGAATCAAATTTCCGCATTATTTTCGTATGCGGAAAAGCGGATAAGCAATTGCTCTTTCATAGCCGTCATTTTTAAATTTATTTTTCGTGATTGCTCCGGTAAGCTTTGTTGGCTTTACTCCTTCGTGACTTCAGTTCCGCATAAAAGAAAGCCCGGAACTGAGAAAAAGAAATAAAATTTATTTGATGCTTCAGCAATGTATAAAATACAGTTTAAAATTGCGGACTAGCACAAGAAAATAATTCACAAACAAGAAAGAAAAGAAAATAATTACAAAAATAATTTTACAAAAAGTTAAAATTGCTTTCAAATTGCCAACAGAATGGGCTTTATTTTTCTCAGCTCTTAAAGCAAAGGCGGAAAATCAGAAAAACTTGCTTCCTCGACATCATGCCACATTATTTTTCTTTTCGCTTTTATTCTCTCTAAAATCAACGTTCGTGCGCTTAATAGGATGTTTCCATTACAAAAAGAAGGTAAATTCAAACGAACAAAAATAGTGTAGATTGTATTTATACACATACCTACAAACATATTTGTGAAGGTACAATCAAACGGGATTATACTACTAATATTTATAACAATAACATTAAGGGACTATTATAGCCATGGTTGCATCACGTAATCCCAATGGAATAATATTGGTGCCCGCCTTAGATTGACTGCTGTTTTACTGACTAGTACAAATAACGAACATTTATTGGTCAAAATTACGAAGAATATATAATTTGTTCAACGTTAATAATAATTAATAATATCCATTTAGAAAAAGTATTTCGGGCTGAACGGACTCCCGTGTTGGGACGGGATGAAAATTGGGCACGGTATCCTTGTGTTAAAATTTTCAAATTTAGGCGATCAAACGAAAAATTACAAATTTAATAAAGACGCCCCGCTCTTCATAATTTTTGTGAAGCATGAACCTTATTTTCATCAACTTAATTTTGTATACCCTATTCTGAGGGTACCTATATTAATTTTGACGCATAGTTTGTAACATACCTTAATATTGCCCGTAGACCCCTAAAAGTTACTATATTTATGATCAGCATCGATAGTAATGTCGATCTAGCCATGTCCGTCCGTCCGTCCGCCCGTCTGTCGGCAAAAATTAGGCCTTTAAACTGGGCCTAGAGAGCTGAAATTTTAACCATATACTCTCTAGGGTCCCGAAATAATCAAGTTTACGAATTTTTGAAATCCGCCCACGCCTACAAACTCCGAAAAAACTAATTTTTCGAAAAAATCGAATTTTTAGCTAGAAAGCTGAAATTTTTTATATATGATCTATGACTCCTAAAACTTCTCAGGAGATAACATTTTCAAAATCCGCTACTGATACGCCCACAATTAAATAAAACAATTTTATGGAAAAACCAAAATTTGAGCTAGGGAGCTGAAATTTATAATATATACTCTCTAGGGGCCCTTTATGCTCATGTGTTAATTTTTTTTTAAAATCCGCTTACTGACACGCCCACAATTAAATAAATTAATTTTATTGAAAAACCAAAGTTTGAGCTAGGGAGCGTTTTTTTTTACAAAAGCTTCGTTTTTTTTTGATAAAATCCTTTAAATGTTATATAATAAAATATGTAGAGTGTTCTTAACAATTCAACCATACTTAAACTTTTGTCACGCCCACTTATGAGGGATAGGAATAAGAATTGGGTATCCAACAGTTCGCCCAAGCGGACTGTAGCCCGTCCCTATGTTTGTTAAACAGTTGGCATGCCAGTGACTAAATAAAGTAAACATTTCTCATGCGTTAGAAGCTTCAGTTGGATATGAAAGGTTCTTGAGTGACCATAAACGAGCCTAGAGATTACCATGTTTACGAGATGCGTTTGACATCAAACATCAAGATCGACAAGCGAACGAAACAGATGAAGGTGATAGGGATGAGGAACTGAATGAAATCAAATCAGATATTCGTAAAAATTTGTGCCAGTGAGCGTGGTGAAATTTTTGCCCAAATCGCAGACAGTCGGTGTACAAAAAGACGTAGCTAGCATTGAAGAGACAACCATCTTCCAAGAATAAACAACTCATGGTTGAAGCACTCTTCTATGGAAAATGAAACAACAAAGTCAGCTTAATCGATTGATCATTTTCAGCATTGGCGAAAGTACATAAACAATATTCTAGGGACGCTTATCTATGAAGCAATATATTCCTTTATCCTATGTAGCCAACCAAATGCGATACAAAAATAATCCTTAGATGTGATGATGTTACTTATTACAATTTCAAAAAATCGTCGCCTCAGTATGAGTTTGACGTAAACCTTCAATCGCAAATCGAGCTTGAAGATTGAAAGCGCATTGTGAAAAAATCAGGCCGATAGGATTTCTTAAAACTATTTTTATCAAGTTTATGTGGAAATAGAGAACTCATTTCTGTCATTGTTTTACCTTGCTCTAATAAGTTATCGAAATATTTAACCATTTGTTCAGAATGGAATTGACTTAAGCGACACCTGACTTACTACTTTTGTCATCCATACACAAAAGTAGGCATTCACGAAGAAGATGCTTCGATCTCAGACGGAAGGTTAGTAGAAGAAGGAGAAGAAACACGGTACCAACGGACAACGCCCTGGCGAGCAAAAAATAGAAGTGGGAGGACTTCTGCCGTAAAGTAAAAAGTGTCTTCTGTGGAAAAGGTTACAAAGTCGTAATGCAAAAGTAAGGATGCAAAAGTTGGGAGCCCTGTCCTCGGCCAAGCAAGGATGGAGCAGACAACTTACCTCTTCACCAAACTCTTGCGTCGAAAGCGCTGCAGAATGGTAAGGCCCCTGGACCTGACAGAATACCTTCGGAAGTGCATAAGTCGATATTTCAGATCGTCTCTATCATTTTCTTCAGAGCGGAGAACTATTTTCACCTTCTTGAAAATTCAAAAATAAATAAAAGATATTATGCTTGTATTATAAACCGGAAGAGCTATGTAGGTACTATTATTAGATTGTTTAGCTTTTCACGACTGTTGGTAGGTGGAAAGTAAGTGCTAGTTGTGTTGTAGGCGCCTATGTCAGTTCAAGTGCGCGGAAATTAACATGATAGCTGTCTTTGGTGTTGAGAGATCTGACATAGGCGACTAAAAGCGGGCTAAAAGATACGGAGAAAAGAGTGAAATTCCAATAACCCGCGAAGGGGTACCCCCAAACACTGTTTGAAGCGAAAAAGAATAATCCATTTCCTAGATATGGATGCCGAATTATGGTGAATTTGGATTGATTTCTAATTTGAAAGTCAAAAGCCAAAAAAACGATTTGCGAAAACGTTGCCTTGTTTCCTTACGATTTTGGCCATATTTCGTTATGGTAATGAAACAAAGCTAAATGTTGGTTATTTCATTTGTCGATTTTTCACGTTACGAACATTTGCCAATTTGCTACAATAGACGTAAGGCAAACTAGTTCTGTTTTAATTCAAAAATGTCAAAATGGCGAAGTCAAACCAATACTGTTGTGACCAAGTGTATATGGATGTAGGCACTGTGATTGAGAAAAATATGTTTTGAAAGGTAGTTTTGGTGAACGCGTTGTAAACGAATTAACTGAAAAGCCCGGATGCCAACTTACTCTTTGATCGCCTTTTTTCCAAGAAAGATTCTATTTTTTGAAATCTAAGATAACGAAGCGTTAATTTTTTTTTTATTGATTTCAATATTTTTTAATTCAACAATTATTGTTACATAGGTATATACTTAATCTAACAAAGTTATATTTAAAAAATAAGTAGTGACATTTTTATTTGAAAACAAAAATAGTTGTAATGTCACTTCATGAAAAATAACAACTAGAAGTGGGGTGAAGGGTCATAAATTCAAAAATAAGACAAAAAAGCGGGAAGAGAAAGAATAGTAATCTAAATGAAGAGAAGTTAAACAAATCAAATAACATAGCGCAACAAAACTTTAATTTCCTCATGATCGAAACTAAGAAGCCAAATTTTAACTTTATTTATAAATTCGGGTAAAGATCTAATTACACGAATATTCATAGGAAAACTATTAAACAGTTTACGGGATACAATGGAGTAGAAGTTTTTGAACATAACGGTGCGAAAAGTCGGCAAAACTACAAAATTACTTGAATTACTACGCAAAGTGCAGGTGTTAGAAATTGGACTTTGCATGTAGCCACCTCTCACAAAAATTTTTTTGAAACTTTAAAGTAATACAAGTGTTTTAGCGGTAGAATTTTCAATGTTCTGAATAAAACCATAGATCGAGCTAACCGATTTGCCCCACAAACTATCCTGATAGCGCACTTTTGTAAAACAACCAAGGGCTGAAGCCTCGTTTGGTAGGCACCCCCCAGCAACTAATACCGTACTGTAATTTTGATTGAAATATTCTAAAATAAACAGTTTTTAGTGTTCTATTATTTAAGTATCTCCTAAGACGATAAAAGCTACGGACAGTAGAGCGAAAATATTGTTTCAAGTTTGAAATATGTTCAGACCAACTCATATTTTGCCCAAAAGTAACACCCAAATATTTAAACTGTTTTACCTGTTCAATTTTAAAACACTTAGTCCCACAAGATATATGGTCATTCGACGACGGTGCCACAGTACAGGCACAATTAGACATGACGGATCTATTACAATTTAATTCGTGATAAAGATTTCATAGTCAGGGAAGTCTTGCATACTAGAACTAAAGTTCATTAATTTAGTTTTGTTACTGACAACTAGCTTGTGGACAGTAAACCATATTCTCAGAATATGAACATCTTGATTTATATGGGCCCTTAAGCTTAAAGGATTAACAGACTTATACGCAATGCCAAGATCGTCTGCAAAGGCTGTTATTTTCCCTACAAATGGTTGACTAAATAGGGAATTTATATAGATTAAGAACAATATTGGACCAAGAACAGAACCCTGAGGCACACCTATGTTTATGGTTCTCGAACTACTCACAAAATTTTGTATTTTAACTTTTTGAACTCTGTCCTTCAAATAAGACTCAAACCAATTATACATAAAGCCTCGAAATCCTGCACAATATAATTTGTGGAGGAGCACATGGTGGTTAACCATATCAAACGCTTTTGGTATATCTACGAACAGACCAGCGCAACATTTCTTGCTGTCTAGTGATTTATATATAACTGAGCAAAACTGCAAAAGGGCATCTTCTGTAGAGAGCCTTTCCCTAAACCCAAACTGAGCAGGGTGAAGAAAACTTATTTTAGCAAAATAGTCCAGTACTCTACACTTAATAGCCTTTTCAAAATTGTCTGATATTGAAGATAGTAAAGAAATTGGCCTGTAAGTATTTTTATCACTTATGCTTCCCTGTTTATAAAGAGGTATAACATTTGCATGCTTAAGTTTTTCAGGAAAAATACCTGAATAGATACTTAAGTTGAAAATATAAGCAAGTATGTCCACTATATTAAGTGCTATATTTTTCAGAGTAATATTGGAAATACCATCATTTCCACAAGAACTAGAGTTGCTTAATGAACTGATAATTTTGTAGAGCTCTAAACCAGTGATTTCTAAAAAGAAGAAGCTACTATTTCTTACAGTATCTTCGACTAATTGAGAACTAAAGCAATGGTTACAGTGTGAAGTAGGCTATGCTATGTGTAATCGTAAAAAAATGGGAAAAGAGAAAATAGTTACACAAGCAATTGATGATATTTATATAAAATTCACCAATTTATTCTGTAAGTTTAAAAAAAAACAAAGTCGACTGTTATACATATTAATCGGGAAATGAAATTTTTCGATATGGCATTCTCTGATTTCACATGATATAAATTTCTTCCGGCATCTTCAAGTAACTTTAAGCATTTTCAAGTAACTTCAAGCATGTATAAGTAAATTCAAGTATGTTCAAGCATTATCAAGTAACCACACAGCAATATTGTTGTTGTTGTAATTGCATCCAAATCGCTTCATTTTACCTGCTGTAATACATAATGTGTGTTATATATGTGGATAATTTTTGTATTGTGCACTTCTATGTATTGCCCCCTACCCTAATATATATAGTGTTGGCATATCTATGTGACGTATAATAGCAAAAAAGGGGGGAAACACGTTATAGGCAACTCCGTATTAATATATAGAAGATGTAATTTCATCCAATTCGCTTCATTTTACATGCTGTAATTCATAACGTGTTTTATATATGTGGATAATTTTTGTATTGTGCACTTCTATGTATTGCCCCCTACCCAAATATATATAGTGTTGGCATATCTATGTGACGTATAATAGCAAAAAAGGGGAGAAACACGTTATAGGCAACTCCGTATTAATATATAGATATGTATATGTATATCTCTAATTTCAGTAACTTTATTATTTAAGGAACAAATAATATAGTCTAGATTAAGTTTTTTTCTTTTTAATTTATTTTAACTCCAATATGATTTCACCCGTCACTGCCCTAGTATGGTGATCCTGATATTATGGGTATGTGTTAAATAGATTTAAAGTACAAAGTCAAATGCAGTTCGCTCACCGGGTGATGGGTACATCTGAGATGAAGTGAGCCATTGTGGGGTCACCTGATTAGGGGTCATTCTCAAAAATAGAGTGGGGCAAATGACCATGGAGCCGCTATGCCCCTGCAGGGATAGGTAGGTAGTAACCTTCTAAGTTCCAACCTTTTTATTTTGCGGTCAGTCGCGGAAAGCCAGTGTAGGCGTGTACTAATAAGCGTTGAAAATAAATTGTCAGATCTTTGAAAATTTAGGCATGTATAAGAAAGCCAGTATATGTAAATTAATCATAGTTCTTAGTTCGGACTGTTATGGATGGCAACACTTGCCAAACGATTCTGCGATGAGAAAAAAGTCAGTATTAATCTGCCTTCAGTTCAGAGATGTGTTGTGTTCACAATTTAAATCGGAGATTGTAAATGTGTGTTTTTTTTTATAAAACTTTTCCCGCAGCAAAAGTCGTACATGTTTTATTTTAGTCGTGACGGAATAAAAGGGACTACAAATTGTAAAAATGCCAGTGTCTGTATGTACGTAATTTCGATGTTTGCCCACCACCCTAAAGAAGAGCCACGATAAAGCTTTTTATCACAAGACCAAAAGTCTTTTAGGGTACATTTAATAAGATAAGCCTCAAGCTCCTTAAAATGTTTTACTTCCGTCAAGTTTATCTTATCCAAGCTACGCATAAATTACTGTCTCTTAGTTACATATTGTACCTACAACCACACCTTGTTGATAACTTGACAACTGGCTTGATACAAAGATTATGGTACAATCCTTGTAAACTGAAACCGTTACTTGCTTAGTAACACTTTAACGTTTTAGATAAATAAGCTCACAAAGTTCTCCTTTAAACGACAATGACGAAAAAGCACTTTGCGTTGATATTGCCTATTTTGTTTATGTTTCTTAAATTTATCAAAAACAAACATTGTTTCCAAATGACAGAAATCATTTTATAATGTGTTTTTTTAAATAAATTATTTTTAAATAAACCTCAAAGGAACCAAAGGTTTTTTTTAAATTCCTAAATATCGAAATAAGCAAATGACCTAATAGTAAAAAAATTAACTTTAGAGCAAGAATGACGTAATTGGGGGTGTCAAATCCTTTCAAGGCCTAAAGAAGTGGTAGATACAATGCAAAATTAGTAAATCTTTTTTTTATAATGGATAAACAATTTTTATTGCTCAATAAGTCATTACTTTGTGCACGTTATAGTGCTTTATTTTGTTTTGTATAAGAGATAAAACTTTAAATGTGATTCCTCAATACATACAACAATTGTTCGTTTTAAGTTATAATATATATTGAAGTAGGAATGGCATCTGATAATGTTGAATGAGCTTAAAAAAAACTGCGAATATGCTAAAAATAATTTATTTGAATCCCTTTCATAACGAACTCTAGGAAAAACAAATGAATTAATGAATTACTGCATTAAGTTGGACTATTGCCACTGCTACCCAATTCGACTATTAGTTTTACACTAGAAACAGTAATAAATTGTTTTCAACATAGGACATGATACAATAAAAAAAAATTTGATCGCGTTCAATATTACTACTATATACAAATAAAATGCAATATTTGCTGTTAGTGTTTTCTCATATATAATAAAAGCACAGAAGTGAAACAAATCTGTTATCTTCTTCTTCAAAACATTAACATTTTCACATACGAAACCCAGGATGACTAACATGATACAAATTAGAATGGGATATGTTATTCCATCTGCAAATTGTAGAACGTACAAATAACTTGAAAACTTGAAACATCCCAAGAAGAAAGTGGAAAAGTTCTAGCAAGAAGAAACTTCGTGGTGCCAACGAAATTTATTTGGTACATTCAGCCTTCAACATATCCTTCTTTATCCTCCGTGCCATTGGATATGTACGTGCATAGTCGTACATAGCAAACTTGTATACATAGGACCATTTCGAGTCTAAAAAAGTACGATTTGGAGATGTACACCAACAACCCTTATGTGTTTGGGGGATGATTATTGTTTTAGGACACCTTTGTATTTATACGCTTTGGAAATTGGATATTTTTATTTCAAAGGATTCAAATCTTAGATTTCATTGATAAGATGTTTAAGCCTGATTAACAGTGGTTGTAGCGTTAAACTACTGAGCGAGAGGGTTACAACCACACCCTGAAACATCATAAATTTAATTATTTCCTTGATGGATAGGGTAGTAAATGAAAACGTCAGTGTCAGTCACGGCCGAACAACTTGTAGGAAAAAAAATGCAGGTGGCATAAATGTTCGGTTGAATCTTTTGATGAGGAACAAAATATTATTTGGTAATAAGAAAGTACTTTAAATTAAATAATACATGTTTAGCACAAATAGCTTCCTGTAATATCTTATTGGACATCCTGAAATATATATCTATTAAAAATGTATGTGCGAAAACTAGTTAGTTTTAAATTTCACTCAAAATACCTATCATAGCTCGTTATGGTCGTTGCAGTATTCCTAAATTACAGTCAGAGCTCCATTATGTAGTTGTTTCATTAGGGTGAGCCATACATATTTATAAACAATATATAAAGTTCCACTTACATTTGGCGAATAATTGTGTTTAACGTACGTAAACATATGATTATATCTTAGGGTTAAGGCTACTTAGGCCCCAGTAGCCATACATAAGACTCAACACATACTTAGCTTACAAACTGTAAAATGAATTTAATAAAACAAATGGACAATAAATCTTTAATTTTTTAGAAAAAGAAATAATTAATTTTTCCATGTGAAAAAAAAATGTATTTTCAACTTCTCCGTCAATTCAGAGAAACGATACAAATCGTTTTTCTGATGTGAGCATAAATTTGTTTACTATTCCATTTTTATACCCTATTCTAAGGGTATATTAATTTTGACGAATAGTTTGTAACATACCTTAATATTGCCCGTAGACCCATAGAAGTAACTATATTTACGAGTACATATGATCAGCATCGATAGTAATGTCGATCTAGCCATGTCCGTCCGTCCGTCCGTCCGTCCGTCGGCAAAAATTAGGCCTTTAAACTGGGCCTAGAGAGCTGAAATTTTAACCATATACTCTCTAGGGTCCCCAAATAATCAAGTTTACGAATTTTTAAAATCCGCCCACAGACTCAAAAAAACAAAATTTTGGAAAAAATCGAATTTTGAGCTAGGAAGCTGAAATTTTGTATATATGATCTATGACTCCTAAAACTGCTCAGGATATAAAATTTTCAAAATCCGCCAACAGACACGCCCACAAATAAATAAAATAATTTTATTGAAAAAGCTAAATTTGAGCTAGGGAGCTAAAATTTATAATATATACTCTCTAGGGGCCCTTTATGCTCATGTGTTAATTTTTTTTAAATCTGCCTACTCACACGCCCACAATTAAATAAAACAATTTTATTGAAACACCCAAGTTTGAGCTAGGGAGCGTTTTTTTCGATAAAATCCTTTAAATGTTATATAACAAAATATGTAGAGCGTTCTTTAAAATTCAACCATACTTAGACTTTTGTCACGCCCACTTATGAGGGATAGGAATAAGAATAGGGTATCCAAAAGTTCGCCCAAGCGGACTGTAGCCCGTCCCTATGTTTTTATTTTTATTTATTTGACAACGATATTCCTTTCCACAAGAAGGGAGACCCTCTAGACTGTGCCAATTATAGGGGCATCCGTCTCCTGAATACTGCCTATAAGATTATATCTGCTGTACTGTGTGAACGCCTGAAATCATTCGTCAACGACCTGATTGGTCCCTACCAGTGCGGTTTTAGGCCCGGTAAGTCCACAGCCGATCAGTTATTCACACTACGGCAGATCCTTGAGAAAACCATCGATACCCACCATATTTTTATCGATAAGGCCGCATATGACAGCATCTATAGAGACGAGCTATACAGAGTCATGTCTATTGTTGGCATCCCTGCCAAACTTGTCAGATTGTGCAGAATGACGATGGAGAATGCCTGCTACTCCATAAAGGTCGAAAACAGTCTCACCGAGACCTTTGATGTCAAAAAAGGATTTAGACAATGTGATGCGCTATCATGTGACTTCTTCAACGTCATACTTGAGAAAATTGTGCGAAACGCTCAAGCCAACACTAGAGGCACAATTTTCCACAAGTCTGTGCAACTACTTGCATATGGTGAAGACATTGACGTAATTGGCAGAACACAGCGAGCTGTCACTGTTGCATTTGCAAGTATTAGCACAGAAGCGGCAAAAATGGGTTTAGTGGTGAATGAGGGCAAAACATATATGCTGCCAACAAGAAGGGACGCTCAACATCGACGAATCGGACAGAACGTCACGATAGACAGCTATAAATTCGAGGTACATAGTTACGGACTTTGTCTACCTCGGCTCCGCTATTAATTCTGATAATGACACCACAGCTGAAATCAAACGAAGAATTACACTTCCCAACCGCTGTTTCTTTGTCCTAAGACGGTAATTGATTAGTAAGGCCTTGTCAAGAAAAATTAATGAGACTCTATATAAGACCCTCATTATCCCAGTTCTGCTCTACGGCGCAGAAGCGTGGACATTAGCAAAAGCGGATGAAGATTTTCTTGGTCGTTTCGAACGCAAAATTCTTCGAGTGATTTTCGGTCCCGTTTGCGTTGACGGGCTTTGTAGGAGGAGATTTAACAGCGAACTCTACGAGCTGTACATGTACAGCGACATCGACCTGGTCAAAAAAGTGCTAATCAGTCGACTAAGATGGCTAGGACATGTAGAGCGAATGGACACCAACGCCCGGCCCAAAGAGTCTTCGATTCCAACCCGGATGGACAACGCAGTAGAGGAAGACCTCGCTTTAGGTGTCGAGCGCAAGTGGAAGGGGACCTCTACCAACTTGGGGTGCGCAACTGGAGGCAATTAGCCAAAGATCGTGCTGACTGGAGAGGCGTATTGGTTGAGGCCCAGGTCCACCTCGGAATGTAGCGCCACCTAAGCAGGTAAGTAAGTAAGCCCTGAAATTTCTTTTAAGTGCAAATGTTTAATGTTCACCGATGATTTGAAATTAAATCGTCTTATAAAATCTAAGCAGGATTGTAGACTATTTCAAGAAGATATTGAAAGATTGTCCTAACAATGGCTTGCAATTAAAAAAAGGGTCTTGGGGTTATGCTTGATCAAAATCTTAGCTTTGTTGAACTCAATGAGTTTCCAGCTACAAAAGCCGACGCAATATCTTTTTTATCGCCAAATTATCTATACAAGTTCATCAATTTATATGCTTTACAACAAATACTCATGATCTCGCTATTCATCAGGATTACATTTTAACATTTTCGACGGCATCTATAAATTAGATCATACTTTTTTCCAGTAGGTGTTGTAGGTGCCACTAGGTTGCAAGAAAATAAAATATACAGGATTAGTTCTGCTAGATGTAGAAAAAGCTTTTGATAGTGTATGGCACAATGCACTTATAGGTACACAAACTTATTGTAAATGAATGTCCAGCTTTTTTAATCAAGGTCATACAAAGTTTTTTGAGTGACAGGCAATTCATAGTTTCACCTAACGGAATAAATTCCGTCTCCAAAATTGTTCCTGCTGGCGTTCCTCAGGGATTAATTTTATCTCCTACCCTATTTTATGTTTTTACGTCGGATTTTCCAGTCTTACAAAGTTGTGACTTTGGTATGTATGCTGATGACATTACCATATACTCATCCGATGAACACCCTGCAAATATAATAAGCAACATTCAAAACGCAACCGGACTTATTTTTGAGTACTATAAACACTGAAGGATTAAAATAAATGCTGGAAACAGTCAAGCTATCTTTTTTTACCAGAAAAAGAAAGGATCGCCATAATTTAAATATAAATAACTGTGATATTCCATTGTTCAACTCTGTCAAGTACTTAGGTGTCTACTTAGACAAGACGGTGACCTGTAAGGAACACACACAAATGACATCAAATAAAAAAAATATTGGTATTAAATTGTTATACCCGCGTATAAACCGGAAGTCATTACCCAGTAAGCACAATAAATAAATAATTTTCAAAGTCGTTTTTCAAGCGATATATTTGTAGATATGGATCACATGCCGTAATGCATAGGAAAACGCTACAGATATTACAAAACAAAATTTTAAAAATGATCCTTAAAGTCCCCTCGCATTTTTCAACTCTGGAGTTACACGATCAGACAAAAGCCATTAAAGTAGATAGAAAAATTTAAGTTCTCAATGAAAATGAAAAAAAAATAATTTAAATTGAAAAATAAATGCATTTACATACATATATTATGTCCCACACATATCTATTTATTTATTAGTATATTTATTTTCTTTATCTAGTTATTTATTTATTAATTTATTTATTTATACATATCTATATTTATTTATTTATTTATTTATTTATTTATCTATGAAATAATATAAGTATTTATGTTCATTCCATTAGATTTAAGCTATATATGTGATATAATTATAAACAAAATTTAAATGAAGGATTTTCTTTCTTATTTTCCTTCAAACCTATTCATTTTGAAATAAAAGCTTATCAGAAACCTTGATTTTCAGTAGTAAGATACAATGTGTTATCATATCTCTGTGGTGTGCAATGACTTATAAATATTGTTATGTAATTATTCTTTGAAACAATAAATTTATCTCTCTATCTATCTATTCTCTAAACCGAAAGGCGAATAAAAATATAGTATTTTGAAACTACAATTACAAAAACAAATATAACGTCTGACAAACATCCAAGATTATCAATTGTCATGAGAAGCTTCTCAAATTTGTGGTTCGGATTCGTCTCAAAATTGTACGTCCCTTCCACTTTACAAAGGAAGTGGTTGGAGAAGCTAAGTTTTAGGCCCTGTAATGCCTAATTTTTTTTTTTATTTATATTGCCATATCAACATTAAAATCATTTCAAAAAGCCAAATATTATTAGAACATTTGTTATTCGGCGTTTTTCATTGTTCCTACTGCAGTGTTGTCTGGAATCTATTTCTTCCAGAATTGAGAGGATCCAAAGTATCTGCAGTACAAAGGCTTCTCTAGAATGTTGGAATGCCTTCAAATAAAACCATAGGTGTAAACAAATTGGAATTTTACCTCGTTACACTCAGATGAAATACTTTTCTGGTTTGCTTGTTCGGTATATGGTCCCTTTCTCAGATCTAAAATTAGTTCTTATTCTCTGTTGAAGGCACTCAGAAATCGTCATGTATCTTGTGTAGGTACAAATCGATGAATGCTTGTGGATATATTTCGCAAAACATATAGACTAGTGTCTCTATATCAGGAGGAATGCTTAGTCCAGTCTCCTTGATAAAGTCTTTGAAGTGTGCCTCAAAAAGCATTTTATTTTTTCCAAACTTTAAAGCACTCCCGTTGTCTAGCTCTTGTTATGCTTAGTGGAATTTCATCCTTAGAGTCCCATTCAGATTGATTAGAGTGGACAGCAACAGAAGAAACTTCTGCGAGATCGACTTCATCTTCCGACAGCATTGCCTCGACGGGATCGGATGGAATGTCATGAAAAACATTTAAAATTGCATTATCGTTCAGCCCGCGTTTCGGCTAAAAGCAATAAATTAAAAAAAAAATGAATGGCGCTCAGGGCCGAGTCATAGAGAAACCATACATATAAAATATACTTGAATCATAGAAGTTTACTATTTTATTGCAAAACAGCCGAAGCTCAATAGGGAAAATGCAATTAAATTATGCAGAACTTACCAATCATTTTATCCCTTAACAATATTAACAATTTTTCTTATGTGGTTTTCCATTAGTCCACTCGAAGTATTCGTTTTGGTCTTCCGAAAATATTTTGGTATTGTTTTTCCTCCTTCGGAAGACAAAACGAGGACTCCGAGTGGTTCAATGGAAAACGTCATTACTTGACTTCAAATGAAGCTCTCAGAGGTGATAACTCACTTACAATAACGCCCACCCGCATATCACAAAATACAAACTGGTTGCACCAAAAAAACGTCCTATGCTCTACGAATCGACATTAAACGTGATGTGGTGGTTTCCCAATAAGGACACTAGAGAAATTTGGTTGATGAGGTGTTTTAATGTTAAAACCACGAGGAGACAAAGGGTTAAGAATTTGTTTAATTTTAGCATTAACTACCTCTTAGACACTCCCCGTCTCCTAAAACCTGCAAATTGGTGGTGCATGATTTCGTTCGAAATTCCCAATCGGTGAATATATATTTAGTTGGAAATTTAGTTTGACCTTTGGTGGAGCTGGAGATGCAATACTTTTGTTTTTAAGAATGCTATATGTCAATACAAGCAAAATCTAGATATGCGACGATTCGGACGTGTTTACGTCCTCCATGAGACCTTTATTTTTTATCAAAGAAAACAATATTTCATTTGATAAAGGTAAAAAGAGAGGATGCACCCAGGCAATGGTATACAAAAGTGTTGTGTACATTCCTTCTCTCTCGGATCGCATCAAAGCATCGACGATAAGAGAGAAAGAAAAAGCAACCATAGCTTTTAGACCTACCAATACACTACGAAACGAACTCTTCACCAACAGAAAGGGAAAACTCGAGGTATTAGAAAAGTCAGACGTCATGTACCAAATTGATTGCCTAGGTGAAAATGGGACAACATGCTCTTCAGCTTACATAGGTATTAATGATGGGCGCATTCGAATGATTTATTCGATTATATTCGAATGATCTCTCACATGTGCTCGACTCGACACTAGAGCAAAATGTCTCACACAACTACTAAATAAAACACAGAGAACACACTTTCCTGCACGCACATACAAAGTCAACCCATTCGTCGCAAAGCAAATGTGATAAAAACCTTGTGAGTGTGTGTTTTCATTCAAATGAAATGATGCGCAACTACCCTAAGTCCCATTACTCGAATGAAAAAAAATAGTAACATTCGGGAACAAAATCAAGAACTTACTTTTGCCTTAATTTTAGAACAAAATGTCTCATCACAACTATGTACAAGGTGGCGCAAAAGTAATCCTCCTATCAGAAAATGCTATAAATTTTGCGATTGGCCCCTAATGTCAGTTCTGTTTTGACATTTGTGTAGTAAACACATGCGAAATACACGTTAATAAACAATGTTACGCTACACTGCTCCAGAACGCGGAATATTGGTGACTATTTATTTGAGCAATAATCGGTCGGTGACCAAAAAACATCGGAAGGTTATTTTTGCGCCACCTTGTACATACTTAAACACCGAACACACTACCTCCAATCACAAAGCTCGTGAGTGGTGACGGTGAGTTTGTGTGAGAATACCTATTTCTATATTATTTAAGTATGAAAAGATAATTCTCATGGCCTCTGTGTTTTTGATTTTTTCCATTTGAACGATAAGCAGCTGCTTTTTCGTATTTCCCGTACTCGATCTCGAATGCAAGAGCTCTCGAATGAAAAAAAAAGTAGCATTCACTACAAAGATCTCGAGTGATTTTCTTCATGTCCTTTCTTTTGTATTTCTCATTCGTTTCTCTAATGCATAGCATATCTCGAATGAATGATTGCTGTTATCTCAGTTATGTGCTTTAATGGAATGAATTGAGAACACAATGAGTGATAGCTTTTCAAGATGTTCTAGAGATATTTTTATATGTTTTTTTGCTTTCCTATTTTTAAAAACTGAAGGTTTAAGGTTTTATTTTTTTGTGACATAACAATATTTCCACTACCAGCTTTGTGGACTGAATTGCTTTGTTTAATTTTTTTTTCTCAAAAAAAAAAATATATTTATGTATGTACATTTATGTTATCTATGAAAGACCTCTTCGAGCTTTCGAAATGCGAAAAAGTGAATAAAACATTTGCGTTAATTATTCTCGTTTTTTTGCTTATTTTTTAATGTATAAATGAAATAGCACTTTTTTGCCTAAAAACCAAAACATGTGAATATCAAATGCATTTTTTTTCATTTATCCGTATCTCGAATGATAATGGCGATTTATTATCCTGTCCTTTTCTCCTTTCAAGGCTCCTAGACCTGATGGCATCTATCCCATACTCTTGCAAAAGGGTATAGAGATTTTGCTTACACTGCTTACTAGAATCTACAGAGCTAGCGTGGCTTCAAGAAAAGCTTCAGGACTATTAGCCTTTCATCATTTTTGTTAAAGGGCCTTGAAAAATTGATTGACGTACGGCTTAAGAGCATTCCAGCTTCGCTGGGTATTCATGATAGCCAACACGCCTATCAAAAGGGCAAGTCCACTGAGACGACATTAACGGATCTCACGGCCGGGATGCGTAGTGCGCTCGACCGCAAGAACTATGCTCTTCCTGTCTTCATGGATATTGAGGGTGCCTTTGACAATCCCACCTTTTGCAGATTTGAGTCTGCCTTAACACTGAAGAGCGTCGATTCTACAACTGTGGAATGGATCCTGGAAATGCTTAGGAGCAGAGAAGTACAGCCTGTTGGCGGCTGTGTCAGAACTGTGCGCGCTGTTAAAGGCTTTGCGCAGGGCGGTGTACTCTACTTTCCACTACATTGTGGAACCTGTTGGTCGACTCCTTGCTGAGAAGACCCTGTTATTGGGTACGCTGACGATGTGTGTATCATTGTCAGCGGCAAGAGTTTACCAACTCTTTGCGAGCGGATGGAAACAGCGCTCAATAGTGTTAGGAGTTGGTGCCGCGAGCAGGCTCTGTCTGTCAACCCCGCGAAGACTGAGATGATGCTGTTCACGAATAGAAGGGCTATACCTCAAGTGAGGTGGCCTTACTTCCAGGGCACTCAACTAAAGCTATCGAGCACGGTTAAGTATCTGTGTATTGTTCTAGACCCAAAGCTTAACTTTTCTGAACATTTGGTTGCTAGAATTTCTAAGGCAACTAACATTCTCTGGCAGTGCCGTAGGATGTTCAGCAGAACCTGGGAACTTTGTCCCACTGGATTTACACGTGCATCGTTAGGCCATACCTTATGTATGGTGCGATTGTATGGTGGGCTAGAGCTCACATCCTCAAACGTCAACTGACGAAGCTACAGCAGCTTGCGTGCTTATGCATTACAGGTGCGATGAGAGGAACTCCCACTGCTGCTATGGAAGTGTTGCTCTGTTTGGCTCCCTTGCAGTTTCTTGCTGAGAGTGAGGCCAGAAAATCACTATACCGTATGTGTGTAGTACTTGGACGGCAGGTCAATCTCGGCGATGGGGCCAGAGGTGCTAGGTACAGAGCTCTCTATGATAGCCTACCTGGCCATCGGGGAGGAGCACTTGACACTGTGTGCACGAAGCAAGTCTTTGAGCGCCGTTTTCAGGTCATCCTTCCTGAACGGCAGGAATGGAACAGTGAGGGGTGGAATGGCTTTAGGCCGGGTAATGTCATTGTCTATACGGATGGCTCACTCATTGACGGTATCTCCGGAGCCGGGGTCTACTCTAGAGACTGTCGGATAAATCTATCTGCAGCCTTGGGTAGACAAACAACAGTTTTTCAAGCAGAAATCTTTACGATTGCCACTGCCGCCAATATCCTGTTACGGAGAAGGATTAAGGGTAAAGCGTTATACATCTGCTCAGATAGCCTGCCTGCTCTTCTGGCACTCTCAACTCAAAAATAGTTGAGGAAACCACGGTTAAGCTAACCGTCTGGGTAGATGTAACTCGGTATCACTTGCCTGGGTTCCTGCTCCTGGGCACACAGGTATCCAGGGTAATGAAAGAGCGGATGCTCTGGCTAGGAAGGGCTGTTCAACAGCCTTCATTGGCCCACAACCATCTATAGGATGCTACTCATCCGTCCACAAACCTGATATGGCTTCGGCTCTACGCCAACAACATTCCGAATACTCGCATGACCTGGTCTCATGTAGGTATTCGAAGAAGCTAGTGGACGGTCCAAAAATTAGCAGAGCTAAGTTTTTGCTTGGACTAAACAGGGAAGACTTGAGATCCTTGATTGGTCTCGTCACTGGTTGCAGTCTTAAGGAGCACCCAAAAACCATCCACATTAGGAGCTCGGGCATATGTGAGTGCTGCCTAGAGGCGGATGAAACGGCATCTCACTTCATCTGTGAAAGTCCTGCTTTCGCCAGAACCAGGCTCAACACTACAGGCAAACAATTCGTCAACGAAAATGAGATGGGGGATTTTGAACTTGTTAGTATCCTTCGCTTTGCCAAGGCTACTGGCAGGTTCTCTATCACTTACTCTTACTAATCGCCAATAAGCAGCGAGCGGGCAGCTATGCTGAAGTACAATGGACCAATAGGTCTAAGTGCTTGTCATCTACTGATGACCCCACTGCTCATACAAATACAAATACAAATCTCGAATGATCATTCGATTCTTCAAATCATTCGATTATGCCAATCACTAATAGGTACCTCTAATCGAAAACTGATAAAACGCATATCCGGCCGCTGATCAGACATCAACAATGAAAGCTCACAAAAAATGGCTCATCCGCATTTAAAACCAGCTGAGACAACATGACAGTAGCAACCGAAAGTGTTGCTACGAGTACAAAAATTGAGGAGCATCCTGATTAGATCTCGTTCTTATTATATTTATTGTTAGTAAATAATTTTGTTCACGATTTGTGTAGATTGTTAATTTCTTCTTTTCGTTTTATGTTGATTTATTTGTATATAATTTATAACATACAAATCCTTGACATTTTACGCTTATTATGTGTGCTATTTATTTCCGTTTTGTCTTTGATAAAAATGAAGGCCAGATGAAAGACGTAAACACATCCGAAACGTCGCATAGCTATATAGATTTTACTTTCTAGTTACGACTTAGCTTTTCAATATTTTTCCGTACCTTATTCACTTAGGAATAAAAGCTTAAGTCGCATTTCGACCGTCATACTTTCCAATTTAGTTTCGGAATAAGAGCCACTGCAGATAAGCTGTTAGGATCTATTTTTTTAAATTTGGGAAAACGACCTAAGTCGCCTTAACCCTTTCGGGACGCACGGTACACATGTGTACAAGCAAAAGTTCAAACATCCCTAGAATCTCGCATAATTTGTGATAATCAAACCAAATGTGTACCGGTCCATCCGTGATTATTTTAGGAACGAAATATAACCGTTTTTTTACTTTTGTTGCAACTGTAAATCAGTTTTTTCTGTAGTTTTCACTCAAAGGTCGCCCCATAAAGTGGTCTTTATGATGTAATTTCTTAGTTTACTGAATAAAGCGCCAATTTTATCTAAATAAAAAGTAAATATATTCATTATATAACCGTAAAATGTGATAATATTACAAAAGGTAAGCCTTTCGAAACAAAATGAAATAATTATCAACAAATAAACGTATGTGGTACAATAGTGTAACATTCGTCTTGTTATGTTGGTACTTATATGTACCGCTCGTTTCTTTCCTGCTACTATGTTGCTTCTTTTTTATTTCTAGATTTCAATGGAGGACGAAGAATATATATCATATATATCATATTTATTTATGTTTACGTTATCTTATTTTTATTTACTGAATGAAGTTTATTTTTGTGTTTTCAAAATTATAGTTTTGTCGTATTTTGTGTTATACAAGACGAATGGTACATCATTGTACCACAGAACATCCCGAATGGTACATATATATGTACCAACGCCTACCCATAATTTCAACTTTTTTTTTGTGATTTTTACTATTGTGAAGGTTCTTAACTTCCAATATGACAAATTTCTGTAACCTCATCACCTGAATTGCGTCCCGAAAGGGTTAAGCTGGTCTTAGAACAAAAGTGTATTTTGGAAAAAAACAGCTTAAGTCGAATTTTTTAAGGGTATTTAGTACGAAAAAACTGCTGTCGCCTGTCAAGTTCAACATAAATACTTGGCAGCACAGAAATACATATCTATGAAAGTTTAATGGAACTTTAGCTGTCAGTTGTTGGAAAATAAAAATATCTTTCTTCTAGCTCCTTAACGGCCGGCGAGGCTTAAATTAGGATGAAAGAGATCATAAGCCACCCTTTACTGCATCTTTAGTGGTCCGCCTGTTGGGTTCGCCGGTACCAACTCAACGAAGATTAGCCCAATCAAATGCTGGTATTGTTGCAATTTTGTGATTCAGAAGTTTTTAAGCCTGCAAAGTTTTTAAGCCTTTCACACTAGTTTTCAATTGAACAACCTTATTGGAAGCAATTACACATACCATATACGAGTAACATTCAATTCTTCGAAGAAACATTTTATAGAATATGCTCTCTGCGAATGGTTTTGGTTTGATAAGTTTGTTGAATAAGAGAGAGCCAAAAAAGCGTCATTTCACTTATTAACTGGCAAAATTGAACACCCTAAAGGGCTATCCAAACTCCAAACTTCTAAACTTCTAACAATAAATTCAACATTAAAAGCCAAACAATATGTATGTATATAAATTAAATTGATTTGCCATAAATGAATTTTTCATCGGCTTCCTCAGCTTTTTACAACCCTCCCCTTTCGTAGTATCCTTGAGCCATGAATTTCCCAATGGTTTCTTAAATGTGTCAATAATTAAAATTCTTTCCACTGCCTTGAAATTGTGAATTAATTACTTTTTTTAACTTCAATTATATTTTCCATTGTTGAAAATAACAAAAGAATAATGAATAACGGAAAAGTACAATAAAAGCGAAGAGGATGTAAAAGTAACAAAAAACATAGGGACGGGCTACAGTTCGCTTGGGCGAACTGTTGGATACCCTATTCTTATTCCTATCCCTCATAAGTGGGCGTGACAAAAGTCTAAGTATGGTTGAATTGTTACGAACGCTCTACATATTTTGTTTAAAGGATTTTATCGAAAAAAACGCTGACTAGCTCAAACTTGGGTGTTTCAATAAAATTGTTTTATTTAATTGTGGACGTGTCAGTAGGGGGATTTAAAAAAAATTAACACATGAGCATACAAAGCCTCTAGAGAGTATATATTATAAATTTCAGCTCCCTAGCTCAAATTTTGAATTTCAAAAAAAAAAAAAAAATTTAAATTGTGGGCGTGTCAGTGGGCGTATTTTGAAAATATTTACACATGAGCATAAAGGGCACCCTAGAGAGTATATATTATTATAAATTTCAGCTCCCTAGCTCAAACTTTGGATTTTCCAAAAAAAAAGGTTTTTTTTTAAATTGTGGGCGTGTCAGTAGGCGGATTTTGAAAATATTTAGACATGAGCTTAAAGGGCTCCTAGAGAGTATATGTTATAAATTTCAGCTTTCTAGCTCAAATTTTGGTTTTTCAATAAAATTGTTTAATTTTTTTGTGGGCGTGTGAGTGGGCGGATTTTGAAAATTTTATATCCAGAGCAGTTTTAGGAGTCATAGATCATATAAAAAAAAATTCAGTTTTTTAGCTCAAAATTCGATTTTTTCCAAAATTTTGATTTTTTGAGTTTGTGGGCGGATTTCAAAAATTCGTAAACTTGATTATTTCGGGACCCTAGAGAGTATATGATTAAAATTTCAGCTCTCTAGGCCCAGTTTATAGGCCTAATTTTTGCCGACGGACGGACGGACAGACATGGCTATATCGATATTACTATCGATGCTGATCATAAAAATAGTAACTTTTAGGGGTCTACGGGCAATATTAAGGTATGTTACAAACTATGCTTCAAAATTAATATACCCTTAGAATAGGGTATAAAAAGACTATCAAATGCACTGATCCATTTCATGTATGTACTTACATAATATATGGCACAATGATACATATCTATGCCTCTTCCCAGGAATAGTATCAATAAAGTTGACTTATTACACTGAAACCGTTACAGACTGTCAATATACAATAGATTTTTTTTGTATCAAAAACTTTTTTGCAGGAAATGTGAAAAAATGTGTGTGTTAAATTTCTCCAATTCAACATCCTCCTCGTTGATAATTGCGGAAGGAATCAAAATAAATTCTTCACCCCTGTTGTAGAAAATGCCATAAAAGAGATATTCATTCACTTTCCATTATCTAGGTATAGTAGGAGTCTGTGTCAAAAATTGTTACCGTTCGGTGATCTCAGTCATTAATGAAGGAAGCAATTGTGGTAAGTTTCAGTGAGCCGTTAATTACTTTTCTTTCAAAGATTCAAAATTTAAATTATGTTAATTTTTGTTATTTCTCCCTCAAGTTTACTTTTCGAAATGCAAAAAAATACACATAAAAGCATTTTCAATTGAATATTTAATATATAAACGAGTATAAAAAAGTACCTCCATGACTGGATCATACGAACATTTCTTGCTTTTATTAGAAACGTTTTCGAATTACGTTACTCACCTTTTGATAAACCTTTTGAATATATCGCCTGTTAAATATATAAAGTTTCTGAATATACTTTTTTTTTTAAATTTTGAACAATGCACATCGCTATTTCTATTTCATAAGCTTCAATTTCCGGCATCAAATAAACACGCTTGCATTAAACTTCCTTATTTTACTTATGTGACATCAGAAAGACAATTTTTCATCGCCGCTAACCGCTTCTGGAACTCACATCCCTATTATAAGCTAAACTTTAACATACAAACATTTAATCTTTTTCTTCCTTTACGACGAGATTATGATCAGGATAAGAGGGATCATAACCCTCCCACTTTACTCCATCCCTACTGGTTCGCCTGTGGGGTTCGCCGGTTCGACCTAAACAAACATCGGCTTTCGAATTCATCAATGAGGCCAATCAAATGCTGATGTTGTTGCATTTGTGTGGTCCAGAAATTTTAAGGCCTGCCTCTGCTTCCTATTAGGAAACCGTTGATCTCCAGCTGTGCAAGTCCACGGATTTACATGCACACGTGGGGACAGCTTTAAGATGGTTAATGTGTCGCTAGGCTCACCTGGATGTTTAAATTGCCAATATGCGACTTTTCCTTTAGCTGTAGTCTTATCCTTAACCCGTCCCAACACTGATATTCCTATTACGTAAACTAAAAAAATACACAACGGATGACGTTTTTTTAAAATAATTTACAAGTATCATTGGCTTCTGTTCTTCTCCCGGCCCGTATTCGCACTTTTCCTTTTCGCTCTTTAACATGTTCATTTAAATATTTCAGATTCATTCATGTTATTCTTTTATTCCTTCATATTTATTACATATTATACTGTATATGTGGAAGAAATGAGTGCCGGAAATTTCTGGAAATGTAATGGGCGTTTTCAAAACTATAACTGTACGGTTATTCAACTCCCTTTCGTATCAAGAATAAAACACTCCCAGTATGCAGTGAAATGAAAACATTCAAAAGAAACAAATCGTTTCGTAGCCACCATCCAACCATTAAATTGAAAGTCCGAAATGTATATTTAAATTCAATTTTGTTTGTGTTCAAATTGGATTCTTGAGTTTCCGGGCATTTCGAGAGAAATTGAAAAACTGGAATGTGAATTAATTGAAGGGAAATTTATTATTCATTGCTCATTTCCCATTCCATTTAAGCTTAACAAGCAGAGGAGAAGTATTCCTTTCAAATTAAAACTAATTAATCTTTTTCTATCTTCCTAAACGAGCTTTATATACGTATCCATAAGTAACGTTGAAGTACTTTAGTTGGCGCCACTGAGCCAAATGTATAACTTAATTAAGAGCTGATTGCAATCGTATTCAATAGAACAATATGTCTCGCAAGTAGGTTTTAATAGATTAGTTTTCATTCGTCAAGCAAGCTCAATGTTAGATTATGTGGAGGCATTTAACTCCCCCTCATCAATTTATAGGTCCCTACTTGTATGACATATTGTTCCTTTGGAAGGAAAGATTCTGCAATTTTAAGGAAATCGGTTAGAATAAAAACTTGGTTTGGTTGTAGGTACAATACAGATATGTTTTCGGTGTTTTTACCCGATTCCGCGACAAAACGCCCAAAACCAAATCGCCTAATAAAAAAAAAGAGTCAGATCGCCCAACAATTTCAACGATTGGGCACTAGGGTGGATCGATTTTATATGGGAAAAAATAAAAGTTATTTGATCATATTGTAGTAGTAATATTATTTTGTGTATGGTCCAAACAAATAATAATTGCCAAAAAAAAGTGCAATTTAATCATATCTTTAGCCCACGCATGAGCTTTGAAGTGTCGGAGATTTTTAAAAACCAACGTTTGGTTAAATTTAAATATTTTATTGAAAAAAATTAAATATTAGTGGCAAATTTAAAAACAATTCATAAACAATTAACATAGAACACAAATTTGGTAATGGAAATCATAAATATGATGTACACAAGAAATTATTTTTTTTTATATTTTAGGCAAGAAATCGCGTTTACTCTCAAATCGAGGCATTAGTTTTCTGGATGTAAGTTTCGCTTCTCTTTAATTTTTATCGCATAAGGTACATAGATGCTTCCGTAACTATTTTAACAGAACGTTCGACTGCCTGCTTCTGACATAGGTTAGGTTATGTCGACGTGTCTGTCAGCTAAGGCCAACACACTTAGACCAATATTAGGTCCATTGTGGTACCAGACAGATCTGGGGATGCTCGTTGAACCAATAGGAGCTTCTTATGAAGCGCGAAAGACTTCTAACGCCAGTGTTGGCTAAGTCGCTTGTATCATTGAACAAGAAGTCCCCTAGATGGAGATTTCTTTTGTGTGAGAGCGCAGGACATGTGCAGAGAAGTTGAGGTATAGTCTCCTCCTCCTCCTCGTCCATGCAGCTTCTGCAGAAGTCGTTTGAGTGCACGCCAAGTCCGGATGCATGCCTGCCTATTAAGCAGTGTCCTGTGATGACACCTATAGTCGAGCTAATATGCAGTCGGTTTAATGAGATTAGACACTTAGAGCGTCGCAGATCCAGCTTTGGCCAGATTCGCTTAGTCGCTGGACAAGTATTGCTACATGTCCATCTAAGGTTTGTTCTCTCGATTGCTGATAGCTTGAACAAGAGTTTGCATGTAGCGATTGGTATTCCTAAAGAACCTTTATCAGGTAAAAGAAGTAAAGTGGTTCCTTTTTTGGCGAGATCGTCTGCCCTACAGTTACCTGGAATGTCTCTATGTCCCGGCACCCAACAGAGGTGAATGTTGAATTGCTCTGCCATCTCCGAAAGAGATGAGCGGCAATCTTGGGCTACGATGGAATTTGAAGAGACTGAGTCCAGGGACTTAATCGCGGCCTGACTATCTGAGAAGATACAGATATCCTTTGAGGCTATCACATTCCTCTTTAGCCACGACAGGGCTTCTTTTATCGCTAAAATTTCCGCCTGGAACACGCTAAAATAATCTGGAGGACGGAAAGAGAGGCTAAGATTTAGCTTTTCTGAGAAAACGCCCCCATCTACCCCATCGCTGGTTTTAGATCCGTCGGTGTAGAAGTGGATCGATTTATCTTCCGCAAATGCATCATCTGAATGATCTGGAAGGAATGGTGATTTGGAAGTTTTTTCCGAACTGCAGGCGGGGTATGGTGTAGTCTATGTTTCTGGGTAGAGACTTAAAGGAGTCCAAAATGATGGAGTGACCAATCTTCTTGTCCACGAAGGGTCAGTCACCTTGTCGAGCGCACCTCTCTTTGTTGGTGCCGGTGTGGAGGCTTAAGGGTGCTGTTTTTCAGCATCTACTAAGAACTGCCCACAGGACACTCCGTCCTGATCCCACTCTCCCCCAATCTTCTCCCACTCCTCTATTCCTTACTCTCCCCTTCCCTTCTCTCTCCCTCCTTTATCCCCTGGGCTGGACTAATGGAGACCCGTGCCGATAGTCAGCCTGGCTGAGGGCCCAGGTTTAAAAAATAGCTCAGTCGCAAGCGGAGTATCCGGATACCTGGCGACCTCCGGAACAGCTAGCCTTATCTGTACAATGCGGATCTCTGTACAGACGGACCTTCCCTTCTCCGCTACTCGTGGGAACTATTATGAAACCTAATCAAAAACAAAAACAAATTTTTAAGGCCGGTATCCCTTTGAAACCGGACGGTAGTACGGCGACAAAGCTGTCTACCGGCAATGCTCTTATGGCAGCTGGCAGCGGAACTGTGGATAACCGTGGTTCCTCCGTCAGTGATTGCGAGCATAAAAATAAATTTCCCAGCAAAAGTGGGACTGTGCAAAATGGTCCCACCTCTGCTGGCAGCAACCCCTCAGGCAGTGTCCCAAAGCTGCCCCCTGGTAAAACTCCTGCTACACTAGTCAGGGGTAAGACTGTGCAAACTCATGGTCCTTCCGCTGGCAGTAAACGCTTGGATGCTACTACCAGTCACAATCACCCCCCTGGGGGGAGTGGGACTGTGCAACATGGTCCTACTTCCACCAGCGCGTCTTGTAGGCGTCGTCGTAACACCTCGACGTCGCACTACAAGGATAAACGCAATGCAAATCGCATTATTGGCTCTATCGGCACTATCCCTGAGTTGGATAGAACCCCTGCTCAGATCAGTAAACTGACCTGGGCTCAGAACGTACTCACAGGAAAGGACAAGACCAGCGGAGACATTGCGTCAAAGCGACAGAGATCGGTGGAGGAGGTCAGTTCGGTCTCCAAGCGCCTGAGGATGCACAACACCAGTATTCCTCCTAGCGCGTCCACCGTCAAATCTCATAGGTCTTTTAGCGACGTCCTAAAAAAAGGTATTGTGGTCGCAGTTATAGACCGCAGCGACGCCGATGGTAGGATCTCACCTGAACGGTGGGATCTCATTATGCTCTCCCTATTGGAAAACTTCGAGGATTTCTACAAGGATATCCCCGGACCACCGCCAATAATCCATGATGGTGGCTGGCATCAAGGACGAGTTAAACTTATCGCGTGCGATGATCAGCGATCATTGGACCTCTACAAGGTCGCGATCAACAAGCTTGGTGAGCTTTGGCCAGGGGCTAAGCTTGATGTTGTTGCAAGGGAGGACATCCCTTGCCGACCGAGATCGCGTGCCTGGATCCCAATTAGCCCTTCCTCCCCTGAAAGGATACTGCACCTCCTCAAAATCAGCAACCCATCCCTTCCGACTCACGACTGGAAAGTCGCAAAACTGGAAGAACAAAAGGGTTCCTACCGATGCGCTGTTATCATCATCAATCAGGAATCCCTTGCTCATCTGGCAGCGACCGCAGGCATGATTCGGTTCGGGTGGAACGACATCACGCTGAAGGTCTACAAGAAGGATGATTTGGACGCTGATAAGCGACCCCATCATCCCTCCGAATCTGTTGTGTCGGATGCAAGCGCATCAGTCACCTTCCCCTCCCTAGAGGATGACATTTTAGAGCCCTCTAAGGAACCAACCATGTCTCTACCCCCTGTGATCGACTCCCAGTCGGTTATGGACACACACGACACCAATGACAATGACCTTCTGAGGGAAGACGAGCTCCTTAGCTCATCCTCTGTATTGGAAGGCTTGTCCAACAAGGATCCTCTGAGTGAGGATGAACTTCTCAGTTCGTCCTCTGATTTGGAGGACCTCAATAAAACAGTGATGGAGGCTTCTCCACAAGATCGTAGCAATGCTGCAGATCATTCAGATTAACCTCCAACACTCGATTAAGGCCTCGGCCGCCCTTATTCTCCGTCTAGCAAAAACCGGAGAAGACGTAGTCTTGGTCCAGGAGCCCTGGGTCGTCAATAACCTGGTTCGTGGACTGAAGACCCCTGGATACTACCCACTATATGTGTCCGACAAAGGTAAACCTAGATCGTGCATACTAGTGAAGAGTAGCCTTAATGCTTATTTACTCCCTAATTTCAGCGATCGAGATACGACGGCTGCCAAACTGGAGACTGCTGGTAGCACATACTGGTTGGCATCAGCGTATCTTGCCCATGACAACCTGGGACCTCTTCCTGGTGTTAACCTGGAGAGTTTTATTGCGGAAGTAGAGAGGCGGAAAGCTGCACTCATCATCGGATGTGACGCTAATGCGCATCACACCGTATGGGGAAGCACTGATATCAACAGCAGAGGTGAGTCACTTTTCGATTACATTTTAAGTACTAACCTCATTGTGTGCAACATGGGTAATGAGCCCACCTTCATCACCAAGAATCGACAAGAAGTCTTAGACATTACTCTTGTCTCCAATAACATCCACAAATTCATATCGAGTTGGAGGGTTTCGTCTGACCATTCCTTCTCCGACCACCGATATCTTACCTTCAACCTAAACGTTGACATCCCCTGCCAATCCACATTCCGTAACCCTCGGAAAACAGACTGGCCCAAATACAGAGATACTATGCGCAGACATATAACCTCTGAACTCTTAAGTCCCCCACGCAATCCTAGCGAGCTTGACAGCAAAGTCAACAAGCTCACGATGGCTTTTAAGGAAGCGATGGCTGTTTCCTGCCCACTCGTTCGTCCCAGGGGGAAAAAGAAGCCACATTGGTGGATACCTGAATTAGGACCACTGAGAAATGATTGCAGGAGACTCTTCAATCGAGCTAAAAGCTCAAGATCCAATACTGACTGGGACTCCTATAAAGTATCCCTCAAATCATACAAAAAAGAATTAAGGAAGGCCAAAAGATCTTCGTGGAGACTCTTCTGTGGCAAAATAGAAGAAACCTCAGAGGCATCAAGGCTAAGAAAAATCCTTGCTTCAAATCCAACTATGCCTAGCTGCCTAAAGAAAGCAGATGGCTCGTGGACTACATCCAGCGAGGAATCGCTCAATCTGCTACTTGACACACACTTCCCTGGTAGCTCCAACATTACCGGCCATAGTAACCCAAACAGGTCACCTATGGATTTACAGGTAACAAATTCTCAAAATCTGATTACTAGGGACAAGCTTCTTTGGGCACTACAAAGCTTCAAGCCCTTCAAGTCTGCAGGACCTGACGGCATAATACCTGCCGAACTTCAGAGGACTTCTGACATCATTCTACCAACACTGGAGATGATTATGAATAGCTGTTTAAGGCTTACTCACATTCCTCAGGCTTGGAGGGAAGTTAAAGTAGTCTTCATACCCAAGGCTGGGAAATACTCCCATGTTAGTCCAAAAGACCTCAGACCCATCAGTCTATCATCATTCCTCCTCAAAACGCTGGAGCGTCTGATTGATATCCATCTTCGCATGAATATAAGCCCGCAACTGCTGTCTGCGGCACAACATGCGTACATTAAGGGTAAATCAGTGGAAACTGCCCTTCACTCCTTGGTACGCACCATAGAATACTCCCTTCACCACAAGGAATACACTATGGTTGCCTTCCTAGACATAGAGGGCGCTTTTAACAACGTCGACACATCTGCAATCGCAAATGCACTAACAGAACTAAATGTGGATGGATCGCTTGGTGCATTGATCAGTCTTTTGCTAACAAGCAGGATTATCAATTCAAAACTGGGCGTTTCATCCGCTAGAAGGTCTGTCAGTAGAGGCACGCCACAAGGTGGTGTCCTCTCCCCCCTTCTGTGGAACTTGGTGGTGAATAAACTACTGACATGCCTGGAAGGGGAGGGTTGCACGGTGATTGCCTATGCGGATGACATTGCTATTGCCGTCTCAGGGAAATACCTCAACACTCTAAAGGAACTCCTTCAAAACGCTCTCAACAAGCTTTCAATTTGGGCAAGAAGCTGTGGGCTGGGGGTTAACCCTCACAAAACCGAGCTTGTCCTCTTCTCCAGGAAATATAAAGTCCCTCATATCGACCCTCCCTCTATCAACGGTACAAGCTTAACCTTTTCCGACGAAGCTAAATTTCTGGGTCTAATATTCGATAAGAAGTTAAGCTGGAAACCCAATGTACAAGAAAGAGTAAGGAAAGCTACAGTAGCACTTTTCTCTTGCAAAAAAGCCATCGGAAATAAGTGGGGCCTACAGCCCCGCATATCACACTGGCTATACGTATCGGTAGTTAGACCGATCCTGACATACGGGGTGGTTGTCTGGTGGACTGCTCTAGACAAAGCGGTAAACCGTGATAAGCTGAGCAAGGTGCAACGCACAGCTTGTCTGTGTATCTGCGGAGCACTCCGTACGACCCCCTCCGCTGCACTGGACATATTACTGCATCTAACACCCCTGGATATTTTCAGCAGGCAATCAGCTGCCTGCTCCGCTGTCCGTTTAAAAGCCACATCACAGTGGATCAATACAAATATTGGCCACTCTATCATTCTGGACTCCCATGGGTCCCTACCAAGAAACATCGACTACACTATACCCCAGCTACAGTTCGAAAAGAACTTCCAAATCACTATCCCCTCCAGATCATTCTGGGAGGAGGCTGATTGCATGGAAGATAATTCGATCCACTTTTACACCGACGGATCAAAAACTAGTGATGGGGTCGGAGGTGGTGTTTTCTCAGAAAGACTTAATATCAGTCTCTCTTTCCGTCTTCCTGATCATTGTAGCGTGTTCCAGGCGGAAATCATGGCGATTAAGGAAGTCTTGTCGTGGCTGAAGAGAAACGTGATATCCGCTAAGGACATCCGCATATTCTCGGATAGTCAAGCCGCGCTGAAATCCTTGGATTCAGTCTCTTCAAACTCCATCGTAGCCATAGACTGCCGCTCGTCTCTTGAGGAGATGGCAGAGCAGTTCAACTTTCACCTCTTTTGGGTGCCAGGGCACAGAGACATCCCAGGGAACTGTAGGGCAGACGAACTCGCCAAAAAAGGAACAGCATTACCTCTTCTACCTGATAAAGGTTTCTTAGGTATGCCCATCGCTACTTGTAAACTCATGCTTAAGCTAGCCGCAGTCGAGAGTACAAACCTCAGGTGGACAGGTAGTGATACGTGTCTAGCGACCAAGCATATCTGGCCAAAGCTGGACCTGCGACGCTCTCTGAGTTTGATCTCACTTAACCGACTGCATATTAGCTCTGTCATAGGTGCCATCACAGGGCACTGTCTAATAGGCAAGCACGCATCAAGGCTTGGCGTCTATTCTAACGACTTCTGCAGAAGTTGCAGGGATGAGGAGGAGGAGGAGACTACACTTCATCTCCTCTGCACATGTCCTGCACTCTCCCATAAAAGAAATCTCTATTTGGGAGCCTTCTTCCTTAATGAACTCAGTGACTTGGCTAACTCAGATGTTAGAAGTCTATCACGCTTCATTAGAAGCTCCAAATGGTTTTAGCGGGTAGTGGTAGATACTCCCGATCCTAGTGGCATCACAATGGACCTCTTTGGTCTAAGTGTGTTAGCTTTCGGCTAACAGCCACCTCAACCTAACCTAACCTAATCTTCTTGTTGGTCCACAGGTAGCTTTTAAGCGGACAGCGGAACAGGCCGCTGTTTGCATGCTGAAGATGTCGAGGGGTATCAGGTGTAACAGAATGTCCAGTGCAGCGGAGGGGGTTGTACGGAGTGCTCCGCTAATGCACAGACACGCTGAACGCTGGACTTTGCCCAGTTTGCCGCGGTTCACAGCTATATCCAGGGCAGTCCACCAGACGTAAGAATGGGTCTAACCACCGCTGTATATAGCCAATGCGTAATGCGGGGTTGTATACCCCACTTGTTGCCAATGGCTTTTTTGCAAGAGAAAAGTGCTACTGTAGCTTTCTTGACTCTTTCTTGTATATTGGGTTTTCAGCTTAACTTCCTATCGAAGATTAGACCGAAAAATTTTGCTTCGTCAGAGAAAGTTAAGCTTGTACCGCTAATAGAGGGAGGGTCAATATGTGGGATTTTATATTTCCTGGAAAAGAGAACCAACTCGGTTTTGTGGGGGTTAACGCCCAGTCCACACCGATTAGCCCATCTCGTTAGCTTGTTAAGAGCGTTTTGCAGGAGTTCCTTTATGGTATTGAAGTGTTTTCCTGAGACGGCTATAGCAACATCATCCGCATAGGCAATCACCCTGCAGCACTCCCCTTCCTGGTTTATCAGTAGTTTATTCACCACCAAATTCCAGAGAAGGGGAGAAAGAACACCGCCTTGTGGCGTGCCTCTACTGACAGACCTCCTAGCAGATGTAACGCCCAGTTTTGAATTAATAATCCGACTTGCAAGCAGTAGATTAATCAATTCACCAAGCGAGCTATCCACATTCAGTTCTGTCAGTGCATTTGCGATTGCAGATGTGTTAACGTTGTTAAAGGCGCCTTCTATGTCAAGGAAAGCAACCATGTTGTACTCTTTGTGATGAAGAGAGTTTTCGATAGTGCGTACTAAGGAGTGAAGAGCGCATGCTGACCCGCAGACAACAATTGCGGATTTATGTTCGTGTGAAGATGGATATCAATCAATCGCTCCAGCGTTTTGAGGAGGAATAAAGATAGACTAATGGGTCTGAGGTCCTTCGGACTGACGTGGGAATATTAATTTGCCAGCCTTGGGTATGAAAACCACTTTCGCTTCTCTCCAAGCCCGGGGAATATGAACCAGGTCCAGACAGCTTTTCAGGATCATCTCCAGCACAGGCAGGATGACATCCGCTGACATTTGTAGTTCGGCAGGTTTTATGATGCCGTCTGGTCCTGCAGACTTGAAGGGTTTGAAGCTATGTAGCGCCCAAGTCAGCTTTTCCCTAGTAATCAGACCGTGAGAGTAAGTTACCTGTGCATATGACCTGCTAGGGCGTATATTGCCGGTAATATTGGAGCTGCCTGGGAAGTGAGTGTCAAGCAGCAGATCGAGCGATTCCTCGCTAGATGTCGTCCAAGAGCCGTCTGCCTTCTTAAGGCAGCTAGGCATAGTTTAGGATTAGAAGAGAGGATTTTTCTTAGCCTTGATGCCTCAGATGATTCTTCTATTTTGCCACAGAAGAGTCTCCATGACAATCTTTTGGCTTTCCTTAGTTCTTTTTTGTATAGTGTGAGGGATTCCTTATAGGAGTCCCAATCGGTTATTGCTTTTGAGCTTTTAGCAAGATTGAAGAGTCTTCTGCACTCCTTTCTGAGTGGTACCAGCTCAGGGGTCCACCAGTGAGGTTTCTTTTTACCCCTGGGTTGTACGAGTGGGCAGGATGCCGATATTGCTTCGGGTAAGTTCATCGACTTTATTGTCGAGCTCATTATAGTTACAGGGTGGACTTAAGAGTACAGAGTTAATACGTTTATGTAGAGTGTCTCTGTATAAGGGCCAGTTGGTTTTCAAAGGATTGCGGAAGGTGGGTTGGCATGGAGGCTCAACGTTAAGGTTGAAAAGAAGATAGCGGTGATCGGAAAAAGAGTGATCAGCCGAAACCTTCCAACTCGTAATCATGTCGTTGATAGTATCAGAGACAAGAGTGATGTCAAGAACTTCTTGTCGATTTTTGGTAATGAAGGTGGATGCATTACCTGAGTTACAAACAATGAGGTTAGTACGTAAGAGATATTCAAAAAGTGGCTCACCTCTGTTATTGATGTCTGTGCTGCCCGATACGGTGTGATGAGCGTTAGCATCGCACCCCATTATGAGCTCACCTTTCTGCCTGCTTGCTTTTTCGACAACCTCTCTAGGTTATCACCAGGGAGAGGCCCCACTTGATCGTGGGCGAGATACGCTGATACTAGCCAGAATGATCTACCAGCGGTCTCTAGTCTTGCCACAGTTGTAATCTCGATCGCTGAAATTAGGGAGTAAATAAGCATTAATATTACTTTTTACTAGTATGCACGATCTAGGTTTACCTTTATCGGTCACATACAGTGAGTAGTATCCAGGAGTCCTGAGTCCTCGAACCAGGTTGTTGACAATCCAGAGTTCTTGGATCAGGACGATGTCTTCTGCGCCTTTGGTAAGACGAAGAATAAGTGCGGCCGAAGCCTTAATGGAGTGTTGGAGGTTAATCTGAACTACATAAATGCAGCATTTTCGCTACAATCAGGCAGAGATGCCTCCACCACGGTGTTATTCATGCCTTCCAATTCCGAGGACAAGTTGAGAAGCTCGTCTTCACTCAGAAGAGCCTTATCCTGACCATCAGTCTCCATATCTGACAAAACGTCAGTTATGGATGGTGATTCGTTGGTTAGCGAGGGTTCATCGTCCTCTAAAGAGGGGAAGGAGATTGAAGCCCCAGGATCTGAGACTACGATCGTAGAGTCAGAGGGAGGAGGAGGAGGAGGGGTAGTTTACCCGCATCCACTTCGTCCTTTTTATAGACCCGCATTTTGACATCGTCCCATGCGAATCTGATCATGTAGTCGTTCTTGGCCAGAGGGGCCAGGGTTTCTTGGTTGATTACAACCACGACACATCTGTAATCGCCCTTCAGCTCTTCCAGTTTGGCAACCTTCCAGTTGTGGTTCGGAAGTGAAGGGTTGCTCAGTTTCAGGACTTCCAGGATGCCCTCAGGGGTGGATGGATCCGCAGTGATCCAGATACGAGATCTTGGTCGGCAGGGGATGTCCTCCCTCGCAACAACCTCGAGCTTTGCACCGGGCCACACCTCTCCAAGCCTACTTATTGCAAGCTTGTAGAGATCGGCCGATCTTTGATCATCACACGCGACCAATTTGATGTGGCCTTGACGCCACCCGCCTTCATGCGTAAGCGGAGGAGTTCCGGGATGGTTTCTTATGAAGGAAGAGAAGGAGCGCGAAAGCGCTCTCTTAACCATATCCCACTTCTCAATGGTTATGGACCCGTCAATGTCATTGCGGTTGATGACTGCGACCACAATCTTGTCTTTCAAGATGTCGCTGAAAGATTTGTGAGGTGTAATAGTGGGAGACATGCCGGTGTTATGCAGTTCACTTTCTATTTTTTCATATTTCGTTGTTCTTAATTTCTCGCAATTTTCTAATAATTTGCCAATTGGACCAGCATGTCAGGATGGACCAGTGGTAACCCCATCTAATTTGTTAAACAGATGTCTGAAAGGCAATTCGTTCTATATTATAGACTGGTACTTAACTGTTTTTCTCCTGAAGGACACAAATCATTTAGAAGGAAAAGATCTAAAAAAGTTACCTATAGAAATCCTTTTTTTTTTTTCAAGGTACACATTGTGTTAAGCTTCATGTTTCATTTTGAATTTTTCATGCCACGGCACTGCGTACACATATTCTTGAATGGGATAACAAATGAACAAAACAAGAACGAATAAAACTGATCCAGAACTACAATTAACATCTACCGATTGGCATGACATAACAAGGGTATACTTAGTTGAGTTAAATATGGAAACAGGACTCTTTGCGCTACACAATCCTTTCGATAGGAATTAATTTGCTAAGGTACACTTGTAATGTGAACATGTAGTAACTTCTCCATGCTCACAACCAAGGCCAGCAGTGTGCAAAATCTATACTTGTGTAGTTGTGCACTGGAGTATTTTCTAATCTAGATAAGTACCATTGTCCCGGATTACCTAAATAAATATGCATTCTCGTCTTACGCTGACATTTAGGAATGTTGATTAAAAACTGATATGAACGTTCTCAGATACTTCCAGATAAAAAGTATCTATTTGTATTCCACAGTATGCTGCAACACATTGAATCTTATTGTGGGGCATATAAAGTGCAACGGCAGAGGTTGTAGGAAGAGGAATTACTACTTCCTTTCAGCAAATGCAGCGAATGACGAAGTATGTGTTTGAATGCCTCATGTACAAATTGTAAATATTCTAAGAACATAAATGCAGAGATATGAATGTAAACTTGGAATTTATTGCACTTCCTTATTTTAACCAGACAAGTTGGCATTGGCAGTGCGGATTACCGTAACGGAATGTTGTTTTGGAGGACGATGAAGACTGTTGTACAGGAAGAACAACTGGATTGGTTTGATAATTAACTTAGCAAAGAATGTAGCAGAAAATGTTAATAGAATGGATTCCCAAAATTATACACAACAAGCTGAATACTCGTGCTTCGCTACGGAAGTCTTTAGGTCCCGTAGAGGTAGAGAAAAAGTCCTTGAAATAACCGCCCTACGAATTATCCCAAACGAAAAATAAAATAATCCTTCAAATTTTGTATGGATAATGGAGATTTTCTCAGATAAAATAAGTCCATAGTATTTAGAAAAATTTCTTGTAAAGTTCCTATTATCGCAAATTTCACATGCAAGAATGGGTGGATGTAGATCGCAGCGCGGGTTAAGAAATGTGCACCTTTTTGTGACGCAGCTGTGTTGATCCGCAACGTCGAGGTTTCAAGCAGACGCCTACCTACATATGTTTAAATTTTGGCTAAATTTTACTTTACGCGCACCAGTTCAAAAAAAGTATTTTTTATTGGAAGTTGATAAAAACCTTAAAAATTAAAAAAAAAAAACACTTTTTCATATATCCAACCTTGCACCTACTCTAAATCCAACAAAAAGTTCAAGCAAGGAGATTGCGGGGGACCAGCAAGCCCGCCCTTACAGATTACTGTTTGTGGAATCTATTTGTGATAATCTACTATAAACACATGTGATTCGACAATTTTCGATGACTCGGCCGCACATTTCGACGGATACGGCCGCTATTTCTCGTTCAATATTGGTTCTGAGCTCCACTAACGTCACAGGCTTGTTGGTATAGACCAATGATTTAATGTAGCCCCATAAAAAAAAGTCTAGACGCGTTAAATCATACAATCTCGGCGGCTAATATACGGGTCCGTTTCTCGAGATAACAAGTTCACCGAACTGAGACTTCAATAACTCAATTGTTGCGCCCACTGTGTGGTTTGTGGCAACGTCTTGTTGCAACCACATATCACTGTTGTCCAATTTATGCAACTGTTCAAAGAAACAACGTTCCAACATGTCTCTGTATAGAATAGCATTTACCGTAACGTGACGGTCATTTTCATCGACGAAAAAAACGGCCCAATGACGCCACCGGCATGAAAACCGCACCAAACAGTGCCTTTTTGCGGATGAAGTGCTGTTTCATGAAGCACATGAATGTTTTCACCTGTCCAGTAACGCATATTTTGTTTATTGACGAAGCCGTTTAACCAAAAATGCACTTCATCAATGAAGATGATTTTGCTATGAAATTGTTAATTTTCTTCCATCATGTCCAGAGCCCAATTCAAGAATGTACGTCGCTAATATGATCGACGAACATAGGCTCCATATTTTGATTAAAACAACACTTACTCAAGCAGATTTTCCAGAGAACGTCCGCACACTAAAACTACTTGGGGATGACTGGTCTGATACGAAGAGAAAATGCGATTGGAATGACGATTAAAGAGAAAATTGAAAAAAATTAAATTTGTGTTCGTCGAATCGACGAAGATTACCCTTCTAGGGTTTTTAAAAACATTTGAAAAACATATTGTGAAACTTCAAATTTGAATATATGTATTGTAAAACACGTTTTTCATTTTCGGACCAATTACAGTAACTGGGAAGTTAATCAAAATCATTAGAGCCGTTTTGGATAAAAGTGATATTTTCAAAATTTTTGGTCACTTTTAGAAGAACAAATTATAAAAGAAAATGGTTTTCGAAAATCTCAGTATGCTGATTTCTTCTAAATATTTGTATCAAGTAATATCTCAAATGTCTTTGAAATTACGTCGCCCGTTTTTGAGATATTGTTGGTTTCCTAAAGTACCGTTAATTCAATCTTTTGCAAAAAAGTGTTAAGCGATCTTCTGACACTCAGCCCAATTATTAGTCAAGACATCAAAATCGTTGAAGCCGTTTTTGAGAAAAGATAAGATGTTCAAAAATTAAAAAAAACTCTTATATGAAAAATAGTTATTAAAAAATATTTTATAACTTTTAATATACAAATTTGTTCCAAATATTAGTATTAGTCGGTGTGTACATTTTCTTAGAAAGAACTTGAGAAAATCGGTGCTGATGAAACCATTTGTATTGTAGGTAGGTACCGTTATTTAAAATGATAAATTAAGAAACAAATGACAGCGAGTTAGAAGCCTATGTATCCCAAATACGAAGCTTGCAATAAATTCGTCCACCCATTGCTGCTAGAGCCTCACCTCAGATGAACAGACTGACCGAAGGACGGAAATTTGGGACACAATTTGGTGGACTTCTCTATAGTCGTAGTCAAAATGTAGTGCCTAATACTTATTTTTTCTTAAAAACTTCTGGCTCGTCAAGGCGATTTAATAGAGGGGACACTTCGACCTTAAAGATTCTACTTTCCGTGTAAAGCGTCTTATTCAAGACAGAGTCGGCACTCACGAGAGTCTGCTATTCTCATTTTTTTTACATGATATCTTAAACCATGTTGACCAGTAAGGTACCCTACTAAGTTTTTGATATTATGGCTGCTTAGGTTTAGGCATTTGCTGAATGGCTCGTTTGGCCTGTCTTTGACCTGGGATGCTTTCCCAAAGATAGATACATTTTTAGGTTCCCGCCTTTTTATTTCTGCGGTTTCTGCTGATCTAGGAGTGCAGCAGAAAGGTTCGGGACCTATGAAAGGTGTTTCAGAACCTTTTCTGGACAATTCGTCGGCCTTTTCGTTAACTTCTACCCCGACATGACCCGGAACCCACCATAATTTGGTCTTGTTTCTTAATCCGAGTATTTGAAGGGTATTGAAGCAGTACATGACTGATTTGGAGTCATACACATATACTTAGATTGAGTTCGAAATTTGATCACGATTGCAATATCTTTCTCTTGCGTATACTAAAGTATACGAGGAAGTTAATAATTAAAAAACAACATAACAATGACATAGGCATTTTTTCCTTCAAAAGTCGAATTTTCCAAATGCTCTAAAGTTCACAATAAAAGAACGACAAATTTTGCTTGCATTTTTTTTGTTTATCTATGGTCCTAAACAACTGTCAATACAAAATTGTTTTTTTTTATTTGGTCCGTTAAAGTAAAAACTAGCAAAATTTAGCATGAAAAACGCCCCTTTTCCACCACTTTTCGGACTTTCAGGTAATGTTGTGTAACTCGGCCTTCTGATCTGCCAAATCCATGCCTCCAATGATGCGTCGCAGTTGATTTCTAACTTTGAGCCATCTTATATTATTTAAAATCAGCAACAGATGATTATAGTGCAATACCAAAGACACTCCTAAGAACGAAGAAATTCTTACTCATCGGTACATGCCTGTTCAGTAGCTCTTTCTCTGTTCTCGAAAAACATTGAACTCCAAAGCTCCGTGATAAAGATCAAGAAGAACTTCAGCCTCTTTCTCCAAAGACATTTTAACTCAGGTTCAAAAATGGCAACAGGCCGGTTTTTTAGTGAAATAAACCCGTCCCTGCACGAAAATAACATCAATTTAAAGTAGGAAACAAGTCATGTAAGACAATACCATTATCCTGCATGTATTTCTGAAAACTAAAATCCCATAAATAAAATTCAGCTGGCATAAAAAATGCAGTAGGTTCATGTTTTACCGATGAAAAAATCCGTATATTTGATAGCACACACAAAATACAAATTTATAATAGGTGCCTATAAACATTTGGCAACCAATCCGATATTTAACTGTGCCAAAGTGTACATGATGATGTTGTATTTTATTTGTTGACTAAATTGAAAGACCAGGTATTAACTCACTTTTATCCTTTTGTCTGCTCAAACTATTTCATTAAATGATTACACTGAGGAATACATTTTCTTCTAACTCGCCTTCCTAATTTTTTGTTTATTTTTTATTCCAATTTACATTCGACTTACCCAAAGTCCGCATCACCCTGACATGCTTTAACAACCTCAAATTGCGCTACATGGTAGAAAAATAGTTTCAAATATTGAACAGCGTTCCCTTGGAGAATTTCTTTAGAATAAGACTGCCAACATCAAATTGAATACTATGTCCGTCCTCAAGTGGAAAAGGACTCCTACAATTTGTTTTTTCATCTTTTCATAGTTTTTTTCAACCTTAGACGTTACACTGTACACTGCACATAAGGAAAAAAGGGAAAAGGCAAGGAAACAGGTCAAATATCCTTGTTCTCATCAAATATTCATGAAGGGTCCTGAAGGTTGGTGCACCATCCATCTATCTGTAACTTAAGCAGGACCTCCTTCTTTCAATCTACTGATACGGAATGGAACGTTGTCGGTAGTTTAGCAACCATGATTTCTTGTGCTTATTCCAAATGCGTATTTGTTCTTCAACTTTGACTTTATTTAACTGAAATATATCTGCTGTAATCAGTTATGGAAATGATCCAATCGATATATCCCTTTAAGTATACCGACATGTATATGCAAATATATATAAATATATAGCATACGCATGGCCAGAATATTTGGTTACATTTTAATGGCGTGTGATACTTATCGAAAGGTAGATGAAGTCGTTTTCTCTTCTATCAACTTCCTTATATTTTTCTTTTCTTTAAAATTATATCAATCAAACATGTAATTCAAGAAAAAGCACAGAAAAAGGCCTAAACAAAACATAGCTTACATCTTTTTAGGGGAATAATAGATTTAAGAAGTATAGGTAGGGAATATTTAATTTTTACTTTTATTTATTTATTTATTTATTTCAAAGAACTGAGTCCACTTGGTCCTTTAATAGATAACATACTTAATACAAAAAAAAATAATATACTTAATTAACCTCACCAGAAATTGTGAAAAGCATAAGCAATTGATTTCTGAATGTATTTCTACGTTTGTTAGAGTGAAGATCAATGAGATTCCCAACTAAATAGGCTTATGTACGAGTATCTTAATCATCTAGTAAATGTTTCATTATATCCATATTGTACTCTTTGAATAGTCTCGACAAAAATTGTTTGATTTCCCAATGGTCTACGTTATCTGATCTGGGAATCCAGGTAAGTGCAATCAATATGGTTAGTTATTAAGTCTCGCACAAAAATGATCGGCAAATAGCTCCGCAGAATATACGAAGGCGAAATTCCAATTAGTTGGTATTTAATATTGTAGGATGGCAAGTCGATATTCCAATTAAGCTTTTTTTGAAGCTCTAGTAAACCATTTTTAAATCTTGAATCATTTTTGAATCCTTGTAGAATGGACCATGTAAAATGGACTCCAAAAAACGAAAAAATATTCTAAGGTTGATCTTACATTTATGAAAAATACGTGTAGTTTACAGTATGCGGGTCAGAAAAATTTAGAGAGTAATCTATATGACTAGTAAAAGTGAGCCGATATTCAAACAAATAGCCTAAATCTTTTTTGGATGAATTGGTCTCCAAGGGTAAATTTGTTATATTATGGGTTAAGTGAATTGTGGTCAGTTTCCGACAGAAATTGAGACTGTTGCACTTTTAAACATTAAGATTTAAACAGTTAATTGTACACAAATCTGATAATAATCTATTAAGATTTTCCTGCGATAATAAACAGCGCTTAAGAGATTTAATAGAACAAAATATTTTGAAGTCATCAGTAAACATTAAACATTTAGAACTAAAGATTCTAAAAGGAAGAATAAAGGCCTAAGATGGCTGCCTTGGTTTAATGCCGAAGTAACGTCGATGCGATCTGAGACAATACCGTTAACCCGTATAATTTGCAAACGTCCTCTTAAATAAGAATTGATGTATTGTAAGAGACTTTTTTACGCAATTAGTTTAGAACAACATCGTTGTTTACCTGATCAAATGCTTTTGCAAGATCTGTATAGATGACATCGCACTGCATCCCGATAAAATTCGTAAAATGTGTACGGTTAGTCTCTGTGGATCTTCCAGCAATAAAACCATGCTAATAAAAAAATTGTGTTCTTAAGAAGAGCTGTGACAAGTTATTTGAACAGTTTCCGAATAGTGGCAGTTTTAGATATTGGACGATAGTGAGTAACATCTTGTTTGGGACCAGATTTATGAATCGGTGTTATGAAAGAGATCTTCCAAGTATCCAGAAATATTCCTTGCTAAAAAGAACAATTGAAAAGCATATGACAGATATGTCGGATAGTTAATCGGACAGAGCTACCAATCGGCACACATTTTTAAAATTTCGCAACGGGAACAAATAACAAATAGTCTATGTCTATAAAAAAAAGTTTATGTTGACTGACTGAATGCTTCTAACAGTAGGGTCATGCACATTTTAGGATATATTCGTGTGGTGGCGATTACGCGCATTTAAAATGTTTGCATCTGTGTCCTCCTGCCCCTTTAGGAAGCCTTTTTTCACTTTTAAAATATTATTCAAACTGAAAGTTTTGCATGTTGGTAAGACTTTAAAAATTATAATGAATAATCTCTTAATTTTTCATAATTAATCTTTTTATGCTATGGTGAACGGGAACTCTTACGAACGCTTCTCGAATTTACTGTTTGGATTCGGCTTGAAATTGTAGGTTCCTTGTAATTCGCATAAGGAAATGGTTGGAGGAGCTAGGTTTTAGGCCCTGTATCGCCGTTAATGCATAATCTTTATTTATTATATAGTTATATAGTTCTTGACTAATTTTTTAGTTCGCTACTCAAACAAGCTTGATTGTGTTTAGTGTTTTTTTTAGGTTTGGAGTGAATTGAAAATTTAGAATATTATGTAACTTGATATGAATTTTCAATTTGTAAAATACATAATTATATTTGAAGTGTTCTTCTTATCCCAGGAGGAGTAAGAAAGAAACCAGTGTCGTTGTTTGTCTTTGTCTTCACTTTTCGTTTTCTTCTTGCGCACGGACGGTGAGCCTGTGAATTAAAACGTTCTTATATTTTGAATGAAGAAATAAATTTAAAAAAAAGACTGATATAAGGATGATATATGTTGATACAGTTGCGCAGACAACATCAGAGGATGAGCGCAATCGGAATAAGACTTTCTAAAGGCATTTTATTGATTTTTACCTAACCCTAATCTTATTTGACACTTTAAGAAAGTGACATATTAGATTCGGATTTCAAAAAGCACCGAATTAGCATGAAAATCCTAAATCACTACGTCCCCAAATATGGCGAAGAACAACTCGATCGACTTCTCTTCAGTGGTCGGCCACTTTTAACCATTTTCTTTCGTAATAGAACAACTGCTAGGTTAAATGAAATAAAAGAATTCTTATGTGAAGATGAAAATTCTAGTAGGAACATGTCCTTCACATCTACACTAACCTTGATATTATTATGCAAATACTTTAGCGGTGCAGGGAAATAACTTCACGGGCAATAACGTCACATGGGCAATAACTTCACCTCGAGTGGGCAATAATTTCACTTTTTATACGCTATTCTAAGGGTACATTAATTTTGACGCATAGTTTGTAACATACCTTAATATTGCCCGTAGACCCCTAAAAGTTACTATATTTATGATTATGATCAGCATGGATAGTAATGTCGATCTAGCCATGTCCGTCCGTCCGTCTGTCGGAAAAAATTAGGCCTTTAAACTGGGCCTAGAGAGCTGAAATTTTAAGCATGTACTCTCTAGGATCCCGAAGTAATCAAGTTTACGAATTTATGAAATCCGCCCCAAACACGTCCACAAACTCAAAAAAAACTAAATTTTGGAAAAAATCGAATTTTGAGCTAGAAAGCTGAAATTTTGTATACATGATCTATGACTCCTAAAACTGCTCGGGATATAAAATTTTCAAAATCCGCCCAGTGACACGCCCACAATTTAAAAAAAAACATTTTTGAAATTAAAAGTTTGAGCTAGGGAGTTGAAATTTATAATATATACTCTCTAGGGGCTCTTTATGCTCATGTGTTAACTTTTTTTAAATCCGCCTAGTGACACGCCCACAATTAAATAAAACAATTTTATTGAAACACCCAAGTTTAAGCTAGGGAGTGTTTTTTTCGATAAAGTCCTTTAAATGTTATATAACAAAATATGTAGAGCGTTTTTAAAAATTCAACCATACTTAGACTTTTGTCACGCCCACTTATGAGGGATAGGAATAAGAATAGGGTATCCAACAGTTCGCCCAAGCGGACTGTAGCCCGTCCCTATGTTTCTTGTGAACTTATTGCCCACCATAGGTGAGCAATGTCCACTTTTTTGTGGGAAATAAATTCTCTTAACATTTTATGATAATTCAAGAACCGTACCTCGCACCTACACCAAATCAATCGGTGACCCCAAGCAGGGGGGTTGCAGGAGGGCAGCATGCCCCCAATAGGTATTGAACTGTTTATGGAATTTGCTTGCGGTTTCTTAACTAATCCCATAAACAGTGCAATGCATATGGGGGGGGGGGGTTTAGTATAAATAGACGAATTCAAATTATTGGTGGGAAATGGTGAGCAATAACCTCACAAAAAAAAGTGAAGTTATTGCCCACTCGAGGTGAAGTTATTGCCCATGTGAAGTTATTGCCCGTGAAGTTATTTCCCTGCACCTACTTTAGCTGGTAGATACCCGTATTCAGTACGAATATTCGAAAGTGTAAGAATTGGATTTTTTTATAGTCAGACTTACAAACTGTTTGGAAAAAAACATTTCAATGATTCCGCGTCGTTCATAAGACCAAAGGGTAAGTTTTTAGTGAGATCAAAAAATAAAAAAAAAATCCCGTTCGCTTTTCTGACTACGTTCACACTTTGTACAGCTCGTTGGATTCGCGGTTGTATCTTATTTTCCATTCGCCCACCTCTCATGCAAGACCAAATGTACGACGGATTTTTTCATTCAATATTAGCTCTCCTTTCCTGCATAACATCCAGCACTCGAAGTTATAATGAAGAACTCGCAGTATCCGTGTTTTGTAGAGCTTACCCTTTTTTCAGGGTTAGGAGTTTGGAACACATTTTTTAACTTCCCAGTTACTGGGTAGTGGGTAAGTCATTGTAATTGGTAAACAAATAAAAATCGGGATTTACAATCTGATACGTGAACAATTTTACGTTCAGGTTTTCTCACGTATGAAAAATTAAGTGGGTTGCAGACGGGCATTAATGTAAATAAGATCTGAAAGAAATTACGAGTATACTGAATTTGGCCGAGCTATTTGTTTGTTATAACAAAAATACTGGTTAATTTCCCAGCATTGGATGTTGATTTAATTGGTCCAAAATTGAAAATCTTAATTTACAATTTTTTTTACAATTTGATGGTCACAATATTTTTTTCAAATATTTTAAGGAGTTGTAGCTATGTGTGTATGTGCGTACTTAAATGAGTATGATGGTGAAATTTTTTTTTTTCATAGTAGGTACCTATCTCGAGAATACAAAATAATATCAATTTCGTTTTCGTCCTAATCGACGCGTACTTATCTATATATTAATACGGAGTTGCCTATAACGTGTTTAAACCCATTTTTGCTATTATACGTCACATAGATATGCCAACACTATATTATATTTGGGTAGGGCACAATACATAGAAGTGCACAATACAAAAATTATCCACACATATAACACACGTTATGAATTACAGCAGGTAAAATGAAGCGAATTGGATGAAATTACAACAACAACAACATTGCTGTGTGCGGGTATAATCTGCCAATCGGAACGGAAAATTTGTATATCATGAAGTTACTTGAAAATGCTTGAAGTTACTTAAAAATGCTTGAAGTTACTTGAAAATGCTTGAAAATACTTGAAGTTAATTGAAAATGCTTGAAGTTACCTGAAAATGCTTGAAGTTACTTGGAAATGCTTGAAGGTACTTGAAAATGCTTGAAGTTACTTGAAGTTACTTGAAATGCTTGAAAACACTTGAAGTTACTTAAAAATGCTTGAAGTTACCTGAAAATGCTTCAAGTTACTTGAAAATGCTTGAAGTTACTTGGAAATGCTTGAAAACTTGAAATTACTTGATAATGCTTGAACATACTTGAAGTTACTTTTACATGCTTGAAGTTACTTGAAATTGCTTGAGGTACTTAAAAATGCTTGAAGTTATTTGAAAACGCTTGAAAATACTTGAAGTTACTTGAAAATGCTTGAAGTTACTTGAAATTTCTTGACTTTACTTGAAAATGCTTGAAGTTACTTGAAAATGCCGGAAAAATTTTATAACTTGTGAAATCAGAGAATGCAATGTCGAAAAATTTCATTTTCCGATTAATATGTATAACAGTCGACTTTGTTTTTTTTTTCAACCTTTAGAATAAATTGGTCGAATTTCGACCATGGGGCGACCCCTAGTTTACCTGAATATCCAGTAAAACAAATTAAACTGAATTCGGTATAACCGTTTTTTTTTTTGGTTAAACAAAGAGATTGAAAAAATATGGAGTTTATAATTTCTTGAGAAAGATTTATCCAATATTATTTTTCTGGTCCCAATCCATTTACTTCAAAATATCAGACATTTTCATTGATTTTTTATCAAAGAGCAGCTAACAGTTTTTTATAATACATAGTAAAAGAAATGTAGACATAGCAATAAATTATCAATACTTATAATGAATGAGTAGAAAAATCAAATAATTTTTATTTAGTTGCCGTGTACTCTTCTTCAGTATTATTTATAATGTTACTAGCAAACCCGCTAAAAAAAATAAATCCATAGATATTTTCTTTTCACCCTTTAACTCTTAATTTTTGTTATTGGTTAATATCATGCTGAAAAGCTGGTCGTGTAGGTCTTCTGGGTAGCATTTACTCCACTTGTTTGCCAAACTATTTAGTATGAAAGTGTAATATGCCCAAATGCAGATGCCCGTCAATTTATTTCTGTTAATGTTTCCACAATGTAGTGAATGCGTGATATTCAACATTGGAATGTGTAAACTTCAACTAAAGAACCTGTAAAAGGTATTTCCTTAATATGCCCCAAATTTGGTGGGAAGTTATCTGCTCTTCATGACATTTATTAATAATTATAGCAAGTTAACACATGCGTTTGTACTAAATCGCTGCTTCTGGGATCAGCGTTTATTTAAAAGGCGGATTATGTATGTACATATTTACATAGTACATACATAAATGGTAATCGTACATAACAATTGAAAAGCTATGTGCATAAAGTTTTTTTTATGAATATTAATATTTTCCATATTAAAGGTCAAAATAAATTTAACAACCATCCACCACCGAAGGAAAAAGTTTCACAAGTTAATTTATTTGCGGAATATCAATTGCTTCTGCAAAAGAGATGTCAAACTACTGCTTGCGTATTGCAAAGAGCAGGAGCCAACATGTCCAGATAAAAGATTTCCATTATAAAGGGACAAACACAATAATTTTGAAAAGTTTGCGGTACAGGAGTTAAAACGGACCTCAACTTTTGATAATTTAATTTCATAGTCAAGTGACCTTTTTGTAAAAGCGACTTACGTCCACAATAAAATCGTATTACAACAGAAGCAATATCTCCATGAATTTAACTTTATATATATTATATATATATATATTATTATACGAGTATATTATAAATTTAATTTGACACGTGGAGAATCAGCTTTCCACCCTGGGCTCACGATCCTGGGCACACTGCTTCCAGTTTTCCAGAGCAATAACTCGGGCATCCGCAAAGTCTTAGTCTTTGAAACGAAGATTTGGTTTTCATTGTTATCTGGAATCTGAGGGCTGGAAGTGGTGTTACTGCTAAGAGACTTAATTCGCTATTTGCCACCTTTTTAGAATAGCGGAGTTTTTGACCATTTAAAAATATCTACTCGTATATATTTTGTATTGCTTAGCAATAGTCGGGTTTTCGAACTTGTCCTATATACATATATTATTGTGAATGGCCTGGTTGCCATTTTCTACACAATTGACGTTCATATTATTATATTTCAATTTACACAAGTGTTGGGCTGATGAACTGGATAAGCAAGTTACTAAACTGTCTATTTTACCTTTGATTCCTTAGTATACTATTCGCTATATGTTTAAGCTGGATACCAGAAGTGGCACAGCTTGTCTAGCTACAAAACAGAGTTGGGCTAACCTGAATCCGTTTGATCTATAACAGATTGCACGTATACTCAAATGATTTTTATAGAAGCTAACAAACAGAATCCTATTCCCTTCCTTTTATGTGTATATAATGGTCTTGGCATCATAAATGATGTTGCAGATCCTTTTGAAGCTAGCTCGTCTCCTTTCTATATAAGTCCTCAGTGAACTATATATATTTGATTGGTCCATGACAGCGATGCCCTCCAAGTTAGTCAAAAAACACGGCCCATAGCGTTCTACACAAATAAGCTCAAAATGGAAGCACACCACTTTCGATAGGAAGATATTGGAGAAAGAGATAAGTACTCTTCTGTTGACGGATGCAACACTTTTATGGTGAAAAACAAGTCTCACAAGCCAGATGTGAGATTGAACACATTCACAATTAAAATCGCAAAATAAACGATAGAAGTTGCCATCAAAGGTAGCGGAAAAACAAAGGCAAAGTTTACAGTCCCCTTGGATACCCTATTCCTAATCCTATCCCTCAAAGCGTGGGCGTGACAAAAATCTAAGGATGAAGAATTGTTTAGAACGATCTACATACTTTGTTATAATAACATTTAAAGGATTTTATCGAAAAAAAGGTTTTGTAAAAAACCGCCATTAAAAGTGGACATGGCAGAAAACTTTATATAAAGGAATTGCTCAAAACGACTTTATCTACATACTGTACCAAGAATACGACTTTCATTAACAATAAGTTGTTGTCAGTGGGAGGATTTTTAAAATTCCTTCACTTGATTATTTCGGCCCCCTTGGGAGCATATAATTCAAATTTCAGCCTAATTTTTGACGACGGATGGACGGACTATCTAGCCATATCGACATTACTATCGATGCTGATCTGAATAAACTAACGTTTAGGGGTCTACGGGCAAAATTATGGTAAATATGTTACAAACTATGAGCCAAAATTAATATATGGGTATATACAAGGTGGCGCAAAAGTAATCCTCCTATCAGAAAATGCTATAAATTTTGCGATTGGCCCCTAATGTCAGTTCTGTTTTGACATTTGTGTAGTAAACACATGCGAAATACACGTTAATAAACAATGTTACGCTACACTGCTCCAGAACGCGGAATATTGGTGACTATTTATTTGAGCAACAATCGGTCGGTGACTTTGGCACAACGTGAATTTCGTCGCAGATTTCCTACCCGTCCAACGCCTACTGGTGAAACACTGCGACGTTTAGCCGCTCGCCTCGAAGAGACTGGCACAACACGAGATGCTGCCAGGCGTGGCAGACCCCGGAGTAGCCGTTCTGCAGAGAATATTGCTGCTGTAGCCGAAGATGTCATGGAAGCGCCATCGACATCGACCAGACGACGTGCCACGCAAATGGGTATCAGTCGACGGTCTTTACAGCGAATTTTGGTACAAGATTTGAAGATGTTTCCGTACAAAGTCCAGACGGTGCATCAACTGTTAGCTTCTGACCGCCAATCGCGTCTAACATACGCTCAAGTCATCCTTAATCACTAACAAGAGGAAGATGATTTTTCATCAAAAATAATCATGAGTGATGAGGCGCATTTCCATCTTAGCGGGTACCTAAATAAGCAAAATTTAAGCTTCTGGGGCACTGAAAATCCGCGTGTAACCCACGAAGAGCCATTACACCCGCTCAAAGTGACTGTATGGTGTGCTGTTTTCGCTGGAGGAGTCATCGGACCTTTTTTCTTCGAAGACGTCGCGGGCCAAACGGTTACTGTGAATGGTGAGCGCTACAGAGCAATGATCAACGAATTATTTTTGCCGCAACTTGATGAATTGGGATTGGAAAACATGTGGTTCCAACAGGACGGTGCAACGGCACACACTGCACGTGCCACAACCGATATGCTGAAGGATGTATTTCCCGGGCGCCTAATCTCCCGTTTTGGCGATTTGCACTGGCCAGCAAGATCGCCTGATTTGACCGCTCCAGACTTCTTTTTGTGGGGCTTTTTGAAGTCGCGGGTTTAAAGACAATATCCGTCAACAATGTGAGGACCTATCGCCGGAAGTTTTGGCCAAAGTGATGGAAAATGCCATAAAAAGGGCTCAAATGACAATCCACTGTGGCGGCGGCCATTTACATGACATCATATTCTCGACTTGATGTAAAAAAAATTAAAAGACCAAATGAAAATAATCCACAAGAAGAATCAAAGTTTTTCATATTTTTTTTTAAATTACAGCCAAAAAACATCGGAAGGTTATTTTTGCGCCACCTGGTAGGTACTTTAACAGTTGTTGGTTGCAACTGACAATAATATGTGGGGAACTCCGTACAGGTAAAAATGAAAGTCAAAGGTTAAAGATCGCTACAGCTAGCACGGCCAGGTATGCTGGGGACGTGGAAGTACCTAAGGAAGCGATACCACTGTTCTATGGACTGTATCCGTACTCATCTTGCACAAATATTGACAATATGGAGCCATACAGGGCGCTATGCCCTATATATAACTTCTGTAGGGGAGAGGGGGGCAAGAAGGAACACTTAAGTTTGACGTACATACATTTTAAAATATTCTTAACCTTCCAACCACACACTGGGGTATGGATACCCAAAAGTGTGCAGGTCCCGTTAAAAATTTTTCTTAAGGATGCCATACCCATGTATATTTAATTTCAAACTCTCTGCAGTAGCAGGCGAGGGTGTTCAGTTCTTAGATTTGTTTAACGTGTTAAGTCGTGCTTCGAAGTTTTAGCTTGGGTATCATATACCCCAGTGTGCAGTGCGTGTTAGTATTTTTTGGAATTTGTGAATACATTATTTTAGTGAAATGTTCTCTATTTAAGTTATTTTGGACTAAAAATTAATAAAACAAGTCTAGGGTTTGTTCAGCCATAAAGGAAGTTATTTTCGATGATAATATTAGTTACAGTTTTACAGCAAAATATCTTTTCTTCGAGACGAATCCATTGAAAGGCTTTTCCTTGATGCTGAAGGGATGAAGTCAAAAATGAACCTGCTTCGAATCTTGAAAATCAACATTAAACATAGGGACGGGCTACAGTCCGCTTGGGCGAACTGTTGGATACCCTTTTCTTATTCCTATCCCTTATTAGTGGGCGTGACAAAAGTCTAAGTATGGTTGTAATTATTATTCTGTTATATAATATTTAAAGGATTTTATCAAAAAAACGCTCCCTAGCCCAAACTTTGGGTTTTCAATAAAACTATTTGATTTAATTCTGGGCGTGTCAGTATGCGGATTTAAAAAATATTTAAACATAAGTATAAAGGCACCTAGAGAATCCATATTATAAATTTCAGCTCCCTAGCTCAAACTTTGACTTTTCAATAAAATTGTTTTATTTAATTGTGGGCGTGTCAGTGGACGGATTTTAAAAATTTTATCTAACAAGCAGTTTCAGCAGTCAAAGATCCTACATAAAAAATTTCTGCTTTCTAACTCAAAATTCGATTTTTTCGATAATTTTGTTTTTTTCAGTTTGTGGGCGTGTCTGTGGGCGGATTTCAAAAATTCTTAAACTTGATTATTTTGGGACCCTAGAGAGTATATGGTTAAAATTCCAGCTCTCTAGGTCCAGTTTGAATGCCTCATTTTTGAAGACAGACGGACGGACGGACGGACATGGCTAGATTAGTGATGGCAAAAAAATCATTAATGGATTAATTGATTATGTAATTAATAGAAGGTAGCGATTATTAATCGCGATTAATTGCAACAAAAGTAACTGTTTAATCGGTTTTTCGGTTAAATTTTCGGTTAAAATTTGACATTGTAATGAAAAAGAAAATATGTAATTTCAAAAATTAATTGTTTGCTTTAATTTTAATTTAATTTACACATAAAGAAAAAAAAAACATTATTTGTTAAAATCTGATTCAAACATTGGGACGGGCTACAGTCCGCTGGGGCGAACTGTTGGATACCCTATTCTTATTCCTATCCCCCATAAGTAGGCGTGACAAAAGTCTAAGTATGGTTGAATTGTTAAGAACGCTCTATACATATTTTGTTATATAACATTTAAAGGATTTTATCAAAAAAAAAACCAAGCTTTTGTCAAAAAAAAACTCCCTAGCTCAAACTTTTGTTTTTCAATAAAATTGTTTTATTTAATTGTGGGCGTGTCAGTGGGCGGATTTTGAAAATTGTATCTCCCGAGCAGTTTTAGGAGTCATAGATAATATATAAAAAATTTCAGCTTTCTAGCTCAAAACTCGATTTTTTCCAAAATTTGTTTTTTTGAGTTTGTGGGCGTGCCTGTGGGCGGATTTAAAAAATTCGTAAACTTGATTATTTCGGGACCCTAGAGAGTATATGGTTAAAATTTCAGCTCTCTAGGCCCAGTTTAAGGGCCTAATTTTTTCCGACAGACGGACGGACGGACAGTTTGTGGGCGTGTCTGTGGGCGGATTTCACAAAAACTAAATTTTGGAAAAAATCGAATTTTGAGCTAGAAAGCTGACATTTTTTATATATGATCTATGACTCCTAAAACTGCTCGGGATATACAATTTTCAAAATCCGCCCACTTTTACAAAAGCTTCGTTTTTTTTTGATAAAATCCTTTAAATGTTATATAACAAAATATGTAGAGCGTCCTTAACAATTCAACCATACCAAGACTTTTGTCACACCCACTTATGAGGGATATATATAAGAATCGAGATCCCTGTTCAAGACACAATCGCGGCTGTAGCATCGTCAATTCATACAAATCAAAGCGTTTCGACTCGAAACATATAGGCGCAAATTGGAGTTAGCAGACGGCCATTACAATGGATAATTCATGATGACTTAAACTTGTTTCCGTACAAAGTCCAAATTGCAAGCAAGTTAAACCCTCTGGATTTGGCTATTCTCGTGGAATTTTGGCAAAAAATTATAGAAATGACCGAAGAAGACAGCAGAGGAGGCCCATTTTTATCTAAGCGGCAATGTAAATAAGCAAAGTTGCCGTATGTGGAGTGAATCTAATCCAGAAATACTCCATGCGACGGTACTGCTAGAATGAGTCACTGTGTGGTGCGCAGTTTCATCAAGGTGTATTGTGGGGCCATGCATCTTTCAAGAAAACGGTGTAACAGTAACTGTCAATGGGGACCGTTATATAAAGATGTTGAAGGAGTTTTTTTTACCGAGAACTGCGCCGAAGAAGTATCCGTTTCAACAGAATTTGGTTCCATCAAGAGCAACGGCACACATGACCGGACCGGTTATGGCGGAGCTCTAACGAAAGTTTCCATACAAATTGATATCCAAGGTCACCTAACCCTGACTGCACCTGACTTTTTTATCGGGTTATGTCAAGCCACATGTGTACAAAACGGAACCAAGGAATTTGCCTGTATTGAAGCAGTCCATTAAAATAATAATTAAGGCGCTCCCGACTTCAACACTTTACGCTGCAATGAAAAATTTTCTGATCAGGTGTCGCATCTTCAAAAACAATTAGTTACGAGTATATAAAATAAAATTGAATTTTCTTCAAATAAATGAAATACATTGATTAAAAAAAGGTATTTGAATTTCTTACTGTAGTATAATTGCATTTACAAAGGAATTAATAGAAGACGCAAAAGAACAGGCGCAGCTGGCATATATTAACCCGAATCATCCTGAACGTTATTTTTTTTCGAATTTTTAAAAAAAAATTTTGGTGCGCTTTGTTAAGAGCAAAAATAGAAAATCTGTATCAATAAATTTTTAATAGAGGTCCTTGTTCTCCGAAAATATCCTGTTGCCATATGGCAACGCCAGGAGCTACAGGGTACACGTCTGTACTCACATATGAAATAACCAATAACTGAATAAAACGTCATTTTCATTTAAAATTATAAATCTGCTGTGTGATAGGGCTTAAAACATTTCAGGCAAAGGCCATATTCGCACTTTGCACAAGCAGTTCGAACAATTGAACGGCAACGATGTCCATCATAGCGTCTCTTTTTTTCTAAGCGAACGACTAGATGAGTCTTTTGGTCATAGCGAAGAGTAATAGCTAATGACCCAGCTTCCAACCGCCATTTTTGCCTTTTAACACCGCTATGTGACTTTGGTGGATCACCGAAATGTTTGCAATAATAAATTGCAATTTCTCGCTTGAATTGTTTTTGTGGCATACTCAAATCGACATGCCGATGAAGCTGCCATGCATTTTGCTCGCATGCATCAATAAGCCAAGTAAAAATGCAGCTCCACCACTTCTTGCCACGACTCGAAATTGATCATGTAGGGGAAGGTCACGTACCTTGGACCGATTGTACCTTGGACCGAGTGCCAATTCCTGGAAATTGGCTAAACATGTTGCAACAAGTTCTTCTATAAATTTTCCAGTACGTTTATGTGATTCATTTCAGTTAGTGTTCAGTTGGCATATGGGACGGAGGTGTGAACAAATCATATTATACAAATTACACCAGCAAAAGTATTTTTTTTGTGTGTTTTGTGAAGTGTTCCGTTCTTTCAGTTATTAAATTATTTTTAAGTTACTGGTTTCAAAACGTAAGTATATATCTAAATTCTATTATTCAATAGTTTATTTGCTATATTTGTGCAAAATAAAGTGCTAAAATTTATTATTTGTAAAAAAAGTATAGTGAATGTACCTTGGAGCTATGTCTAAGCATGTACTTCGGACCGGTCCAAGGTACATGCTTTTGAAAATGCTTAAGAGTCTTGTTTTCAATTTCCTTAAAGGAATATGCCAAGAAGTAAGTCTGGAAAAATAAGACCAAATGTGGACATTGATGCTTTACGGCGTGCTGTGGAAGAAGTAGTGGACAATGGAAAATCCATGTATACCGCAGCAAGGATGTTCAACATCTCCAAAACCACGTTAATGCGTCACATCACTAAGCACAAGGGATCGAATAACTCTTCTTTTGTTTACGAGAGTCGAATCAACTACCGCCAGATATTTTCGCCTGATGAAGAAAATCTCCTAGCAGAGTATGTGATAATGGCTTCCAAACTCCACTACGGACTACCCAGGGCTGAATTAAAGAAATTGGCATTTCACTTTGCGGAAAGAAATAACAAGCAAATTCCCAAAAACTGGTTCGAACAGGGCGCAGCCGGCAGGAACTGGCTTAAATTATTTCTTAAGCGCCACCAAACGATTGCTCTGCGAAAACCCGAGGCCACCAGCCTTTCTAGAGCTACTAGCTTTAACGAGGCCAACGTGAAAACTTTCTTTCAAAATTACAAAGATTGTTTATCCAGATTTCAGTTTTCTCCTGAGCTAATATTCAATACTGATGAAACAGGTAAAAATTAAGTTTTCAATTTAGGTCTAAGTTTCATACAATAAGGTTATTTCATACAATTTTTAATAGGTAATTCTACGGTCCATGTTCCGCCAAAAGTTCTGGCTGAAAAAGGTGCTAAACAAATAGGAAGTGTAACATCAGGAGAACGAGGGTTAAATGTTACCATGATAGCTGCAGTGAATGCGATCGGAAACCATGTGCCTCCAATGCTTATCTTTCCACGCGTACATTTTAAAGAGCATATGCTTAATGGAGCTCCTGCAGGAACGATTGGAGGTGCTAATCCAAGTGGATGGTCTACTGAGCAGTTGTTTCACAAATACTTGAAACATTTCATTTCATTCGTCAAACCAACTGAAGAAAAGAAAGTACTTTTGATAATGGACAACCACGACACCCACATTGCTATTTCTGTAATAGAGGAGGCAAAAAAAAATAATGTTATTTTGCTTACACTACCGCCTCACACCTCCCACAAATTGCAGCCACTCGATAGAGCGGTATTCGGAGCTTATAAAACATTTTATAATAAAGCCGCAAATGATTGGATGTTGTCTAATCCTGGAAAGCCAGTTACAATCTATGATGTGGCGCAAATTGTTGGAAAGGCTTTCCCGAAAGCTTTCACCTGCCAAAATATAATAAAAGGCTTTCAGGTAAGCGGAATTTGGCCGGTGGAGAAAATATTTTCAGTGATGACGAGTTTTTGTCATCATACGTAACTGATAGGCCCCTTGTTATTCAACCTGTAACAGAGCCAGGTATTTTACCACCAACACCAACCGTAACTGCTCCGACGCCGATGACCTCGGCTTCTTATTTCTACGAAATCGGACCCTCAACATCCGCAGGTGCCTTTTTAGATGAGGTCCCAAAAGAAATTATTTCACCAATGCAAATAAGACCATTCCCCAAAGCTCCAGCCAGAAAATTGGCCAAAAGAGGTGGAAGAAGATTGGGGAAAAGTAGAATCCTCACGGATACCCCTGAAAAACAGGAAATTCTAGCTAATAAAGCGCAAAAAAAGAAAACAAAAAAATTGGCTAAAACTGTAAAAAAGAATTTGCTAAATCAATCTTCATCTTCGGAAAACGAAAACAATGAGCCGCGCCGGACGGTCGAAATCAGACGTTATGTAAAACCGAGAGCAGCAAAGCAAAAAGCACAGGACTTTCTCGCCAATGATGCTAACGATCCTAATAGTGATCATCATGACTTCGAAGCCGAAAGTGATTGGTCGATTTCGGAGGTGCTCACAGCTGCCAGAAAAAAAGATTAATTGTCTAACTTTTCCCTTATTTACTTATTATCTGTCTTAATACTTTATACCTTAATTTAAATATTTTTTTGTTAATGAATTAATAAATAGATTGCATTTTTTTAATGAATTAAGATACATTAATGAACACAATATATTTCGGTCCAAGGTACATACACTAACAGACCAAGGTACATTCACTGAATGTACCTCGGACCGTTTGAGGTTGGACTGCAAAATAGGATTTTCCAGGCACACGGTAAGTTATTAAGAAACAATTCCAACAATATTTAATATCCAATATAATACAAGCTGACATCAATAAAAAAAAAATTAAAAAAATTGCCCCGAAAAAAAGTTGTAGTGAAAATAATAAAATCCGGACCAAGGTACATGACCTTCCCCTAACCTTTGGGAGTGCACAAAGACTATACCTCATAACCAAAGCGTATGGGCTTCAACTTTATAAAATGCTTACATCCGTGCTTCCCGAAATAGGCGATCATACTTTCATATCATTGCGCAAGACTCATCTTTTGACCAAGTAAAAGTTGTATTCTTATTGGATGTTGGCAAAGGGCAACTGGAGGTAGATTGCTGAACACAACGCAACCGGATTGGCTTATACATTTCGTTTGTTAAATATGTTGCATCTGGTAAGTTTATAGGTGAATTCGGAGATGAGTTATCCAGAACACTCGCTAAAACATTATCATTGAAAATTTCACCCAAAATATCTCCGGGATCGTCAAATTCTTCAAAACTTCGGTCATTTTCAAAAACGATTTCACAACCCGATCGCAATTGCGCTGGGCAAACATTGTCTGGGATACCGCCTTCTTCTTCATCAGCATAGTCTTCTCCACTCAAATCACCTTAATTTTCCGGTGGTTGAATATACAAGGCATGGAGGTTGTTTGAAAGACAAGTTTCATCATCCGAACTAAGCTCCTCTAAGTAATCTAGGACTTCTTTCAGTGTCAGATTTTTAGAAAAAAATACTGTTCCCTGTTGCTCCTGGCGTTGCCATATGGATACATTGTCAATAATTTGGAAAAAATGACAAAAGCAAATTATGTTTTTAGTTTTTATACATTTTGTACATCCAAAATACTATCAATACTGCAATACTCCACTTACAAATAATGTACACTAAAAATAATATTGATATACTTACTTTTTCTTGTAAGCCATTACACTAATTCGTGAACAATTTTTTTTCTTACTATCAAATTTGGCACACTCTCACCATGAACAACAAAGCACACAATAAAACTGATTCCCCAATATGCAACGCAGATGTCTTGCGATGAAAAAAAATGTAAGCATGCACACCTGTGTGTATTTGTTACCGGTTGAGAGTCGCCAAAGTGCATATAAGTCTTGCGTTGCCATATGGACACGCCAGGATGATTCGGGTTAAAAAAAAAATAGGCCTTAAAGGCCCATGCAGGGCTTAAAACCCAGGTTTTCCAACCATTTTCTTATGAATACGAACAGCAAATTTGATTAGCTTCTCATGACAATTAAAGGCCCTTTTAGACGATCAGTTATCAGTTCAGTTGTTCAGTTAAGAAAGACAGTGCATTTAGACGTCAGTCCGGTGTTCAGTTCAGCTTTCTAGCTCAAAATTCGATTTTTTCCAAAATTTTGTTTTTTTGAGTTTGTGGGCGTGTCTGTGGGCGGATTTCAAAAATTCGTAAACTTGATTTTTTCGGGACCCTAGAGAGTGTATGGTTAAAATTTCAGCTCTCTAGGCCCAGTTTAAAGGCCTAATTTTTTCCGACAGACGGACGGACGGACGGACATGGCTAGATCGGTTACAAACTATTCGTCAAAATTAATATACCCTTAGAATAGGGTATAAAAACTGTGTAATTTATGTAATCGGAAAAAAACTGAAAACGTGACATGCTGACTTCCCATGTGCGAGGATCATCACTGCATGCAGTGAAAAGAATTTGAATTTTTGTGTTTAAAAAAGCAAACATTTACCCCACTGTTAAAACAATACATTGGAGTAAACATTGAAGAACGAGTATTAGAAAGCGTAATGCGACAGTTTTTGAAACTATTATTTTAAACTTTTTTATTAATTTGACTGATTTTAGTTGACAATTAACTATATTGTTATGTTTGCCAGCGTTAAACGGAAATGCTGACATGTCGATTATGCAGAAATACAGCGGAAACGATAACAACAACTTCAGCAAACATCGTCGAAGTAGACATTCCGTCAGCGAAATTTAATTTTATTATTGAATACCATAAGTAAGCAAAATAAGGCTATAAGTAGAGGTAATAAATGAAAATAAATTAAGTTGCAAGAGACAATATTATGTGAACTAGTATTGAAGAGTTACTGAATAAAACGAATCTATTCTAAATATTAAATTTTGGTCTTCCAAGTATTGTCGATTTCTATTGTGTTGTGAATCTTCGCTGATTTCCATTGTGTTGTGAATCTTCGCTGATTTCTATTGTATTGTGAATCTTCGCTGATTTCTATTGTGTTGTGAATCTTCGCTTTAGTCGGATTCAAATGCTGGCTAAAATCAATTTCTCTGGATTCATCGATTTGCTAACATAAATTTCTCAGGATTCATCAATAAATTCACCTAGTAGATGTCCGAAGGAAACAGTAGTTTCCCCTACCCAAGATAATCAACTGGCCTGACGACAACGTCCTTCATCTAATACAAAGTGTATAGCCCAGAGGCATAACAATATATTACTAACTTTTTTTTGTAAAATAATTTGGAAATTATATTTTTTTTAAGTATTTTTAAATTTATTTTTATATATGTTATTCATCGTATTGAATTTTTTTGTGATGAAATAAAAACATGAATAAAAAAAAACATATATATAATATATATATAAAATTACATCTTTTTTTAATACTTTTGGGGTGGGGTATGTGATACCCCAGTGTGAGGAGCGCGTTAGAAAATATATGTGTGAGGACGGAAGGTTAAGAATCGAACAGAATTCCCTTCAAATAAAAGCGTAGAATTTCATGATAGTTAAAAAAACGATATGATGAACTATAACCAAAAACACAACATGACATTTGAAAATGGGAAATAGACCACTTGTTTTTAAGAATAAAGAAACATTTCACGCAAAAATATTTTCAATTACATACTTTAATTTATTGGAAGTATAAAAGTTATATAAACTAAGTATGTTGGGACCATCTTCAAAGAACAAAAATATTATATGAAAACTAAATTGAAAAGGCGAACTAGAACGTCCGTCTTTGGAGTTCGTTTTGCCCCATTCCGTTCTGGTTATGGCTTGTTTTGCCCCGCAAAAGGTGCTAAAAAAAATTAGGAAAAGAGATTGTCTGTCTACCTTTTTTATAATCTGTCTCTCTCTCCAAAACAACGACTGGCGTAATGCCAGCTATAACGACGAAGTTGTATTGTCGTTTTTGACGAGGGTTTTAACGCCAGTCGTTATAAGGGTGATGAACAAATACTTTGTGGATACAAGATTTTCGCAGGATATAAACCGTTTGTCTGAATGTCTTTACATTTAATGATTCGTGCGCTTAAATCTGACGCAATTGGCGAGGACGGAATAGATTTACGTTTTATAAAAATAATACTGCTCCATTTAATAAGCTCATTTACACACTTGTTTCATTTTTGCATCACGTGTTCAAGTTTTCCGGATTGTTGGAAAAGCAAGGGTCATCTCCGTGCCCAAAAAATAACCCCCAATTATTCATCAATTTTCGCCCAATAAGTATTTTACCAAGGTTTTCTAAATTTTTTGAAGAGATTCATGCGGAAAAGATTTCCAACCACCTCAACCGTTTTAATTTATTATCGTTAGTGCAATAAAATATAAATAGCTATAGCTGTTCTACAGCTAAGATCAAAGTGCTTGATGATATATAACAGGGAATTTCACTGCTGTGCTAAACTTCTCGAAGGTTTTCGACATGGTCTTGAATTAATACAACCAACAAATATCGTTTCTAGAGTTCCCCAAGGTTCAGTTATTGGCCCAATCCTACTCTGTAATTTTATTAACGACTTTCCACTAGTGTGTCGAAGTTTATCTGCACATCTGTACGGCGACGACGCTCAGATATACCTGTCTCGACCACCCTTGCTAGTTGATGATCTTGCCGCTGGATTTATTCGGACTTGTCTTTTATTGCAAAATGGTCTCCAGATAATGGTGTGATTTTGAATCCAAAAAGAGTCTGCTAATTTTGATTTCAAAGAAACTTTATAGGTAGCACTGAAGAGCTGCTGCATATTTTTCGCAATTCCTCGAGGCTTACCGTGGTAGGTCTTGGATATAAAAAAAATCGGTCCCTTTCCACGAATCATGTATACACTATATTATGGCACGTATTTATGCAGGATTACGAAAGTACTGGCTGTTCTCTAGTTTTACGCCCGCTGACATCAAACTGAGGATGATTATGTTACTTCTTTTGCCGATCTTTGATTAGGTTATGGTTACCAATTGTATTAGATTCCCTTTCCCAGCACCAATTACTTGTCGCTTCTAACGATATGAAAGAGTAAGAAGCGTGTCCTTGGGTGTTTCTTGATTTGTGGAAAATTAGATGCTGTGCGTTTTACATCACCACCGTTGAACGTGTAGAATTCACCACCATTAAACAAGTAACAAAAGCTAAGCAATTTAAAAGTGTTCTATTTGCGCACTTTTGATCATTGTAATTTCTTCATTCCCCCTCATTCTCTCTTTTCAGTCTGTGCTTCCTTTGCTGCTTCGAATATCTTATTATATTCTTTCCTCATTCTCTCTAACGACGAGGTTCGGCTCTGGAGTTAGGGGATCTTAGCACTTGCACTTTACTGCATCCCTACTGGTCCGCCTGTGAGTTGACTTCAAAAAATAACGGCAGGTCTCCTCCTTCACTGAGGCCAATCAAATGCTGCTGTTGCTGCATCTGTGTGATTCAGGAGTCTTTAGGCCTGCCGATTGTATCGGAGGTTATCTCCTTTGAATATGACATTACCAGCTGAACAGGCCATGCTGTATTTTCTTAGAGATATGTTTTTTTGACTTGAAAGCTTACTGGGATCTTGGAACGTTTATAGAAAAACGTTTATAGAAAAAAAACTGGGAACATTTTAAGTAAAACTAAAAATAAAATAAATAATATAGACATTCTCATTAAAAAGAAAAGTTAAGTTACGTTAAACGGGAAAAACATCAATGAAGAGTACTAAGATAAGAAAAGACTAAGGACAAAAAACTCCTGTGATTAACCTTGGTTCTTATATTAAGGGGAAGTTGATTAAAAAGGCGAATGCCATGAATGAAAAATTGCCTACGTGCAAGTGTAAACATTAGGCCTGATACCAAAAAAACCAAGAGACTGAGAGAAAACGATTTTACTATGCAGATAAGCCGATTGTTTTTCGTTTAAAATTTTGAATATCATTGCGAAAGCTCTAAAATTTAAAAATTGCTCAAGACTGCATCCTAATATTTGTCGAGAGTGGCTCGATACATGATCGAATCTACGTAGATTGAATACAAATCGTGCGATTGAATTGAAAGCAACGTTTAGCCTACGCCTGCAGTTAGCATCTGTGGTAGCAAACAACTCACAGCCATACATGATTAGTGGTGTGATCAAAGTCTTTACCAATTTGAGTTTGACAGTAGTAGGTAAGTTGTCCCGACAAACTGATAGACCCCGGAGAGCACCATAAATTTTGAATATCAGAGAGTTAATGTGGTCACTCCAAGTGAGGTTATTGTTGAAAATAATGCCAACGTTTTTAATCTTAAACACCATTTTTACCTGAATACCATTTAATAAAATTGAAGGTAGGCAAGACGAAAGTAAATGCTTATAAACTTGGATAGATTTAGTTATAGAGGGATTTAGGAGAAGCCTGTTTTCAGAAGACCACCTGACTATAGAAGCGAGGTCCTCGTTAATTTTTTCCACAGCCTCATCCATCAAACCAATTGGAAAATGAATATAATTTTGTACATCGTCAGCTTACATATGAAAACGACAATTTTTAATCACAAGTGGTAGGTCATTAATGAACATAGAGAATAACAAAGGACCGATTATTGAGCCTTGGGGCACACCACAGTGAACAGGTAAGGCAGACGATAAGGACTGATTGTGAAAGACGGATTGAACTCTTTTAGTTAAGCAAGACAATATTAACTTTACAGAAAGGTGGGAAAAATTAAAGTTAGACAGATGTTTACCCCAAAGTATATTAGGACGAACGGAATCGAATGCTTTCGAAAAATCAACCACCTTTACCAGAGTTACTTCATCCTTGTCTATAGCTTCCCGTATATTGTCTGTGACTTTAAGTAGAGCGGAAACTAGACTGCATAGGCGTTAACAAGTTTTTTGAGTCGAGATAATGTTTAATTTGAGCACAAATAATTGATTCAAATGCCTTAGATAGAAAAGGTAGGATGGCAATGGGTCGATTCCGTTTCTATTTTTTGGGATTCAAATTATTTTAGATTGTTTCCAAAGCTGTCAATAGGTGGAAGATATACGTCATGAAGGTTGAAGATATACGTCACACATTAAAGGATATACGGTAAAATAATTTTTAAGAATGCTACCTCTGCTGCCATGCGAAGCATCTTCATCTCAGCTGCCGTTGATTTGACATCATACTTTTTGTATGTTGTCCAACGTTGTGAACCGGTAGAGAGCCCTCCTTTCAGCTTAGGAGGTATTTTTCGATCACAGAAGATGGCTGATCCCCTTTCCTTTCCTTGCTTTGCTATTTGATTAACGCTCCGCGATATTTGAACTTTTCGCACTTGGGAATCATTCTTCCAGTAATATAAATGTTACCTGTGCTGTGCAGGTTAAATCCGCATGGGGAACAACAACATACGCCACCCATTCTCCAGCCTCTACACCAAAAAGGATTATTTCTGCCCGGTAGTGCAATGGACCGTTACCGAGTCTGAGTGCTCTTCGATTTGGAATGCCGTTTTTTTTACAAAAAAAAAAACAATAAAAATATAAATGTTTGGAATAGCCAATTTAATAGTTTACCATTATTTTATATTTAGGAAATGAGAATAATTAATAAATAAATAAAATAAAAATAAAATAGTTTGGAGTGGATCAGAGAATGGGCAGCACAAGTACTCTATTTCTTGGATATCCTTTCCCATTCACCCATTCTAGCTTTGTTTGTTTCATTCAATTGTTTTGCCTGAACCGTCCTCCACCTGTGACTCCTTTTTTGATGAAACAAATTTCTTTTTCACTTAAAACTTGTCATCGCACCAAGCCTTAATACACCGCTTAGCGGGTTTCCCTAGCTTTATATTTAATAAACGCGACTTTTGCCATTTTTTATCGTCACGTGTTGGTGGCCCTAATCCATAAAATACAGCAGCTACTCGTACTTCTCCTACCCAATTGTGTGCAAAGTAGTTCATTGAACACCTATTTGAGGGAGTGAAGTTGGTTGCAAAGCTAACATTATTTTTCCCTTAGCCCTACAAGCCTCCCCATTTGCATATTATTTGTTATGTTTACCCTCAAAAAATACAAATTAGACTAAATGTATCGAGACGTTTAACAAAACTTACGTTTTAAGCCAATTTGTAATGCCTGACGTTTATTTATTCCTCATCGACAAAAACAGGCGTTTAACGAAGTGTTTTGCTACTCTAAAAGGACAGTCAGAATAATGATAAAGGAACTTAAATGCCAACTGTCAAACAAGAATTACGTTCCACAAAACATCGACTTACATCGTAAGGCCGGCTATAATGGCCGAGGTTGTTTTTCCGTTTGTTGACGAGGCGTTCAACAACAATCGTAATAAGGGTGATTATGTGTTTCTGAAAACCTCATCGAAAATACAACATGCCAATTCGATGTTGCGAAGAACACTGCGAAATCCATAGGATTTCCTAAGCAAAGTAAGATATACTTTTGATTACCCTAATGTAAAATACATTTAATAGATTTAAACTTGAGTTCATTACTCACATATTTTTTGTGGAATTACTTGACAGAATTTTAGAAAAAAAAACTCGTTGGCGATGCTGACGTTGTGAAAAATAGTTTAATATCTTATTTGATGACTCGTTGTTCTACCTGTATTTGCATAATAAATGCTCAATTAAAATGGCTAGTAAAGTAAATGCGCTATATTTTACAATGCTCTGTTGTACCTGCCTAATAGATATAATTTAAAAAAATTAAAAATCAGCTTCAAGTGGTTTCTTTTCCTTTCTCCTAACCGCAGAACTTCCTTTGCTCGTTATGTATAATGTTTAACAGTGAGAGGTTGCTAACAAATTCCTTTTGCACCAGCAAATTAAAAGGATATAACAAAAATATTTCATTATTAATGAAAAACTGCCGCATTAAACTGATTGCTTAAAAATTATTTTTTAGATAACAGGGCGTATATGCATTCTATTTCTGTACATTTTTTTATAACAAAGTTTTATTGTATTTGCATAATGTACATATAATTGATTTATAGACATTAAAAACGAATAAGCCAAATTTCATGCTAAATCGATTTTTCCTCTTTCTTAGTAAAATATCAATTTAAACCGTATATTTGTATCGTAGAAATTCGATTACCCTTCGAAAAATGTTGATTTGCCATGTGGCAAAGAGATATTGATTCCTGCTTCAAGATTATTCATTGCTAATAGAAGTATGTAGTACATACATGATACCATGAAAGCCACCTACTCCCAACTTCCGAAACCAGAGATTTCCATTGTCATATTTTCCAAGCAAATATTCGGGATTCTATCCAGACTCCTGCCATTTCGAGTGCGTTACTGACATCGATTTGAATTCGTGTCTACCGCAGCTAATATGAAATCAACTAAGGGTAAAAAATTCAATTTGTTTCAATATTTTCATATTTTTATTGTTATTGCTATATTTTCGTCTTACCTAGACATGCTCGGTGGGAATGTTTCATTTTCGGAAAGCAGTGTGTAGCAAAAGGCTTACACACGAATTCTAGTCACGTATCAAGTAGAAACAAAAGGATATAAAATAGGATTTGAGTGCTTGAGCACTGAAAATGTTATGGGTTATCGTAATGAAGTGAGATAATATAATGTGAAAACTTTATTGTCTTTCTAATATTTTATTTGCATCCATAAACTAATTTCTAATAGCTACCTATATTTAATGGGGTGCAAATGGATTTTATAAGCTAAATAATAAAGCGTTTGCCAAGTTAATCAAACAAATTAACATTATTTATTTAGGCTTATTTCCATTAATGTGTACCAAAGTGCGACTTATTTGTATACAATTTTTAATTTATGTAACCGCAAACTTGTGATAAAAACTCAGAAGTATTGTGTTTTATAATTTTATTGTGTTAGTTAATTGCTACATGAATTTAAAAGTGTAGCCAATTAAAATTTCTGCAAATAACTGATTAAAAAGTCTGATAAAATTATAGGGGTATTGCAACGCGGTAATCTGAAATGTTTATGACCGCACCATTATTTTAAATCTAAATAAAAGTTTTAGATCATTATGCTGAATGCAGTCATTATGCAGACCATTATCTCACCGTAAAAAAATAAAAAGAAATGGAAGTTATAAAGCACTATGACTACACCAGTCCGCCGAACTTGAATTTCGAACTCCTACACTGAATCAGTGCTGTGGGCCACTTGTCTTAGAATTCTCATCAACAAAGCTAAAAATTTACACTTTTCGATTAATAAGTTTCATTTTCAATTTTTTCCCCACAAAAATAACACTATTTTCCATTAAGTATATACATTACTTTTTTAACTTTCATTTAGATTAAGAAATAACATAAATAAATATTATTTTCAAACGATAAAAAAATAAAGTTTAGTTTCTTATATCAGCAGCATATGTTTTGCTAAGTTTTTTACATAGGTATTATTTGTGGATAACTTATAGTTGCGATCACCGACTTGAAAATCTATGCTTAGATTTGATTTTTTTAATAAAAGCAGATCGAAAGACACAAATAGAGTTAAGTGGACCGTTATTCATACAATTCCTTACCACCTCGGCGTTTGAATGTGGAAGGGCTAATGTACCTTTTTAATTTTTTTTTAAAAATTTAGGTACATATATTCCCCATCGATATCTTTCAAATTTAAAATTTTATTCCAAAAGTCTTCGAAGTTCAACCCTAGAAAACTTATCCTCGCCTGTGAGGCCGCTCACAACCGATTTTTTGCATTTTTCTCAGAATATACTACTCCCATGGGATTCTGTCTCCTTGCCAACTCAGTTGGGAATCAGACACGGTGGATAGCGGACGTTTGTTTTTTTTTTTCAGTGTTTAATTTCCCAGTCATAGAGTTCGATGTCGCCTGAGAGGCGAGCATTAGGGTTTAAGGTAAGTACTTTTCAAGTTTTTAATTTTACTTTTTTTAGTATTTCTGTTATTTGCATGGAATTAAATTAAGAAAATTGATTTTTTTAAAGATGGATTCCAATGAGCAAATAAGCCAGTGGTTACAAGAGCTGTCCGACGAAGTACTTACGCGAAGTGCTTAATTTGCCTGCTTATGATGATTTTGCACCTTGTCCTGAAAAACCGATCATAAAAAAAGGAAAGAGATCAGTATGCAGCTTTTGATCTGCTAAAAAACGACGCATGAGCATTTATAAATGTGCAAATTGAACAATACGTATTGCCTAGAACATAGGTCGCCGAACTGCTTCGGATGTACAAAGAAATAAGTTCCTAAAAAAGGCTAATTTTTAAATTAATGTGGAGGGCACAATTCTTGTGATACAGCTCTGATTTTTGTTTGTTATAAAAGCGTTTTTATTTATTTATTGGTTATTGCAAAGTTTATATGCAATTATGGAGATATTAATTTTTTCATTACTAAAATTCTAAAAACACTTCAAAATTAGTATTTTTTTCTAAAGAGTAACGTTTTGCTAAGTATGATAAATACTTTCAAAAGGTTAAAATAACTGTTTTAAATGATTCATTAGGTTTTTTTTCAAAAGTAGCCTCCCAGGCGAGGATTAGTGTTTAGCGACAAAAAAAAACATAGGGACAGGCTACAGTCCGCTTGGGCGAACTGTTGGATACCCTATGCTTATTCCTATCCCTCATAAGTGGGCGAGACAGAAGTCTAAGTATGGTTGAATTGTTAAGAACGCTCTACATACATATTTTGTTATATAATATTTAAAGGATTTTATCGAAAAATACGAAGATTTTGTAAAAAAAAACGCTGCCTAGCTCAAACTTTGGATTTTCAAAATCAAAATATTTACACATAAATTTCAGCTCCCTAGCTCAAATTTTGGTTTTTCAATAAAATTGTTTTATTTAATTGTGGGTGTGTCAGGGGGCGGATTTTGAAAATTGTATCTCCAGAGCAGTTTTAGGAGTCATAGATCATATATACAAAATTTCAGCTTCCTAGCTCAAAATTCGATTTTTTCGAAAAATTTGTTTTTTTTTTGAGTTTGTGGGCGTGTCTGTGGGCGGATTTCAAAAATTCGTAAACTTGATTATTTCGGGACCCTAGAGAGTATATGGTTAACATTTCAGCTCTCTAGGCCGACAGACGGACGGACGGACATGGCTAGATCGACACTACTATCGATGCTGATCATAAATATAGTAACTTTTAGGGGTCTACGGGCAATATTAAGGTATGTTACAAACTATGCGTCAAAATTAATATACCCAATGAAAGAAGCTTTTCCTTTTGTGTATCATTTGAAAAGGAAGAAAGTATCGGTACTCAGGGTGGCGACGGTGTAGAGGTGAGTGTGTTGGCTTCGGGTCACAAGCGGTGCATGTTCAATCATTCTCATGCCTCTACACCAAAAAGAGGATTCCTGCCTGGTAGTACAATGGACCGTTACCGAATTTTAGTGCTCTGGGATTTGGATTTCCTTTTTATTAAAAAAAAATAAATAAAAATCGGTAACTCATATTTAACTAAGGATGCCTGTAAAGTAATTATTTGAAGGATTTATAAGCTCTAGCGTAACGGATACAGTAGTTGACACTTCTCTGTTCAATTGCGATTTGCTCTGTTCCAGTTACTCTTTTGAGGAATATTTTTGGTTTTCCATAAATATAATACATTATTTGTAACATTTTCCTGCATTTCCTAAATTAAAGACTCTCTTTAGTCGATATTCGTAAATCAAAGCGCAAACACCTATCAGTGCAATTTCTTTTAGTGTTAAATCTTGTGAATTTTAATAAGGACTTCCAATTTTGTATCTAAGTAATGGTTTTTTCTGACATTCTCGAAATAAGAATAAAAACTTTAGCTATTTCAAATGGCAATATATAAAATATTATTAATTTAAGTTTCAATATTAAAATTATCTACTAGTATATTAAATAAGAGGGTTGCCAATAACTGTACCAAAAAAAGCATAAGATTTAATTATTGCCTGGGGGTGCCAATAACTTGTTTATATGGGACTACAGTTGTTGGCGCTGCCAATGAGGTTCGGCTCCAACAAGCTCTTTTGGCAATAAAAGGCGGATAGTTGTCAAAGAATAGAGCTTTGGAATTCTACGGCATACCAAGATCAACTATTCTATTTCGCCTTAGTGCCACTTTTAAGAAATCCGGTCATGGCCCGTCTCCATTTTAATCGTAAGAGGAACAGGCAAAAATTGTTAATTGGATAAAGCTTTGTCTACTTAAAGATTTTCCAAAGCAAAAGGAAGATGTTTTAAGCGTCGTCAAAGAACTCCAAGAGCAAAATAGTTATTATTTGATTTTTGGGTGCCGACAACTGTAGTTCCGTAGAGTGCCAAACACTGTACAGGGATGCCAACTACTGTAGTTTTTGAGAGACTTTGTTTATAATCCATTTAATTGTAAATTGCAATCCATCAACTCAAAGAAGTCAATTTTAAATAAAAACTAAATTCCTTAAGCAATATATTAATGTATAACATATTAAAATCACGTTTCAAATAAGAATGCTACGCTTGTTTAAAGTCATAATTTCCTTGTGGGTGGCAACTACTGTGTCCCTTACGCTAATTTTGTTTTAAATGATCGTTGAAAGTAAATCTTTTTTTCATTTCAATCAAAGCAGTTACCTACATACAATTGTTTTCAGTTATTTTTCGCCTCGATAATAATGGGTCTGTTAAATTGTGAATCAAGCTATTTTGTCCTTGAAATGGATCATATAATTTGTTAAAAAATGAAAGGGGATAGTTTAAAAAGTGCAAATAAATTTCAATGTCCTTTCTCGCAAAAGATTTTGGCATTCCTTTGGAATGTTGGCACATGCAGAGCTGACCAAAGCAGCCATCAAATGACAGTATCATGTTAACAAAACTAACTTGCAACATCTTCTTTATGCCGGATACAAATGATTTTGTTTTTACCGAGCATGAACGCTACGTTGTCACAATCACTTGTGACAGATAAATAACCAACCAAATTTGATAGATAAATAACTTTTTCCAATAACCTTCAAGCGGTCGCGCGGTGTCGAATCGACCGTGCTCTATACATTTTCGTTCATAATATTATTATTGCTTGTCACATGTATTTCTCATTTCTAGTAGCCTATCGCTTTGTCATTGTGAGCGAAATAAAGAGTTTACCTCTGCAAGCCGCGCTCCCCCCACCCCACAGATCGCTGTTGTTTTAGACGCGGCGCAGGAGTCGAAAGCACACCGCGCGCCTGTCGTCGAAAAGGTTACGCGCGAGGCTCATCGCGATATAGTATTTCTTCGGATATCTCCTAATATTATCGGATTAGGCTTGTAATACTGTTTTATTTCTAAAATGAGTCTTAGCCCGCTAGCACGAAGTGCAATACTCGAGGAATTACTACGAGAAGATGAAGAACAGAGTGAATCAGAGCTCAGCGACCAAGGTTCAGAAACATCGTTCCAGAGGGATCTCAATCTGCTGAGGAATCAAACAGCTCGGATTCAGATGAGGACAATTTGCCCTTTTTTAAATATAAACAGCTAGATTATGGGGTGTGATAAAGTAACAAAGTGGGAAGAATCCAACAACAACAGGGTGAGGCGTCAAGTACAAAATATTCTGTCTGAAGATTCAGGTACTCATAGGAATGGCGTGGGGGTAGCAACATTTATGCAAGCCTGGAGTTTATTCGTTACAAAAAATATCATAGAAAAAGTTGTAAGACATACCAACGAATTTATAATAAAAACATAGGGACGGGCTACAGTCCGCTTGGGCGAACTGTTGGATACCCTATTCTTATTCCTATCCCTCATAAGTGGGCGTGACAAAAGTCTAAGTATGGTTGAATTGATAAGAACGCTCTACATATTTTGTTATATAACATTTAAAGGATTTTATCAAAAAAAAACGCTCCCTAGCTCAAACTTAGGTGTTTCAATAAAATTGTTTTATTTAATTGTGGGCGTGTCAGTAGGCGGATTTAAAAAAAAATAACACATGAGAATAAAGGGCCCCTAGAGAGTATATATTATAAATTTCAGCTCCCTAGCTCAAACTTTGAATTTTCAAAAAAAAAAAAAAAAAAAATTATGGGCGTGCCAGTGGGCGGATTTTAAAAATATTTACACATGAGCATAAAGGGCCCATAGAGAGTATATATTATAAATTTCAGCTCCGTAGCTCAAACTTTGGATTTTCAAAAATTAATATATGGGGAGTAGGGGATGGTGTAAACGAATTTCGGAAGTTTGGTCGTAGACAAAATTTGAAGCTTTAAATATCACGGGGGTTTGAACAAAAATTAACTTTTCACTATTGGCCTTAGATTTGTATAAAATATTTTGAAATATATCAGAATCTATATAAATATCACTGCCCTTAAGAAACAAAGTAATATTGTTTACATCTGCCCCGCCCGTGGGGTATGTGTAAACAAAACTAAAACTCATGTGGGGTAGGTATAAACATGAAATTTTATTATTTTAAATAAATTAGCGAATGACGAAATTGCTTAAATCAGTGTCGAAAGTGTATCTAGATGCAGCTCGAGATGTTCCTGGTAGAACAACTGGACCAGGAAGAATATATTTTATCACATTTCGCGAAACGATGAAGATATCGTCAATGAGTGGATATACAAAGCTTAAAGTCATCGATGCAGACCTTCTTAAAAATCGTATGTCAAAAACAAATTGGCTCAGGACTTGCACTATCTTTCCAAGAAAAAAATTCGGACGGCCTTTGTGGTCGGCATTGACTAAAACAAATTCTCCGTCGTTGAGTTCATCAACGTCTTGTAAAGTTTTCGGACAATTCTTTGAGTCATCCGATGAAAAATCTTCACAAAAGTTAGAGCCGCCAGATGAATCATTTAAATTCACACTTATTTCAGAGTCCGATGAATCCTGCTGTCGCTGCAGAAAAAGACAGTGAATAAAAGTCTAAAAATCTGTCTAAATAAATGACCTTACCAAATTCTTTTTTGGAAAAGCTTTTGAATTTTGTTTCTTTTCGGTTGTTTTGCATTAAATTTTTCTAAAAGTTTATTTTTTTCCGGTGTATCTGTGTAGATGGTTGATTTAGCCAGCTTCCTTTTGCTAGCATTTTTTCGAACAAACTTTGGAAATGGACGAACACTTTCTATGGAGGCATTGAGCTTTCGAGTCATGATCTGATTGTGGTATTAAGGGATCATTGTAAGCATTAGGCCCCGATAGATCATTTCTCCCTGAAACTGGAATAGAAAGTTCTTCCAAAGCTCCCCTTTCCGACAAGTAAGGCTGTTCAGAAGGCATTGAAGCTGCAAAGTCATCATCATTAAAAATGTGTTTATTCAGTGGCCATACTCCCGAGTTCTTAAATCCAGAGTTAATATTGCGAGCAGAAAATGTATTATAAAATGGAGCCCGAGACAGTTCGGCAATATCATAAATCGTGATTGGAGACCCTGGTTTGGTGGTTAGGCGATCTTGAAAAGAGACTTTTAAAGCGCTTTTAAATGGTCCGTATACGGATATATCAAGGGGTTGCAAGCGGTGACTACAATGTGGCGGAAATGACAAAATTATTATTCCGTTGTCTCTTGCATAGTTTACAGCTTCGATGGATACATGGCTCGTGTGGTTATCAAGTAGGAGAAGAATATGATCATTTTTGGAGCACTTTGCATAAGTGTTCAAATGTTGCAGCGTTTCTACAAAGCTATCAGCAGTCATCCATCCACTTTTTGTTGCCAGTCCCATGCTTCCATTAGCAGCACCGTTTAAAAAAACATCTTTAACTCTACTCTGGGGAAAATGTAGACTGGGGGGAGAGCTGAACCAACAGCATTAATAATGCCAACAAATGTAACTAGCTCACCACGCTCCTGTGACACAATTTGACCAACTTGTTTCGTTTTTGACCCAGCAATCACATAAAAATAGAGACGATTCACACTTTGGAACACATAATGTAGTAGGTAAATTACATTTTGATTGGAAAGAACGGTAGTTACACCCGTTTTATCTAAATAATAAATGCTAAGTGGCTTAAATTGGTACTTTTCCATGACGGTAGTTAAGTTTTTAAAGAAAGTCTGCACATGTTCCTTATTGAATGAAATGGCCCGAGATAGTGATGTGCTTTCCGGCTTTCTTAAACTAAGGGTTGGGTGCCGCTTAATAAAAGATTGCATCCAGTCAATCCCAGCTTTCTTGTTATTATTCCAGCTTTCGGGGATTTTAATTTTTATAAAAGAAGCATAGTTATAAGCAAGATCTCTGGTTTGAGCGAAAGTTAGGCCGTAGCACTGCTTTGCACATTTTATGAGGTACCTACTCTTTAAGCGACACTTCTTGGTCAGTGTTAAATATCTGTCTTGCAGAATATTTTTTTTTGTCCTGCACAGCAAGTGAGACTAGACACACTTCAGCTCCCATAAGACCAGATTCATCAACTTCTGAAACTCCACTCTGATTTTTTCTAGCCTTTTTTACCCTCTTAAATAATGTTGTTAAATTTATTTTAAATTTTGCAGCCGTTTCTCTGTAAGATTTCTTCTGAAACATGACTTCACGAATAGCAGCCATATAAACCGATTCGGATATTTCAACCCTCCCTTTCCTTGTGTAGGTACGGACCATCTTCTATCAGAGAAATAGAAATGGATATTTGCAATTTTAACACTCAGCTTAATAACTCATTAAGATGGGGCAGGTGTAAATGCGTTCACAAGTACACCTTTTAAGCCGTTTACAGCTGCCCCAGTTGGCATTTTTGAGAAGAAAATGTTCTGAAAATTTAAAAAGGTTGCCAAACAAGAACTTACCAAAATAACTTGAAACTACAATGCTGCAGCTACAAAAGCATACACTTTTACTTTGAATTGGTCAAAAACTTCACTTGAAATCCACAATTTAACACTCATTCAAAATTTTACGTTATGACAGCAAGAAACTTCTTTCGTGAATAAAATTGCACACTGAAATTGGTACTTCCCCGCTTCAACATAGTGTAATCGTGTTTATTTTTTGTAAGTACTGCCAAATACTGGTTGTTGCTACATAGTAGTGTTTAGTCGGAGGATGGAATGTTTACACCTGCCCCGCGTTTACACCATCCCCCTTTCCCCCTACCCTTAGAATAGGGTATACAAAATTGTTTTATTTATTTGTGGGCGTGTCAGTGGGCGGATTTTGTAAATTTTTTATCCCGAGCAGTTTTAGGAGTCATAGATCATATATACAAAATTTCAGCTTTCTAGCTCAAAATTCGATTTTTTCCAAAATTTGGTTTTTTTGAGTTTGTGGGCGTGTCTGTGGGCGGATTTCAAAAATTCGTAAACTTGATTATTTCGGGACCCTAGAGAGTATATGGTTAAAATTTCAGCTCTCTAGGTCCATGGCTAGATCGACATTACTATCGATGCTGATCATAAATATAGTAACTTTTAGGGGTCTACGGGCAATATTAAGGTATGTTACAAACTATGCGTCAAAATTAATATACCCTTAGAATAGGGTATAAACATAGGGACGGGCAACTGTCCGCTTGGGCGAACTGTTGGATACCCTATTCTTATTCCTATCACTTATAAGTGGGCGTGACAAAAGTCTAAGTATGGTTGAATTGTTAACAACGCTCTACATATTTTGTTATATGACATTTAAAGGATTTTATCAAAAAAACGCTCCCTAGCTCAAACTTGGGTGTTTCAATAAAATTGTTTTATTTAATTGTGGGCGTGTCAGTAGGCGGATTTAAAAAAAATTAACACATGAGAATAAAGGGCCCATAGAGAGTATATATTATAAATTTCAGCTCCCTAGCGCAAACTTTGGATTTTCAAAAAATTTGTTTTATTTATTTGTGGGCGTGTCAGTGGGCGGATTTTGAAAATTGTTTATCCCGAGCAGTTTTAGGAGTCATAGATCATATATAAAAAATTTCAGCTTTCTAGCTCAAAATTCGATTTTTTCCAAAATTTTGTTTTTTTGAGTTTGTGGGCGTGTCTGTGGGCGTATTTCAAAAATTCGTTAACTTGATTATTTCGGGACCCTAGAGAGTATATGGTTAAAATTTCAGCTCTCTAGGTCCAGTTTAAAGGCCTAATTTTTGCCGACAGACGGACGGACGGACGGACATGGCTAGATCGACATTACATACTATAGATGCTGATCATAAATATAGTAACTTTTAGGGGTCTACGGGCAATATTAAGGTATGTTACAAACTATGCGTCAAAATTAATATACCCTTAGAATAGGGTATAAAAACACCATCGTATGACAGACCACGTGACTGCAAACCGAATGATGCTGTAGAAATTCGAGCACTATTCTGATTATTGCATATAGCGGGATTCTTGAAGACGTCACACGCCAATTTAGAAGATTTATATACTTTAAATACAATGATACTATATCTGTGTACAAAAAAATAAATGATTATTGGATATTTAATGCTTTATTTCTATCAGTTATCCCATAGGTCTTGAGGGATAAATATGTTAATTAAAGATAAATGATTAAGCTGACAGATATTCTGCATTACATTCTATAGTATCTAATAGTTGTGTAATTGAAAAAATAAAATTTTGTCTTGCCTATCGTGCTATCGTCTACCGAAACGCAAAAATGATTACCTTCTAAACTGTTCACCATGAATTCAATTTCGAAAATGTTGTTGCTGATAGATAAGAAGTTTCTTTTTTATAAAGTTACATTTTGCATAGTTTTTAAGTCCTCGAAAATAGTTGAGAAAGAGGTGTTAAACAGTCGATGATATACGTGTCAATATTATGTGCCAGGAAAAAATAAAAAAATAAATTTCAACTCGGCTTTTTTAACAGCCTTTTCATGCGAAGTTTGTTAAAAAAGTGATGAAACGCTTGGCATTAATCCCTTAAATTTTTGATATGCTTATTACTCATTCTGGGTGTTTAAAGTTCACTCTTACCTGTACACAGCACATCATCACAGAACCCGTATGTGATTTGGGTTTTGTCCTTTTTATTTAAAAAAATACAGTCTTTAAATACAGGAAAAGTAAAGCATGATGCTTGGAAAACTTTGGTGACGTTAAGTTCTTGCCTTTTTCTATGGCTGCCATATTCTTCTTCTTCAGAATCATTTGCACTTTCGTCAATTTGGACACCTTAATGCAAATATTATTGACGTTTGTAAAAATTTGAAATTGCTTTCGAGTACTTTTGAGTTTAAAGCAAATATTATTAGTTTTTATTCAGAGCATTGTTTAATCGCCTACTAGTTAGAATTGAACATAATGCCAACAAATTTCAAAGCCAAAAGCGAAACCAAAATATGTTGCAATTCTTTCCTCTTTTTCATTTGGTGGTTTATACTGTGGATTTTTTATTTTCCAAAATAAAGATTATGAAAAGGGAACGGATTTTTCCTATGATCCCCTACAGTGAAAAACTCATTATTACAACAGCTATTGCAAAGTCGAAAAATTTATGTTTGGAATTACGTTCCTCGTTCCGTCTACCCGTCTGACCGCTCTAGACAACTTATAATCTCTTTTAATGTTTTATCATATAACTCAATAGAAAGGCGAGAACTTAGGCTATAACACCTGCTAATTCGCTCTTCTACCATAGGTTCCTTTGGCACACAATAGAAGCGCAAACGTTTATGAAACGGCCAAAATACTCTTTAATACCCTTGTTGCTCCCTTCAAATGATAAAATAGAATGCAAATACTGCTACTGGGAGACAAGAGATAGCTCATTACAAAGGTGAACACTTAGGCTACAACACCTGCTAATTCGCCTTTCTTCCAAAGGATATATGCAATTTTTTTACTCATATGCGCAGAGATATGATTTTGCTAACTTCGCCATTATATTTGTATGTTCATAGCAAACGGTCGACTTTAACTAAACCGGTTTCATTTCAAATATATGTATTTTACTTAGCCTTTTTTTGCTTTTTGCCTTTTTTCTCAAACTTGGCCGCTACCTATAAAACTTTTTTTTTTCATTTCATTTCATTTATTTTTTCTTTTTCTCTAAGTACATAATGAAGAAATATAGTCCATCCCAAAGTAAAAGAAAGATCCCAACATGCGCAGTAGCAATTTATTTAAGGGATATTTTCGCTTTTAAAGTATTTTTGATCGCATGAAATTGTTAATGCTTTTCTCTACTTTATCTTTTCTGCAGCGATATTGGTAAACGTAATTGTTTTATTATTGATACGTGTTTTAACTGTCATCGAGTTTTACCAATTAATTATTGTACTCGTAGTAACTCATGAAAAAAGTTTCATGCACGAAGTAAAACATTACAATCAAGAAATCATGAAAAATAGCACAATTGACATAAAATAATGTAAAGCAAAGAAAATGAGTACCTACGTATCAATAAAAGATATTGTTTGAAAAACTAAATAGTTGAGATTTTATTTGTAGTAAAAATATACCTATTATGCACTTGAAAAAATGGGTTATTAAATGTGGGAGGACAATTGGACACTTAGGCCTTTCCATGAAAGTCGTATCAGGCGAGCCAGGTCGATTTTAAGTGAGTAGAAAAGTGACCCATATTTTCTCAACTAACCTAAAAATCTACAAGTCTACCTGTATTCGTGTGAAGACCTGCGTGCCCATGCACAAAGTATAACGGAAATTCCATTTATATTTATATTTGTTGTATGAAATGAGCACATATTTTTTTAGCTGTAGTTCTGGTTGGAAAAGTAGTTTTGTTAAGAGAATAAAACCTTGATATGAAGAGATCTGCGCAAGAAATTTTCACTTAAGTTGGGACGGGCTAAACCTAAATCAGTTTGGCCTTAGAGAGCTGCATAAATTTTATCACTTGCGAATCTCTCGCTTAAGAGCATGAACAGTCACAGTCCCACACACAAAACCAGTTTTCTTGCACTCGACACACATAGGTAATGAAAACAGTTGCTCTTTGTATACCCTATTCTAGGGGTTTATTAATTTTGACGCATAGTTTGTAACATACCTTAATATTGCCCGCAGACCACTAAAAGTTACTATATTTATGATCAGCATCGATAGTAATGTCGATCTAGCCATGTCCGTCCGTCGGCAAAAATTAGGCCTTTAAACTGGACCTAGAGAGCTGAAATTTTAACCATATACTCTCTAGGGTCCCGAAATAATCAAGTCTACGAATTTTTGAAATCCGCCCACAGACACGCCCACAAACTCAAAAAAACAAAATTTTGGAAAAAATCGAATTTTGAGCTAGAAAGCTGAAATTTTTTATATATGATCTATGACTCCTAAAACTGCTCGGGAAATATTTTTTTCAAAATCCGCTCACTGACACACCCACAAATAAATAAAACAATTTTTTTGAAAATCCAAAGTTTGAGCTAGGGAGCTGAAATTTATAATATATACTCTCTATGGGCCCTTTATGTTCATGTGTAAATATTTTCAAAATCCACCCACTGACACGCCCACAATATATTTTTTTTTTTTTGAAAATTCAAAGTGAGCTAGGGAGCTGAAATTTATAATATATACTCTCTAGGGGCCCTTTATGCTCATGTGTTAATTTTTTTTAAATCCGCCTACTGACACGCCCACAATTAAATAAATTTTTTTTATTGAAACACCCAAGTTTGAGCTAGGGAGCGTTTTTTTTGATAAAATCCTTTAAATGTTATATAACAAAATATGTAGAGCGTTCTTAACAATTCAACCATCCTTAGACTTTTGTCACGCCCACTTATGAGGGATAGGAATAAAAATAGGGTATCCCACACTTTGCCCAAGCGGACTGTAGCCCGTCCCTATGTTTTAAATACAAATTCGTTTTTTTTGTTTGCATATGATCTTTTTATACCCTATTCTAAGGGTATATTAATTTTGACGCATAGTTTGTAACATACCTTAATATTGCCCGTAGACCCCTAAAAGTTACTATATTTATGATCAGCATCAATAGTAGTGTCGATCTAGCCATGTCCGTCCGTCCGTCCGTCGGCAAAAATTAGGTCTTTAAACTGGACCTAGAGAGCTGAAATTTTAACCATATACTCTCTAGGGTCCCGAAATAATCAAGTTTACGAATTTTTTAAATCCGCCCACTGACACGCCCACAATTAAATAAAAAAAATTTATTGAAAATTCAAAGTTTGAGCTAGGAAGCAGAAATTTATAATATACACTCTCTAGGGGCCCTTTATGCTCATGTGCAAATATTTTCAGAATCCGCCTACTGACACTTCCACAATTTAAGAAAAAAACTTTTTTTGAAAATCCAAAGTTTGAGCTAGGAAGCTGAAATATATAATATATACTCTCTAGCGGCCCTTTATGCTCGTGCGTAATTTTTTTTTAAATCCGCATACTGACACGCCCACAATTAAATAAAACAATATTATTGGTAAACCAAAATTTGAGCTAGGGAGCGTTTTTTTACAAAAGCTTCGTTTTTTCGATAAAATCCTTTAAATGTTATATAACAAAATATGTATAGCATTCTTAACAATTCAACCATACTTAGACTTTTGTCACGCCCACTTATGAGGGATAGGAATAAGAATAGGGTATCCAACAGTTCGCCCAAGCGGACTGTAGCCCGTCCATATGTTTTTTATTTATTTTAGGAATTATTTTGCTTGCATTAAACAAATCGTCAATGATCTGGAAGACGATGCATGCTGTGTTGTACAGGATGGAGCACGAATCGTTCTATAAAAACAAAATGTAATAACTTTTTTGTCTGTGTGAGTAATCGGCTTATTTTTTTCTATTTAGATTTATTAAAATGAATGCTTGGGATACCGAAAAGAGGATTTGGATAGTGCAGCGGTACCATGCTTTGCAGTTCTTCATTTCCGTCCCAAGGTAATTTAGGCGGGAGTTTGGCGGCACTTCCCCGATTAGATGGATTATTATGAGGCTGGTAAACATTTTTGCCTATTCTGGAAGCATCGCATAGAGATCCCTATGTTTGGGTTCAATACACAATCACGGCTGTAGCATCGTCAATTCATGCGAATCAAAGCATTTCGACTCGAAACTTATAGGCTCCAATTGGCTCCAGTTGGAGTGGAGACGGTCATTACAACGGATAATTAATGATGACTTAAACTTGTTTCCATACAAAGTCCAAATTGCAAGCAAATTTAACCCTCTGGATTTGCCTATTCGAATGGAATTTTGCCAACAAAATGAAAGAAATGACCGAAGAAGACAACAGCTTGATAAATTACTTGTTCATGTTGGATGAGGCCCATTTTGATCTAAACGGAAATGTAAATAAGCAAAGTTGGCGTATATGGAGTGAATCTGATCCCGAAATACTCCATGAGGCGGTACTGCATGCAGAACGAGTCAGTGTGCGATGGTCAGTTTCGTCAAGTTGCATTGTGGGGTCATACTTGTTTGAAGAAAACGGTGTTACAGTAGCTGTCAATGGGGACCGTTATTGAAAGATGTTGAAAGAGTCAAAAGCGGATGAAAACCTTCTGGGATGCTTTGAGAGAAAGATTCTTCGAGTGATATACGTGGAGCGTATGGACAACAACGCACCAGCCCGACGAGTCTTCGAATCCATCACTGGCGGTCAACGCAGCAGAGGAAAATCCCACCTTAGGTGGCGCGCACAACTGGAGAACGACCTCAACCAACTTATTGTGAGTAACTGGAGGCAGCTAGCGAGGGACCGAGCTGGTTGGAGGGGCTTTTGGGTTGAGCCCGTGGTCCACTCCGGACTGTAAGCGCCACCAAAAGTAAGTAAGTAAGAAAGAGTTTTTTTTACCCAGAACTGCGCCAAAGAAGTTTCCGTTCCGACAGCATTTGGCCCCCAAGGTCAGTTGACCTGACTGCACCAGACTTTTGTGTATGGGGTTATTTCAAGCAAGAGGTGTACAAAACGAAACCAAGGAATTTGACTGAATTGAAGCAGTCCATTCAAACAATAATTAAAGCGATCTTGACTTCAACACCTCAGGCCGCAATGAATAATTTTCTGATCAGGTGTCGCATATTCGTGGATGAGCATGGAGGTCATTTAAGGTGTATCATCATCAAAAACAGTAAAAAGTTATTTGAACTTCTTATTGTAGCACATTTGGTGCGCCACCCTGTATAGAAGACGCAAAAGACCAGGCGCAGCTGGCATATATTAAAATCAATTTTGGATTTAAAAAAAAACATAGGGACGGCCTACAGTCCGCTTAGGCGAACTGTTGGATACCCTATTCTTATTCCTATCCCTCATAAGTGGGCGTGACAAAAGTCTAAGTATGGTTGAATTGTTAAGAACGCTCTATATATTTTGTTATATAACATTTAAAGGATTTTATCGCTTTTGTAAAAAAAACGCTCCCTAGCTCAAACTTTGGTTTTTCAATAAAATTGTTTTATTTAATTGTGGGCATGTCAGTAGGCGGATTTAAAACAAACTAACACATGAGCATAAAGGGCCCCTAGAGAGTATATATTAATAATTTCAGCTCCCTAGTTCAAACTTTGGATTTTCAAAAAAAAAAAAAAAAAAATTGTGGGCGTGTCAGTAGGCGGATTTTGAAAATATTTACACATAAGCTTAAAGGGCCCCTAGAGAGTATATATTATAAATTTCAGCTCCCTAGCTCAAATTTTGGTTTTTCAATAAAATTGTTTTATTTAATTGTGGGTGTGTCAGTGGGCGGAATTTGAAAATTGTATCTCCAGAGCAGTTTTAGGTGTCATATTTCATATATAAAAAATTTCAGCTTCCAAGCTCAAAATTCGATTTTTTCGAAAATTTTGTTTTTTTTTTGAGTTTGGAATAATTTTTGCTGACAGATGGACGGACGGACGGACGGACATGGCTAGATCAATATTATTACTATCAATGCTCATCCTCATCATATAGTAACTTTTAGGGGTCTACAGGCAATAATAAGGTATGTTACAAACTATGCGTCAAAATTAATATACCCTTAGAATAGGGTATAAAAATAGGCCTTAAAGGCCCATACAGGGTTTAAAACCCAAATTTTTCAACCATTTTCTTGTGCGAAGTGGAATGGACCTACAACTTAAAGCCGGATACGAACAACAAATTCGATTAGCTTCTCATGACAATTAATACTATTGGATGTTTGTCAGAAGTTGGCAAGAAGGGGTTCAGTAGAACAAACGTTTAGGTGCTGCTGGGCCCCGGCGGGACTTGAACCTGAGAGCTTTAGATAAGTAGTCCAACACCCTTACCTCTGCGCTCAACTACGGGACAAGCAAATAAATGCTCTTGATAGTTCAATGCTACTATAGATATGTAAATGTTCATTTATGCTCAGGGTCTGGGTCTTCCTATACTTATTAAAGTATAAAAGCAAGTTCAAAATTGGTATTTTAGTTGATAGTACCAGCCTTTAAGGTCAAATGTGCAAAATCGTATAACAAGTCAATTTTTTTTTATAATTCTATTCGGAAACGCTTTCAATAAAAGCGAGAGAGTTCAATACTATCCAGGAGTGATGTTGAATTATAAAGTGAGTGACCAGACTCAACCTTGGACCTTATTTATTTTTAAATTTATCATCAAATGGTTTTTCCTTTTTAAATAGGAACAGCGCATTATCTTCACTACCTCATCATAGTTAAAGCTTAGCACTATTTTATAAAACAACTAGCTGCCCCCGCCAGGCTCGAGAATTCTATTGGCCAATATGTTCGAGTAGACTTCCTTATTATTGTCTATGGCGGGTATCCGCCGTATGTTACTGCGCCTAAAAAAAGAAGACCGATTTTGACCAAACTTCACAGAAACACTCTCAGGCCAATACCGAAGATTGCCTGATTTGAGCTGAGGATAGTGATAATGACTACTTTAAAACAGAACACTAAGGTATTATACCGATCAAGGAGTCAAATACTACAAGGTTACCGCGGGCGTTCCACAGGGATCCGTACTGGGGCCGCTTCTGTGAACCATCATATATGACGGAGTCCTACGATTAATGCTACCTCGCGGAGTATCGATAATTGGATTTACCGACGACATTGCCCTTGTGACAGTAGCTAAACAGATCCATGAACTGAAATCAGCTACAAATGAAGCAATTTCCAGGATAAAACACTAGCTAGTATCCGCCGGATTAGAACTAGCCGACCATAAAACAGAAGCTGTCCTTATAACCAGTCGAAAAACCATTGAATTCGCCAATTTCCAGGTGGGGAACCAAATCATCAGATCCAAAGGAACAGTCAAATATCTTGGAGTCATGCTAGATAACAGACTGCAGTTCAAGTCGCATGTTTAGTATATTACAACGAAATCATCGCAAATACAGGGAGCTCTCTCACGCATACTACCTAACATCGGTGGACCTGGATACGCTAGGAAGGCCGTTTTATCAAGAGTAGTCAGTTCAGTCCTCCTGTACGCCTCCCCGGCTTGGGCGGGGGCACTAGCGACGAAAGAAACAGAGAAACAGGAACAGGGCGAGATGTTGAGGATCTACAACAGGAAAACGTCGGTCGGACAAGATGCAAGTGAAATGGCAAGAATTAATGTAGAAGAAAGAGCAGCTTCAATTAATTTTTATATATTAAAACAATTTATCTTAATTTCAGAAATCAAAATAATTAACACATATTTACTATCCATTGTGTTCACGTTCAATTCATGTTCAGAGCAACGAAATTGGGTATATTCATATGGATACACATTTTTACATATTCATACAAATATGTCAGAAAAAAATGTTCATGAGATCCAAGCGTCGTCTTTCATCAAGTCACTGACTTATCGAACCGCCCTCGTATGTAGATGATTACTTTCTTCTCTACACCAGGGCATTAACTCATTTTATTTTTATATTCTAGTAATCATATTTGCATTTGAATCACATACTGCTATCCTATCCATGCGCCCAGCACTCTACATCCAAGAGGCGGAATGGCACCCATTTCTGCTTTCACCCAAATCCCAAGGACGTTTGTTTATGTTATATTATTTATTTTTTTCGTTTCCCTGTCATGCTTACTTAAATTTCATCCTGTATTTATTTCCCTTTCATCCATGATTAATAAAGATAATGATTTATTGCGGCATTTGTTTTAGAATTTCTATGTACTAAATCGGAACGATGGCGTTAATGTTGGGATACAAACAAAATTTTGTAACTTTAAGTTAATGCAAAGTGAAGTTGAATTTTGCTTCACACCTTTTACATTTAATTTGTGTGCTCAGGCTGACTTTGACATTCGATTCTTCAAATTCAAATTTTAATTCTCTTCGAAGAAATTATCTTATATACATGATAGGATTGTTTTAATATAGAGATTAGAAAACATTGATTCTAAGCAACTAAAGTTAATCTGAATGGAAGGAGTTCATGTCAAATCGAGCATCGGTATGAGAAAAGTGTGAGCGGAAAAAAAAACTCAGTGGATGCGTTAAATCTTAAATAGAGAGTTAATAAATAAACGTTCATGGGCTAAATATTTATTCTCGAAACTCGTATACCAAATTTCCTCAGGCGCACCTTGAGTCTACATAACCCCGTAAGGAGTTCTCTTGGAATTCGTTATTCTTATTATTCTTGTTAAGGATGATGCAGTCCTGAAATCTCTTTAGGTTGTAGCTTCCCAGGACTTTCTTTGATTGTCTTAAACCTTGCAACTTAAGAAAGGTTCTAGCCCTTGTTTCTTTCGCCATATTTATCAACACTTCGCTTAGCGTATCTTCTTCTATCCCGCAGAGCGGTTCAGGTCCTATAACGTGATACGCCGCCCCTTTCCTTGTCAGATAATCCGCTGCCTCGCTACCTATATGGCAAGGTTCAGTCTGTGTAGGCATTCCCACAAGAGTTTTGACTTCATGACGTAGGCGTCAAGTGCCTATGGCTGCTTGACTGTCAGACATTATTGCTATGTTGCAGTTTTTCCCATTTATCTCGAGATTGATCCAAACGCAAGTGTCTATGGCAAATATATTTGCCTAAAAGACGCTGGTACATTTGCCCATGGATTCGTAGTGCTTAATTTATGGCCCAAACACTCCTGCACCAGTTCCTTCATCGGTTCTCGAGCCACTGTGAACCACTTTGTTGTGTGTTTGCTGCGTCAATAATTTGTGGATTCAACGCTTCAGTCTTCCTTATTGCCGAGCCTTAGCAGGAATTTGTTCTCATAGTTAAATTTGCTGATGCTATCATCCCCATAGCGAGGACTGAAAGATTTTTGAGAAGATCATCGTGCTCTTTTAAACCGATGCATTTTTCTCTCCCAATTCCTTTCTTTTGCCATCCTTTGAATTATCTTATACGCCGCATCTATCATCATGAGGTGTAGAGGAGTTAATTTCAAGAGCACCTCCATGGGTTCGGTCGGGAAGCTATGCGTTGCTCCGTTGATACACAGGCACGTCAGTCTTTGCAATTAACTGAGGGTAAGCCCGCTAGGCTCCTGCATATCATGATAGTACGGGTGTCCTTTTTGGATAACCCCTCTGTGTGCTTTCGCCAGAGGAACTTACTGTCTAAATGATGTCCTAGATACTTTAATTCAATGACTGGTATCAGTGTCGTGCCTGATAGGCGAATTTCCTTAAGTCTCTGAAGTCGTATCATCTGGAATAGTCTCTGCTGATCTAGTGTTGAACAGTTTACACATCGAGGTGGATACTGTACTGTTCACCCCTTTTTGATCGCCTCGTGTGAGGTATTGTCAAACCCTTCCTCAATATCTAGGAAAGCCCATAGTACTATGGTGTTCAGAGCGTTTTGAGTTATCCCCGTCAACTGATATAGGGCGGTCTCTATCGATCTGCCAATAGTTAAATTGCTAGAGGTTGTCTCGCATAACTTTCTAAAGCTGTTTCGTTTAGCTTTCCTGTTTTCTTATTTTGGTTATAAGGGCCGTTTTGTAGCTTACCAGTCCCCGCTGGACTTTGCTCTATTGAATAGCTTTAGCGCATCGAATCTGAGTTTTGACAAGTTATTGCTCCACCATCTCTGTTTTCTGTCTCTTCCTTACTTAGATGACAGCTTTCATTAGGCGCAGAGATGATGGCATTTGGTATTCTTTCCAGTATGCTCTTCATCTCTAGAAAATGGACCGGAGCTTTCCTTATAACAAGGCAGATTGCTCTCTAGAGCAACTAGATAGGTGTCCCAGTTTCTCGTGATACATGTACAGTAACTGTATACCCGTACAGGTCGAATTCTATTTTTCGATGGAAATGACGGCTCACAACTTACTCCCCAGTTACTTATCAATTTACTTTCGCTCGGGCTACTAAGATTGAGGTCGAGTACTTCCTCCCTAACTTTTTGTCTTCAAAGTGCGACATTTCATTCGGTACTTGTGTCTCATTTTCGACAGTAAGATTTGGGACTTATGTCCCAATGTAGTAAAACATAATTCCCAAACTCTTTTTTTGTGCCCTTTCGAATCATAAAAAAAGTAGAAAGGTTTATAAACTACTGGATGACTTAAATGGAACAATACCATAGCAGAAGACGGCTTGAAGAAATAAATCTGTTTTTTTTTTGTATACTCGTAATTTAATTCACAACAAAATTGTGGTTTCACGCACAATGTATATTTACAGTTAAACAATTTTTTTAACAATTTTGTTTTACTTTCTGTAGCACTGTTTGTAAGCCATACTTTTTTTGCAGGCAGATCTAACATCCTCTATTCTACACCGATGGTGCGGTAGGTTATACTATGCATTTGGAATAATCGTGACAGCATTTCAAATTTCTGTCGTACATATGTTCAACCGTCGTTCTTTTTTTCCCCAGCTATCCCACATTTTGAACTTCGGAACTAAGAGCATATCCTGCGGAAGGACATTTTCTACATCCATTATGAAATAAGGAAGAATGATACCGGGTAAGACTTATTATTATGATGATGCTGACGGCAGGATGGCAGCGGAATACTGGTGGTATATAACCAGTGACGATGATTGAGTGCGGTAGGAATAAGGACGCCCTCATTTGAATACATGCATTATAAGACGAATGGATTTCCAATAACACGTATTTTTCTACCCGCCATGCTTCTACCCACTATCCGTTTACAATCGCTTTCGTTAGAATGAATTTAAGAGCTCAGTTGAAAAAAAAATGGTTTTCCCTCCCCAACATCGCCTTTTGGAAATGCTGAAGTAGTGAGCCCTGTAAGTATTCCCTTCAACCACCCCCACTCATTGAAGCCTTAGTTTTCAGCAAATCGAAGTCACAACGAGAAATATTGCCGAAGTATTTGGGACACGATTCTCTTGAAGGAACTGATTTTGTCAATTCAGACTGAATCGATAAGAGAATAATGATATTAATGTTCTATTAGAGTTCTAAGGATGAAGGATAAATCGATCGTTGGAAATGTATAAATGGTAAGGCACTGTGTAAGAAAATACGATTTCATAGCAGAAGTTTGAATTATTTCTACGCAGATGATGCTAGATGTTTTTTGTGCACGGGTTGTCATTTGCTTAGTTTGCTTAAATATGTTAGCTGACGGTGGGATATATCCTGCCCTTGTTCAATTGATTAATGATTCTACATCAGTTGAGCATTTTAGGATTGTGTACATCTTAAGATGGTATTTGTTTTACATATTGGGTATTTTTGGATTGAAACTGTTAGTAGATACAACTTTCAATTCTTATAAGTTCGTTTGCATTAGAAATACTATTTGACAACTAACTTGTTTTTAATGAATGTTGTTTTTAGAGATAATTTGGTTTAATAATATCAGTCGAGTGTTAAATCACTTGTTTAGGTACTCATATACGGCAGCAGAGGATGAGAATAGTCTTTGCGACCGGACTAAGGTCGCAAAGACTATTCTCATCCTCGTTTTCGAGCAGGGAGGAATGGGATGTTAATGAACCCACGAAAAGGAAATCAATATCCATTGTCACAGATATGTAGATTAAAGATGGAGTGAAAAGAATTGATGCTGATTTATCCTCAGGGGAATTAAGCATACAAGAATCGATTAGATTACCTGATCACTGAAGCGTATTTCAAGAAGGAAATCTAGGAATTACTAAAGTCGCAACCATGGTTTGAATGACGGCGATACCACGGACTGATATTACAATATTTATTGGCTGCCAAAAAAATGGTATCTGCCACCGAAATTAAATCTCAACTTGTTCGCCGCTCTTGCAAAGATCTCTAGTTTCCTGCTTCGCAGCATAATACGTATCTATGCTGGGTCCCCGGACACAGGGACATACCTGGCAACGAGCGAGCTGATGAACTGGCAAGGAAAGGATCTGCGATGGACGATGAACAGGCACTTCCGACCGACTGAACGACAAGTCTGTAATCTCAGAGTGGAATACAATATCTGAATGAAAGGCAACAACAGGTATAAGTAGTAGTAGTAGTGGATTTATTAATTCATAAAAAGTGGTATTTACAAAACAGTTGAATTCTTTTTTTAAAAAAAAAAAAACATAAATCTTTTGAGGCATGGCCGGAAGGGCCGTCAGCCAGATGATATCTTTTGTTAATACATTTTCTAATTTTGTGAATTAATGGTGCTTTGGTATCAAGTTTGAATAAATGTAAAATTCTTCTCTTATTATTTGCTTTCTATATGTAAGTGCTATTTTTATATATTGCGATAATTTTTTCCAATCTGTTCCATTTAAAATTGCTACGAGGTCTGTTCGTTCCAAGTAATTCCGTTTCCATATTTGTCGCCGTATCTCAGCTAGAATCGGACATCTTGCGATGAAATGCAGTACATTTTCCCTTTCGTTGCTGTTGCATAAGGAGCAGTTAAGTGCTAAGTCATTGCGATGCGGTATGAAATTAAGCAGTAATAGTTCCCCTCTTGCTCGGAATACCAATGATATAGTTTCACTGTTAAGCTTATCGTTGAAGTAGTTGGCTTCTCCTAGATCATGTTTGAGTTCAGGATAAAGTTCCCTATGTACTGAGCTTTTTGCTCGCTCAATGTTTTCTTTTCTTGTTTTGGAATAGAGCTTTTCGAGAAGGTTATGAAGGAATGGCGTCCATTCTGCCAAATTATCCAAGCTTAGATTGAAAGAGAGTTCGCAAAGGTCTGCTAGATTTTTCCATTCCTCAAACCATGAGCTTTGCGACCTTACTATCGAGACTGCAATCTTTCTTGCCACCTTACCTTCGTGACTGTACATGAGTTTCGTAATGTAATTAAAGTGGAGTTTTAGAGACGTAAGATACAGTGGTGATAGTCCAGTTTCGATGAGTAGCATGTAGTTAGGTGTTGTGTCTGGTAGTCGAAATTGCCGCTTTAGAAAGAACCTTAAGAGTTTTTCGGTGGTTTCTGACGGATTCCACCCCCATGCTTCCGCAGCATAAAGCATTATTGATCTGGACGTTGCCAAAAAAACCTTTAAATTTTGCGCTAGCTGATAGGTCTTTATTTCCGTAAACATTTTTGCATACCGTCCCGATCGCATTTTTGGAAGAAGAGAGCTTTTTGACCAGGTGTTTTTCCAGGTTCAAGTTGCTTGTTATAGTGAAACCGAAATATTGGTATTCCTTTACAGTTTCTATAGCCTCCAATCCATAGCATCATTTTTCGTTTGCAGCTAATCATCCTGTTCCTCTCCGAAAGACCATTGTTTTTGATTTGCTTAGGTTAATAGTTAGGTTCCACTTCAAGAAGTACTCGCGCAATTTATTTATCATTAGCCGAAGGGACTCGGGTGATTCAGCTAAAAGGACTAGATCATCTGCGTACATCAATATTTTGATTTGCAACCCATCGATTGTTATACCACACGGCATATCTTTTGTTAGTTCTTCGATATAGAGGCAAAAAGCTAAATGGCTAAGATCGCGAGGAACCAATCTGATAAATTTTGCCCATCCCAAACTGCATAGAGTGTTTCACTATAGATGTCCTCAATCATTCCTCCAAACTTGAGAGACATCCCATCTCTAAAGAATTTAAAAATTAAGGCTTTTCTGTCGATGGAATCAAACACGGCTCGAAAATCAATGAAAAAGGCGTATAATTTTCTTCGTCTTCGTAGACAGATCTCTGCAATATTGGTCAGGCTAAATATGTGGTCTACTGTTGAATATCCTTTTCTAAATCCAATTTGCAATTCACTGAGAAGGTGGTTGCTGTCAATCCATGCTGTGAGGCGGCGTCTTACAATTTCCATAAAGATTTTATGCGATGTGTTGAGAAAAGCAATACCTCGGTATCGGTAGTTGGATGGTCCATCTTGTCTCCTTTTTTAAATATGGGAAAGAGTATAAATTTTTGAAACGCTTCTGGTGTTTCTCCTGTTGTGAAAATGCCATTATACACTTTTGTGAGATGTAAAAGGAAATCTGTTGTTGCATATTTCCAAAATTCATTTGGGATCCGATCAACCCCTGGAGCTTTGTTGTCTTTTATTTTCGCTACAACTGACTGTACTTCAGATATCCAAAGTTAGATTTTCGATATTTGGTCGAGCGTATTGGATTGGTGGAGCAAAGAGTTCTGCGTTCAATTGTCCTTCAAAATGGTGTCGAAGTGTTGCTGCAGGTAAAAGTGTTTTTGTTGCGAAGGTTTTTCCTTTTATCTGTTTTCCTTTAAAAAATTCGGACGGGTTTCTGCAGTAAGTTAAACTTTCTGCTTTTTTTTTTAGAGAAGTTTACTTTTTTGCTTCTACATAAAGCTTTATACGCTCGATTTGCTGCAAGATATGCTTTTTTTTAGAGAGTCGGCATTAAAATTTGGGTATACGTGCAGAAATGTAAAGGACCTTTTCCGCGAAGCCTCACAGTATCATACCAGATCGATTTATTTTTGCAGGGCCTAGGATTTAGATGGTTTTTAGGATTTAGATGGTGTGAGTTCGCTGTCGATGTTATTACGCTCTGCAACACATCAATTGTTGGTTGGTGCTCGTGCAGTCCATGTTCTGTTATACTGCGATTTAAATTGTTCTGATACACTTCGACTCGGTTTTTCTGCCATTTTAGTTTTGGGAGAGGTGCATTTTCATTTTCGAGCTGTGATTGGTTGTCTGATTCTGTAGAGGTTAGAGTCGTAATCAATTGCATATGGTCGGAATAAATCTGACTATCCACTTCAAAATCAAATATGTTGCAGACTATATCAGTGGACGCGAAGAGATAGTCGATAACAGATTGGCCTGGATTTCGGATGAAAGTTAGTTTACCTTCTTCATCTCCTTTTTGTGTACCATTCATTATGGTCAGATCGAAAGCACTTCCCATTTTCAGTATGCTTTTCCCCCTTGTGTTAATTTCTGTGTCTTTCGATTTTCTTGGGTTAGAACGGGTTCCAAAAGATACGCATTGTTCTTGTCCGGTTCGCGCGTTAAAATCCCCTAAGAGAATGCAATGATTTTCTCCCAATATTTGCATTGTGTCCAGTAAAATAGTGAAATCCGTTTGCCAATGTGAACAATTTAAATATATTCGAACTCGATTTATGGTTTTTGTATCTATTGAGATCGCTAAGTATTTGAATTCTTCTATTTCTTTAAAAGTGCATTGAATTGTCGACAATGATTTTGTGAATCCATCCGATGCTCTTCCTTTAGTCGCTCCATTCCGCTGTATTGCTCCTATCCAACACAGCTCATAATCCTTGAAAAATTCTTCGAAGTATTTTTGGTTTTGCTGCATAGTGTGAGTTTCGTATAGTAAAAATATTTCAAACGTATTGACATAATAAAAAAAATCGGAATATATTTCTTTGTTTGATAGACCATTGATATTGTAACTTAATATTTTAATTTTCTTAAAACTAACTTCATTTTCTATATTCTGGCTGACTGTTAAATCCGAGTTTGAACGTGCATTTACTTGAACTGCATTACCGGCATCATTTCTAAAATTCTGCCGTTGAGGTGTAGATGGCGGTAGAAGATTCGCTGATGACTTCTGCGTGACGTATACCGATGGCATTTGCGGGTTATTGTTTATGTTTTGGTTAATAAGACTTTCTCGCTGCCAATTGATTTTAAACTTTGACGAAAGAACGCTAAAACCATATAATTTTCCACACAATAATCCGGATTCATCGTTCCAGAAAAAATGTTGGTCTTGAATGCGCAATTTGTCGTCCAGCAGGCTCACCTTGAGGTATGGATTTTGCAATTTTATCTGCTTTTTAAGAACCAACAGCACGGTTCGTTTTCGTCGCATTCCTACTGGGTAATCCTTGTGCATGGATATGCCACTATTTGCGAGCTGTTTTCCTTGGCTTAAAATATCGCGAGCCAGCTGACCTGTTGCTACTTTGGCGCGAAAGGTTCGACGGTTTGATGCCTTTGTGGTTATATCTTGGAAGTGCTCGAATGCTATTGTATGTAGTTGCACCGTTTGTTATGCTAGTGCAAGTGCTTTGCAGGAGCTCCTTCGGGTATTCGCTTTATGAGATCGGAACATGAAAAATGATATTACGATCTCTCATTTGCAGATCAGAAACTTCCAAGCACCGCTCGAGCTGATCGCATCTTGTTTCCAAAATCGTAACTTTCGTTTGTAGGTTTTCGTTGCTCACTCGCAGTTGGGTAAGTTCGGTGATTACCGGCTCGAGATCTTGTTTCGTTGCAAGGTTTACGAATCGATCATCAAGCTTACGTGTAAAATCCTCTACATAGTGATTAATTTCCCAAAGAGCTCATGCTTGTCCTATCTTTTTTCTTTTTTGTAATTTTTATATCTTCGTAGTCAGGGGACGTTTCTAGCAAATTTCGCTTTGTTGTCGGTGTTTCGAGGTTAGAATTCATGCGTGTGCGAAAGTTTAATAAAATTTTAATCTATTGCTAGCACTTACGTAGTTTTGATTGAAGTAACTTAGATTGATGTGATCTGTATCTTTTTCAATGATTTACAGATATATTTACAATTTATTTACTGGTTAAAACTTAATTAATTTGCACAGCACTCAAAAAGTCGACTTGTTTCTATTGGATGACATAGATATCATATTAACAACCACTTCTGTCATATCACGAAAACTGTGACGAAAATATTTTAAGAGCCGGACCAAATAACTTTTATGTTCTGACAAAATACACTCGTCGCCACTTAAATAGGACACCCTGTACGCTCTATTTGCAATTGCTCATAACTCGAAAGCGGAATGATAAAATAATGATATTATGCCCGTTGTCTCTGTTCAACTCTTCTTCTTTCTGTTTGACAAAATTGCAAGTTCTGAAAAAGAGCCGTGATATGTTTTTTTTCCAATTTATGTTAACATTAATTGGAATTAAGACAACACTTTTGCGTCACTTGAATAGAACATGCATTTAGTTTGATCGTTATCTTTGGCACGCGGACTCATATTCTTCGTTGATGGATTTTTTTATTAATTTCGACTATTTAATTAAAAAAAAATCTAAAACGGGTCAAGGAAAAGCATTAACCGTGGCGGAAAAATGACAAATCAAAGCTTACAAGGACGCTGGCTTATCTATTGCCAAAATAGCTAAAAAAAAATCGAGAGGAGCCGGCACGGTATATCCACATTTTTATGTAATGAGTATGAATATGGAAAAAACATGACAGGCCGGACACACAGAGTCAATTTCTCACGACTCTTTGGCAAAAATCAGGGATAAATGCGGTGTCAAGGCAAGTCTTACAAATATGCGTCGTGTTATTTCGAAAGCTAAACAAAACATCTAAAAAAACTGAAAATCAAGAAGAAGCCACCCTCAACCCGGTTTTTAAAGAGCAACGTCTCAGTTTTTTTTGAGCACATGTGACCTGGACTTCGGAGAATTAATTTGGAACTCCCCGATGGCTATAGCTACTATTTCCATGACAACACATTATTTGAAACAGCTGCATAGCAGAGTTGGAGGTATGATGGTGTGGGGGCCATTTCCTATTATGAAACCTGCCAACTACAATTTATGTCAACCACAATTAATGCGTTGTCTTACAATGGCATATTGAAAAAGGCCTTTCCATACTTTCATACCCTTTTTGGACCTCTGCCGTGGATTTATCAACATGATAATGCGCCAATACATATAGCTCAGGTAGTTTAAACCTATACACAGAGCCAACATGTGGAGCTATTGAGCTGGCCGCCCTATTCTCCGGATTTAAATATCATTGAAAATGTTTGGGGATGGTTGACACGTCAAGTATACTGATCAGGACAACAATATTCGGGTATACCCGAACTAAGCCAAGCCATCGAATTAGCTTGGAGCTCGATTTCACTGAATTATTTGGCTAGTTTGTATACATCCCTTCCAAACCGGATGTGTGAAGTTTTGGAACAGAAAAGTGGCTCAACAAACAATTAAACATTTTTTTTTGAATGTAAAATACTCCAATTATCTTAAATTTAAGTTATTTTTGCAATAAAAAGAATCAGAAATCTCTAAAATGTTTTTTTTATTAAAGTGTCCTATTCAAGTGGCGCAAATTTTTGACCCCGCATTTTAATTTTTAATTTAATTTAATTTATTTTAATTTAATTTTTTATAAAACTTAAAGCTTTAGCATTGAATTTTCCTTTTGATCAAATAACAGCAATTAAACTAACTTTAATTTCCAAAAAAATAAGTCTCTAGCATGCTTGGTTTGGGAGCAATGAAGGATAGAAAACAGACGTAAGGGGTGTCCTATTCAAGTGGCGAGGAGTGTATCACTATCCAAGTTGGTCGAAACTCTTACGGGTCATAATTAGAAAAGGAACCGAGCAATGAAACTAAATGTCAAGGATGACGACATCAGTCGTCGCGTCGCCTGAGAATTGTTTTGTTCCATATGCCATTGGCACTTTTTCGAGAAAAACGCATTTAAAGGTTTGCGTACTTGGTACTCCGAAACTGTGCGATACAATTTTTTTTTTATTTTTTTAATTTGAAGATACCAATTTTCAAAGTGTTTTGCCAAACCATTAACAAGCCACATTAATTAACGTAAAAGTCTTCTTTTTTGACTTGTGTCCCACCTCCTACATTTTGAAACTGATTTTTTTTTCATATACGTGGAACACAAAAAAATGGATATGGCACAAAGCAATTCTCATCCAAAATATCTGAAAGGCAAGAAAGCATGGAGTTGGATGCTAAAATTTGAAAAGATTTCATCTTTTTTGTTAACAAAGCTTTTATTCAAAAAATAAAATAAAAACATAGGGACGGGCTACAGTCCGCTTGGCCGAACTGTTGGACATATTATTCCTATTCCTATCCTATAACGAAGCTTTTGTAAAAAAAACGCTCCCTAGCTCAAACTTTGGTTTTTGAATAAAATTGTTTTATTTAATTGTTTCGATAAATTTCTTTTTTTGAGTTTGTTGTTGTTTGTTTCAAAAATTCTTAAACTTAAACTTGTTTATTGTTTAGAGACTATCCCCCGTATTAATAAACAACGGATAGCGGCGAGTTAGCACTAGCACACGTGTTAACTCTTAATTTTGATTAATAAACGTGTGTTAGCTTTCACTGACATGTGATAACGAGTGGATAACTTAACTCACCGAATTCGGCGTATAAGGAGCGGATAACTTCACACATTCTCAGATTGTAGTTCATGCATTCACAAATTGAGAGGATGCGCATGTATGCGCAGGTGGCAATGGTGCGATGGTAGTGTATTCACTAAAGTGATTGGCAGGTCGTGCGTTCGAATCCCGACCAGGGCCATGATTTTTATAAATTGAATACACACAACAAAAACTGATCTCCCTAAAGCAATTTAGGCGCCACCTGTTGAGAAAAAAAATCCCATCGCACCAAACCTCTTTCCTATCCTTCTATTCTTTCAGTAAGTAGCACCCAAAAATAGGCCATGAATTGCTGGGAGCTACTTGCGCAACAAAACTAAATGCCTGCGCTGTGGTTTTACCATTATAAGGGTACTGTGTCACTACAGAAAAAAGAAATCCTTTTAGCGCACGCAAATTATAAAAAAAAAAAAAAAAAAAAATGTGTAGAAACATTGAGAGGTTGAGAGAGAACACTGTCACCCATTTGGGCATATTACTCTTTCATAATGCGTTGACTCCATAGTAGTCCCATCGTATTGCAATGGAATATACAGAAATGAGTGTCAACTGATGAAATATGACAGATACACTCGATTCTTGAATATAATTTGCTTAAGTGCTGCCGTATTGTAGGCGATAAAGAGCAAACACCTAACACAGGGGACAAATATTTTTATTAATCAGAAAAGTTATCGTATGGACAAGTTTGCTATCCGTGTGCCAGCTAACTCATGTGTTAAGGAGCGGATAGTGTTTTCCTATTAATATGACTGTATATGGTTAAAATTTCAGCTCTCTAGGTCCAGTTAAAAGGCCTAATTTTTGCCGACAGACGGACATGGCTAGATCGACATTACTATCGATGCTGATCATAAATATAGTAACTTTTAGGGGTCTACGGGCAATATTAAGGTATGTTGCAAACTATGCGTCAAAATGAATATACCCATAGAATAGGGTATAATAAGAAAAATATTCAAAGTGTTTAGCATTAAACCAGTGAGTGAAAAATGTCAGATCAAATCAGATCAGGAAAGTACAGCTTCGAGTCATAATGTTCTCCTCTCAGCTGCGAAATTTCAAATAGATTCTAGTGAATTTCTTGTTTTGAGTGAGCATTGTACCGTCAATGTTTGGCCTGATGTCGATTCGATCACAATTTGAGCTCGTTCCATGTTATTCTTTCGATTTTTTTTTCATATAGGTATGCGAATATTTGTAACATTAAACTAAGAAATACGATATCTCATGCCAAACAAATAAATCAATTGGCATCAGTACAAATTGAATTTTCAAATTTTACACATTTTACTCACTTGCCCTATCTCTTAAATAGGTACAGAAAATCGTAAACTGATTCGCACAGCATCAAGGAACACAAATTGACAGAATGTAGAACACTTTGCGGCAATTTTTTTACTCATGGAACACCAAATCTTGTACTTTTCTGATTTTTTCTTTACTTATCCGTGTAGCTAAGGTGCATTACACACATCTATTAAAACCATATGTATTCAATGATTGACTGCTCGTACGCCTGCAACTAGGTTTTGCGTTTGCAGGACTATTCATCACCGCACCGAATTCATATCTTCATAATATCGAATATTATGTACACAACTGTAATGGAGGTGGAACAAACCAATACTAAAATTTTGTTTGCGATCAGTGTCCCACATACATAGCTTTTCTTTAACACGAGTGCACGTGGGACAAACCAATTCTCAACTTTGTTAATGTTTTCTGTATCCTTGTCGCAGTGATATGCACGTGGAAGAAAACAATTCTCACAAAACAATTGCGATAAATTATATTGAAAATTTGTCCCAAACGCCAAAAAATGGTTTATGGCACAAAACAATTCTAAAAACTGTTGATTTTGGTGGATATGGGACAAAATCGATGTTTGATATCTCGGGATTGGAAAGACTAAGAGCAAATCGAATCACAGATTTAAAAAGAGCATACAAAATTACCATAGAATCCGGTCCTAACTCAAAAACGACAAAAGTGGCGTATGGAACAAAACAATTCTCAGGCGACGAATCTGTTGAGGCTGAGGTGATCCTTACCAGCCATGAAGATACATAAATCTCACTGTCTCTGCCACCTGAGGAACAGAACACCTGGAAGATACATCTACCGAAACATTCAAGAACTATCTGATGTCTCACTACCTAATTGTTCAAGTTATTATGACATCAAGATGGCTGGGCCCTCATACGATCTAGGGGAAAGAGAAAGCCACACTGGTGGAACCAGGATTTAGGACCACTCAGAAATAATTGCAGGAAACTCTTCAATCCCGCTAAAAGCTCGACATCACTTACTAACTGGGACTCCTATAAGGAAGCCCTCAAATTATACAAAAAAGACCTAAGGAAAGTCAAAAGATCATCCTGGAGACTCTTCTGTGGCATAATAGAAGAATTCTCTGAGGCATCAAGGCTAAGAAAAATCCTAGCTTCAAATCCAACCATGCCCAGCTGTCTAAAGAAAGCTGATGGATCTTGGACGACATCTAGCGAGGAATCGCTCAATTTGCTACTTGATACTCACTTCCCAGGTAGCTCCAACATTATCGGGTACACTGATCTGAATAGATCACTGGCACAGGTGACTCACTCTCAAGGTCTGATTACAAGGGACAAGCTGCTCTGGGTACTAAATAGCTTCAAACCCTTCAAGTCTGCAGGACCAGACGGCATAATACCTGCCGAATTACAAATGTCTTCGGATATCATCACACCAGTATTGGAGATGATTCTGAACAGCTGCTTAAAAATGGCATACATTCCTCAGGCTTGGAGAGAAGTGAAAGTGGTTTTTATACCAAAAGCCGGGAAATACTCCCATGTCAGCCCAAAAGATCTGAGACCTATTAGTTTATAATCATTCCTCCTCAAAACGTTGGAGCGACTGATTGATATCCATCTACGTACCAACATAAATACGCAACTTCTATCTGCGTCCCAACATGCATACTACTGTAAGGGTAAGTCAGTTGAAACCGCCCTTCACTCTCTGGTACGCACTATTGAATACTACCTTCATCGCAAGGAGTACACTATGGTTGCTTTTCTGGATATAGAAGGCGCCTTTAACAATGTGGGTACATCTGCAATCACAGATGCACTGACAGCACTGAATGTGGAGGGTTCGCTTGGTGAATTGATCAATCTACTGCTCACAAGTCGGATTATCAACTCAAAACTGGGCGTTTCATCCGCCAGGAGGTCTGTCAGTAGAGGTACACCGCAAGGCGGGGTCCTTTCCCCCCTTCTCTGGAATTTGGTGGTGAATGAACTACTGATATACCTGGAAGGGGTAGGCTGCAGTGTGATTGCTTATGCGGATGACATTGCTATAGCCGTCTCCGGAAAGTACCTCAATACTATAAAAGAAATTATGCAAAACGCTCTCAACAAGCTAAAGAAATGGGCTAATCGCTGTGGCTTGGGTATCAACCCCCACAAAACAGAATTGGGAAATCATAAATAATAAATGAATTATTTAATAAAACTGTTCCTTCTAACACGCCGGCGTGTATTAAAATTAATAATAATGAAATCACCAATCAAGCTTTGATAGAATCCAGCTTCAATGATTTTTTTTGCTGAGGTTGCCTCAAGCACGATGCAGGATTTAAAGATAAGAATTTGCATTGTCAAGATTGCTGCCTGAAATGTGAGAGTAACCTCCATAACAGCTTTTATTTTGAGCCAATATCATCCATCGAATTGCACAAGCAGATTATGCTCCTAAACAAATCAAAATCTTTCACTCGAAATAGTTACTCTAATGCTTTTATTAAAAGCATAGCTTATAATATTGTCGATGTCCTGGCACACATTTTTAATAAAAGTGTATACAATGGCATTTTTCCTAAGAGCTTGAAAATCGCGGAAGTTATTCCAATCCTAAAAAAAGGTGATTGCAAAGATATTAATAATTATCGACCCATCTCCCTCCTTCCCGTTTTCTCCAAATTATTTGAGAAAGTTATCAAAAACAGAGTGGTGGGTTTTCTGGAAAAGCATTCCTTTTTCAGCTTAAGTCAATTTGGCTTTAGAGCTGGTAAGTCAACAGAAGATGCTCTTTTAGATTTCTGTGAACAAGTTTATACAAGCTTGGACAAAAAAAAGACCACTGCTGCGTTGTTTATAGACATTACGAAGGCTTTCGACACAGTAGATCATACTCTGTTAGTCTCAAAATTAAGGAAAGCTGGCTTTCGTGGTTTCATTCTGGATTGGTTTTCCTCATTTCTTCAAATTTCTGTTTTGAGTTGTGAAAATAAGTCAATCTTCTAGTAACTACCGTAATATTGAAACGGGGGTCCCACAAGGATCGGTCCTGGGACCCATCCTTTTTCTAATTTTAATTAATTCTATTTTTAGCCTCCCACTAAAAGGTAAGAAAACTGGTTATCAGTGCTAAAATAAAAGTTAAGTATTTTAAACTCCCACAGCTAAATAGTTGCCCTCCACCTTTAATATTCCACAGTTGTGACTGCAAGAATATGTTGTTAAGTACAGAAACCTGTGTTACAAGTCCAAATAAAACAACTTCTTTTGATATTGACGAAGCTTGTTCGCCAAATTGTTTCATAATAGAAGGTGTATCTACTTTTAATTATCTAGGTCTTCTTTTTGACTCTCAAATGAATTGGAACTCACATACCTTGCTGTTGAAAAATTATATGTTGAGAGCTAATTATATAATGTATCATCTAAACGGGTTGTGCTCCCAAAAACTAATTCAAACCGTATATTATGCCTTAATACACTCAAAATTGCAATATGGTCTGGTGGCACTGGTGGAGTGCTGGGGTGGCACTTACAACTATAATTTGCACCCTTTGTTCATATCACAAAAACATGCTCTCCGAATTATATGGAAAAAAAGGCGTCGAGAACATACTTTTCCGCTTTTCCTGAAGTCAAAAATACTGCCATTGAAACATCTTTACTTTGAGTGGTAACTTGCCAAACCAAGACATTCCTATTTATCAACTTCGTAGTGCTGAAAGGAGAATCGCTTTCATTCCACCTCATAGTACCCAACAGTTTCTAAAGTTCTATTCATCGATAGCGCCTAGATTATACAATAAATTACCGCTTGTAACTCGGCACATTTCACAGTCCTTTTTATTTAATAAACAAGTTAGACAATGGCTCTTCAACTTTGACCATGCCCAGATCAAAACTCTGATCAGAATTGTTTTGTAAAATTTAATATAAAACTCACCGAGTTTTTCTACTCATTTATCACCCCACAACCATCTGTTTTGCTGTGTAGTATTTATTTTCTCAAATCACTACATTCACCACTAGTTGGCTAAAGAATTTTATCCTTAGTCTCTATAGAATGTAAAGATATAAAACAATGTTTTATTTGTATTTTTATGAAAAACACTTAACTTTAATCTGTCTGTAAATTTTCTTTTCCTTTGAAACTTTATTGCTTAATTACTTTTATAGATTAAAAGTTCTTTGTAAGCTCTGTACAAGACATTGTTGAAATAAATAAATTGAATTGAATTGAATTGAATTAATCCTCTTCTCCAGGAAACACAAGATTCCGCACATCGACCCACCCTCTATTGGTGGTACAAGATTAGCATTTTCTGACGAAGCTAAGTTATTGGGTCTTATCTTCGATAGGAAGTTAAGCTGGAAACCCAACCTACAAGAAAGGGTAAAAAAGCCACAGTGGCACTTTTCTCTTGCAAAAAAGCCATTGGCAACAAGTGGGGTCTACAACCCCGCATAACTCATTGGCTATATGTATCGGTCGTAAGACCGATTCTCACATATGGGGCTGCTGTCTGGTGGACTGCCCTAAGTAAAGCCATAACCTGTGCTAAGCTGGGCAAAGTCCAACGCACAGCAGGTTTGTGCATAAGCGGAGCACTCCGTACCACGCCCTCAGCACCACTACACATCCTGCTACATCTGTTACCCCTCGACATTTTTAGTAGGCAAACAGCAGCAGTTCTGCTGTCCGCCTTACGGCTACCTCGCAGTGGGTTAACAACAATATTGTCCACACCATCATTCTGGACTCATTTGAGTCTCTACCGGGAAACATAGACACCATACCCCAATTACAGTTCGGGAAGAACTTTCAAGACACTATTCCTTCCAGATCATTTTGGGAGGACGCTGAATTTGAGGAAGATAAAGCGATCCACTTCTACACCGATGGATCAAAAACTAGTGACGGGGTTGGTGGCGGCGTTTTCTCCGAAAGGCTAAATCTGAGTCTTTCTTTCCGTCTTCCTAATCACTGTAGGGTATTCCAGGCGGAGATTATGGCGATAAAAGAAGCCCTGACGTGGCTGAAGAGAAATGTGATATCCACAAAGGATATCCGTATCTTCTCGGACAGTCAGGCCGCGATCAAGTCCGTGGATTCAGTATCTTTAAATTCCATTGTAGCCCTCGACTGCCGTTCATCTCTTATGGAGATGGCGGAGCAGTTTAACATTCACCTCTGTTGGGTGCCGGGGCATAGAGATATTCCTGGAAACTGCAGGGCTGATGAACTCGCCAAAAAGGGAACCAAACTCCCTCTTTTACCTGAAAATGGTTCTCTGGGTATCCCAATCGCTACCTGTGGCAAACTTTTATTCAAGCTATCTGCAATCGAGAGAACAAACCTTAGGTGGACAAGTAGTAATACATGTCTAGCGACTAAGCACATCTGGCCAAAGCTGGATCTGCGACGCTCTAAGAGTCTAATCTCACTAAATCGACTGCATATTAGCTCCACTATAGGTGCAATTACAGGGCACTGTCTGATAGGCAAGCATGCATCGAGGCTTGGCGTTTATTCGAACGATTTCTGTAGAAGTTGCTTGGACGAGGAGGAGGAGGAGACTATACATCACCTTCTCTGCACATGTCCAGCTCTCTCCCATAATAGAAATCTTTATCTGGGAGATTTCTTGCTTAATAATCTTAACGACTTGGCTAACGCTGACGTTAGAAGTTTATCGCGCTTCATAAGAAGCTCTAAATGGTTTAACTAGTAGTGGGGAAACCCCTCAATCCGTGTGGCATCACAATGGACCTAACCCTGGTCTAAGTGTGTCGGCCTTGTGCCGACAGCCACTCTAACCTAACCTAACCTAAGATGGCTGGGCAACGTGCAGTAGGAAAAAGAATACCAATGATGGAAGACCAACGCCAAAACAACGAGGCCAACGCTCCCACTGAAAAGCACAACGGTTCCTCGTCTCGTCGCTCGGTTCCATCAAGCCGCAAACCTAACCTAACTGAAGCGAAATTGTTAAGGACTAAGGACTAATTTTTCTTACTAAAATGTATGCTCATACAAATTCTATTCCTTCCGGATTTGAGGCCAAGCACGAGGCTGTACTTAACCAATTGAGAAATAATGTGGATATCCAAAGGCAAACGTTTTTAATTAATACTGATAATTCAGCATTTATATTTTTGATATGATTTACATAATAAAAACAAGAACTTCCACTGGGAAGTTAACAAGTTGATTCCATCGAATGGATCGTTGAATTTTTGCCAACATATAACTTATATTTGTCAAGTGCTAATACGTTTATTTTAAATAGAAAATGCTGGTATTAGTCTGGTAAGAACTATAAGAACTATCATCCAAGACACTTTTTATGCTTTGAATTTTTTTTTTTATTATTTATTAGGTACCTACGAGTATATGAAATTAGATTCGCTGCAAAAATGATTAAATCTAACTAACAACTAACAGGATATTAAGTCTAGATTACTTGTCCTTACGCAGGCGCTCTAAATTAAAACTTGGCATTCTTTAACTTCCCAATGGAAGTTCTTGTAATGGGGCCGATTTTGTGAATCGCGGATTTTGATATATCATCAAGTTTCAAGGTCACCAGAATCCAAATTCAACGTTTTTATAGAGATGTCTGTCCGTGTGTATGTACGTATGTGCGTATGTGCGTTCGGAATTATGTTTCGCCACGATTATCTGGAGAACCAAAGATGATATTGTCATGGGACCGGGTTTATTCGAAGCGTAATTACGTAACTCAGAACGGTCCAGCCGTTTTTTATTAGTAAATAAATAACTAACAAAATTCAGCTAGTTTGCCTTTATTAACTTCGTTCGTTAACTATGTTCGTATGTGCGTTCGGAATTATCTTTCGCTACGATTATCTCGAAAACCAAAGATGATATTGACATGGGGCCGGGTTAATTCGAAGCGTAATTACGAAACTCCGAGCTGATTAAGTTTCCAGCGAAATCGGTCCAGCCGTTTTTTGTTAGTAAATAAATAACTGAAATAATTAGGCTTTATTTGTACTATTTTTTGTCATTTTGTCATTGAGCAAATCATTATTACATTGGTCTCCGTGTTTATAACAATGGTTGCATTAATATATATATCGCACTTCGCTGTTATTAACAACATTTAATTTCCATGAACAATATTAAGGAGCATTTTTTAATATTAAATAATTCTTAACCATATCTTATGGTAAACCACATTTCAAAATTGCCAACTAATCGCAAAAATCATAATGATCCATCCCACTGGGAAGTTAGTCGTGTGGACCCTGCGGGTCGCACCCATACCACTTTTTTTTCTTTTTTTAATAAAATGAAAAGGAAATCCGAATCCCAGAGCACTTAGAGGCAGTAACTGTCCATTGTATCACCAGGCAGAAATCCTCTTTTTGGTGTAGAGGTCGAAGAAACCTTTGTTGTTATTCGTTTCTCTATGTAGTTGTTCCCCATGGTGGGGATAGGACCTGAACTCACGGGTCACAAGCTAACACACTAACCTCTACACCATGGCCACTTCATTTTACGAGCTTTTAAAACTCGGGATCATTGTTAACAAATCAAAGAAATAACTTAACCGGCTTAAACTAGTGTACGTATACATACTAACAATTATAATAAGGGTTCTGAACCTCTCGCGCGGTTAGTCACCTTGTCGAGTGCATCATCCAGGAAGGGATGGTGCCGGTGCGGAGGTTTAAGTCGCGGAGATTCAACGGCTTTCCTGTCGACGACTACGGTCCCATGGCAGAAAGACCGTCTGATGAGCGATGACGAAGAACTAACCAACAGGACACCCCCCTTCCCACACTTCCTCCCTTCCTCACCAGCCCCCAACCACACACACACACTTCCCTGTCCTAATCCAAACCTAATTCCAGCGGTAGAGGTCAAACCAACCGTCCACGAGCTCCATGAGGTGCCCTGGGGAATACCTGCAGGTATTTTAATACCTTACCCCGGCATGGCGGCGCTGGCCGGGAAGAGGGAGGGGGCTAAGGAAGAGGGAGTTCAAAAAGGCCAAATATATATATGGCATTCTTACCGCCAAGGAAAGATTCTCTCTCACTGAGAAGGAGGTAGCCTCTCTAGAATGGGCCAGAGAAGTCGTGGCATAGGACATCCGTACAAGGCCTTGGTTGCACCTGGGATTTGCAGTAACATTTCCGCATGCCGCATGTTTGGCATTAATACCTCCGGTGTCCAACACACTAACCTCTGCGCCACTGCGCCCACATCGCTTATACATCATTAGTAAATTACCTTTCCTGGGCGAATTTCTGTTTCGTGTTTGGGGAAAGCCCATGTGTGAACTGCGAACTGCGTTTTTACGTTTCGCAAGTAGTGACTGGAAATTGGAATGATTTGTGTTTTCTATTTCTGTTTGTCATTGTTGGTGTGGGGTATATAATACTTCATACTGTATAAGTATTATTATGTATTATTCATTGAAGAAGTGTGTTATTGTTGGCATAGGGTAAAGGGGTTGATTTGTACATCATTTATTACCATTTAGAGATATAAAGCAATTATATTCTTGTTGAAAGCCGAATTGGGCCTGCACTAACATGATTCTTTTTACTAGAGTAGGTACCTGTACGCACTTCATAGATCTTGCATAATATGTTCACATTTCACATTTTTACAGATCACATTATTCGAGTAAAAATACAAAATATCTCATCAGTCTTTAAAATAAGGGAAAAAGATATGATATCATTCATCCCTTTCCGGGGAAGATGTCCAGTTTTGTGCGTAGTAAGGAGATGTGATCTTAGTAGCAACCATAAATCGAAAGCAAAAAAGCATAGCTTTCTTTAAAAAATTTTATTCCTTGCGTTAACAGTTTTTTGTTCATTATGTAAGACAAGCTTGCAAGATTTAAAATATAGAAGGATGTATACCTACCTTTACATCTAAAGAAATTAATGAAACGAATTTATATATTTATCTGTAGTTTTACATTTGAAATTCTATTGCATTGATATCTACTTCGATTTACTCAATCAAATCTTATCTAAGGCAATAACAAGTTGTGCAATAAAATCTCAATTCTTCTTAGTTTCCTTCTTTCTCTCTTTTATTGTTTGAATAAAACGTCGTTCTTTCATACTGAATAAAAATTACTTCGAACTTGAAGCGGAAATTCACAGTAAAACTATCTAAGAACAATTTCAATATACGATAGATCTCTGAATCTTCCCGCTCCGAATCAGGTCCTTTCCTCTTAGAATGGATATAGTCTCTCTTTAGAGAAAATTCATTAAACAATATCCTGCTGGCATTTTATCTTGTTTTTCTTTTACTCCTTTCACAAACATAATATTCTGATCTATACATGAAAATACTTCTTAACGAATGGACTTGGTATCACGTCTTTCCTTTAATATCGTCTGAATGCCTGAAGACCAATTTCGTTTCATTTTGTACGCATACAACCCAGCAACCACGATGACTATCGATTACAAGAAGGATTTCCTCAACAGCATCATATCCAGATACAATTCAACCATCGTTTATATGTGCCGCCTCTATTGCGTATCATATATGACATAAAGAAGAACGAAGAATACCAAACTGCTCCAAGCTAAGCGAATGTGGGAATTCCAATTCAAAATTCACTTGCCGACATTTCTGTCAGCAACGAAATATCTATAAAATAGAAAGAAGATGGATTCAATAAACGACAGTGAAAAAAAAAAGAGTATACGATGCGGTGAATAAAAAAGAAACAAATAGGGATAGATACATACATGACTTGGCACTACACTTAAATGAATTGTCTGGACTGTGGAAGCATACATTCATAATATGATTTTATGCACCTATATACATATTAACTTGTATATGGGTATGAACATATGCTTGAATATGGTAGAATGCTTATTTTTTTAAATTGAATTATTCTAGATTCTTAGATAAATTAAATCACTATACTCTGTCCGGAATTAATAGGCAGTATCCACAGTGAAGATAGGACGTTTGCTTCTCCCTCCGGCTATATTACCATCATGCAATTGCCAGGACACGCATTCGTTTTTAATGAACCGATATAAAAATGATTGTAAAGATAGTTTTAATTGAAGAAAATAATATATTTTTTTTACACCAGAAACAGTGTGTGGCAACTGCCAAGCCAACAAATGAAATTCATGAAGCGTATTATTTTAATCTAAAATTAAGGTAGATTTGTAAACCAACAAAAAAAATCGAGATGATCATACAGATATGTAGGTACATACAAATATAATAAAGGTATATACGAAAAAAATTGAAGTATATTACGAAAAAAAAAATACGTATAATTCTCTCTTAAGTATCTTCAGTCTGTTGAGTACCTAGCTGCTGCTGCTACTCTCGTCATCTAGGTTTATAACAAGATTTTCTACTGTTCCTTCGGTAAAAACGTCCATTTCCCACATCTTTGGCTCAACAGTCAGTTCCACATGTTGGACACAGCGATTCCATTTTTCACTATAAACCTTTGAAATTGCTGTTTGCAACAGCTCTTTTATTTCACCTAATTTGAACGATTTGTTTTGACTGGCTACAAACCCTTTCACTTGATACCAAACCTGCTCTATTGGATTGGAATAAGCTCACAGGGATTTGATGACATATCTAACAGAGTTTGGCATCAAGCTCTCTTGTCGAAAATGCGTGCATTTGGAATCGATGATACTCTTCTTCAATGGATTAGAAATTACCTTTCGGACCGTTTAATTCAAGTTGTTTTGGACGGTTTCAAGTCTGCAACTCACCAAATAAATACTGGTGTCCCCCAAGGCTCTGTTCTGTCCCCGACTCTCTTTCCAATTTTTATAAATGATTTAGTGTCTGTTACTTCTAATCCAATCCATTCCTTTGCTGATGATAGTAGGTACCCTCAGCTTTTCATACTCGTTTCTTGGGTCACGTCCCACTTCTTCGGGTGTGGAACTGGAACGGCAACGTATGTTAAGCTCATTAAATTCCGATCTTAACAGCATAACTCAGTGGGGTAAAACCAATAGAGTGGAATTTAATGCTTCCAAAACTCAATGCTGTCTCCTGTCATTAAAGCAAAACCCACACACACTGCCATTATCTGAATGGCACTTACATCGCTGAAACCGAAAGGCTTTCCATTCTCGGTATGTGTGTTAATGACAACCTTCGTTGGAATGACCACATATTCGATGTCGCCAAGAACGCCACGAAATGTCTAGGCTTCCAATCGATGTAAGATTGGCTACAATTTATAAAGCGTTTATTCGCCCGAAACTCGACGCTCATATCTAGTCCGGTGCACCAATAACTTATTTGGAGCTACTTGACAGGACCCAAAAACGCGCGATAAAACTCATTAAAGACCGAGACATCGCGAGATCGATTGACTCTTTTAATCATCGTTGTAATGCCTCCTGGCTTTCGTTATTTTATCGTTATTTCCACCATAAGTGCTCAAACGAAATAGTCAGTTGCATTCCTCCCCTTGAAAATTTCAACCGCAGTATCCGCCATGCAAGGAATGCTCATCAGTTCACTCTCAAGCCTGTGTTCGGACGTACAGTGAAGTTCAAAGAATCTTTCCTCAGCCGTACAACACGAATGTCTAATACTCTTCCACGCATTGTTTTTCCTTCACATTATGACCTACAGACATTCAAAACCAATGTGCATCGGCATCTCTGCTTTTCTTCTCACCTTAATTTCCTTAACGCCAGCGCTATGTAGCTATTACATTATAACGGTCCCAACAAAACCTTTTTTTTTTGTCGGGGTGCGAGACTTTCTACACTTTCTCAGACTCAATACTGGTCCATTGCACTACCAGGCAGACACACCACATTTTACTGTGAGAATTTACTCGTTTTCCTAAGAAAAACGAGAAGGCGCTTCAAGGATAAGGAGCTTACAACAAATCCCTTTAGTGCGTGTATATTATAAAAATAAAATAAAAAGAGGTTGGGTTGATCGACAATCTTACTGGCCGTCAACTATTTGAGCAGAGACAGTGCTTAAAAATCAGCCCTCAGATCAAGACATCAGAACGTACAGAGTTGTCCTGCATTCGGAGAAGTGGTGATGGTAGCCCTTTTCGTGGGTCCTAGATGCCATCATTCATAATGCTGGGTCTTACAATGTAAGTCTGGAAAAGAGTCCCCAAAATAAATTTTACAACTCTCCGGCTTCTTCAGGACGCCATTTCTCAAGTCACTGTCTCATAAATATTGTTCTTTGTTTTGATGGAATCTATCACTTCGTAGTCCCAAATAAAGGGCATAAACGGCCATACGCTTTGTCGGTGAAAGTTGCACAAGTAAAGTACTCACTTCATGTGAAAAAAGTTCTTGGGGCCTGTCCTTAGTTGTTCAATAAATAGGACGCTGAGCGTTAATGGGTTAAGGTATGTGACAAACAAGGGTCAAAATTATAATACCCTTAGTGTAGGGTAAGGTAAATAGCCTAGAGCAAAGCAACATTCGCTGCATTCTACTATGCATATACTATAAACATTAAATTCCTAATCACTTTCAGATACGTTTTTGACTGAATTTCATAATGGCGAAGGTCTCTTATAAGCCAACATGAGGGAAGCGCTTGCTTTTTACCCTCCTTCCCTTTTAAAATCATAGTTACGAGTACAATTGCGCCACAATTAGAATTCCACCACAATAAAGTACATGACCCGTGTTTCAATCAATGGATTTACATACATTATATTCGTAAATATTATCTATAAAGCATCATATGTGTGTACCTACTTGATGTTTTATCACTGCTTCAAAATTCAAGTCAAATAACTAAGGAGACACATTTTGAAATAGATTCAATGCAAATAACAAACAGATACCAAACAAATTGCAATATTTTAACGAGCAAAACAAAACAAAATCCATTCTTTATCGATAAGATAAGGTGTTCTGCCGGCACAGTACAGATACAGAATTTATAATACAACGCGACAGAACGGAATAAGACATAAAAAGTCGATTATCGTTTACTTTTCGATTCCTAAATGATTTACGAGCATAGGTACCTACCTGCGTCGATGGTCTTTGACTTTATTTTGGTTTATTCCGTTCTTGTACAGTTTCTGTGAAAGCATCATCCGTTACTATGATACAACATCAGTTGATGGATGTGAAATAAGATCAGGTTTATCGACTAAGAAATAACGGTTTAAACATATGAAATCTATATAGGTAGCAGTCACTTGACAATCGAGGGAAATCGATTTGTTGAAGTGTCTGCTTTGTTTGTAAGAGTACCTTTTGCTAATAATGCGCCGAGATTGGTTATTGGGTGCTTTTCAAATGAAAATTGATTTTTGAGGGAATGCTGGCTAATAGTACTTAATTTGTTTATGTTCGGGTAGGTATAATCGTTTGGATTTAAAAAAATATTACAGATGGTAGAGTGACGGTCCCTTTTAAAAATGACAGTGAGGATTGTTTCCATCTATTTATTGTTGGCTCGGATTATGTTTTATGGTTGTATTTTAATGGGAATATATCTGAACGATTAAAAATTGCTTTTTACCTTTTATTTTCTAGTCATATCCAATAGAAATTGTATGCCGATGTGTTTCTTACTATATAAACGCACCAAATTTAGTTTTGGCTCTCCGAAGCTTGGGGCACATCTGTGGAAAGAAAACAAACAAATATTATTTTTTCGACAATTTTATAGTAATATGTACAACATGCAGTTATCAATACACTAACATTGTTATAAAAAGCAAATATAAAATGCGCCATTCGATTAATTCTAAAGCACCGGACGTCTCAATTCTGTTACTTAATTTCTTCGATCGGATTTGAAAAATTCTTACACTTGTGGTTAATCTGTAGGCCTTTTGATCCAATAAAATAAAGGCCTTAAAATTGGCGATGGAAGGACATGGCTAGAGCAAAGTTGAATATGCGATACAGTAAAATGTATTGGCTTATTGGGAGATACTCAACCATGTCCAACTACAATAAGTTATTGCTATACACGCAAGTTCTGAAACCAGTATGGACCTACGGGCTCCAGTTGTGGCTATGCACTGCACATGCCAAACAAATTTACAAAAAATTCAGGTTTCCAAAAATAAAGTACTAAGGAACATATTTAATGCACCTTGGTATATACCCAATGCCGATCTGCATAGGGATCTGAATGTTGAAATGGTTGAATATGTATTTAAGAAAGTTGCTCAAAGCCATAGAACTTTTAAATAATGACAATGTTATCAGGAGATTGAGAAGGGTAAAACCTCTTGATATAATAAGAGTTAGATAGGGCTAAGAAATCAGGTATTGTTTTCAAACATAAACAAAGTTTAGAAATCCGACAAACGGCGGATTTATCTCTTAAATTCCTAAAATAGTTCAATATCAACAAACAAACAAATTGCCGATTAGTCGTCACCTAGCTGCAATCTCATTCGGCATAGCGAATGTCAGTCCCCCGGGAGGTTTTTTTTTAGATGCGATAAAGTCCATCACTTTTGCAGAAGCATCGCTCACGTTCAAGCTCTGCAATGTCTTTCGATAATTTTTTACTTCCAGCAAATTCCCAACACAAAACAAAAAAAAAATATCTTTCAAAGTATGTAGATCGTCAGCACATATTTATAAATATTACTAGCTGACCACCCCGGCTTCGCTCGGAGTCTTTATTAATAAGAACAAAAAGTTAAAATAAACATGCGAAAACAAAAGCAATGTTGCTGAAATATAAGACGGCAAGCGTCTTGCGCGTTGCGGAGTTATTGTGATTATGAAATAAATAAATACAAAAAAAAAAATACTAAATATCTCCTAAGATTTTGATTGAAAGCAAGTGATGTCAAAGACAATTTTGTTTACAATTAAATACTTGTGATTAATAAGATATTTATTTCGATAAGGATTAATATTATGTTGATAAAACTCCTTCGCAAATATTGCATTAATTTGAAACAAATTTGATTACCATAAAAAAGGTTATAATGAGTCAATCTTAAAAGATAAACATATACTGTCATGGACGTTTTTTTAGAATTTTTAATGAGGAACAATTCCATCATACATGATTTTTACGTAACTTAAACCGTTTACGCAGCAGCGCACGAAACTCTCAAAAAGGAATAATTTTTCCGTTTTGCAACATTTTCCAATGATGCTTCGCTCCTACTGGGCGCAGGGTGATGTTATAATGCCTAAAGTCTTCCTAGCTAAATGAACTATCCAACACAAAAACCAAACAAACTTTTCAGCTTTATAATATCATGAAGATCGCGTCATAAAATCGCTCCATACAAAATGTATGGGAAAATGAATTTGCTTCATAATTTTTTTTAGGGAATTATCGATTTTCTTGGGTATTCTTCTTGTTTGGCCGGAGACCATTCCGAATTGGTGCGATTCAACGAAATCGGTCCAGGCGTTCTTGAGTTATAAGCGTAGTAACTAACGTCGCTCTCTTTTATATAATTATATTAAATTAAGATTAATATCGACATGAAAACACATGAAGAAACATGTTACGAATATGAAATTAAGACAAACCGAATCTGAGTAAAATCAGTACATATTTACATTATGTACCTTACCTTTGGAAAAATTCATTCTAAATTGAATTTGTTTATAATAATGAAATGAAATGCAGGGGCAATGGCAAAATAAACATAAGTTTATTGGCAATGTATGAACACATCGGCTTCAATTATATACGAGTATTTTTGATTATAATTCATATATTTGGCTTTGGGTGCAATACACAATGTAGATTTGTTATTGTTGACAGAGGGTGAACGGAAGAAAAAGTTTGTCTTCGCTCATAAAATTTTGGATTTATATTCCTCTTAATGTGTTTTTTATTTATGTATAAAAGTGCAATATGGACGTTGAAACAGCAACGAATAAAGAAACTGCGCAACTGAATCAAAAGGCACAGTCAACGTGGACAGCGCCACCACACATGAAACAAAATTGGCTTCTCCATTGATCGATAATAGATGGCGTTACGTTGCGTGTCTATCTGACAGTTCAATTGTGATACGATATGTTACATTCAAATTTGATTCTTTTTTTGGTTGTTGCCAAAATAAATAAATACAAAATAAAAAAAAAAAATTGAAAAAAATCGAAAAAAAACCAAACAAAATAAAACATTTGTTTTGTTATTTCGAGTTATGGGATTACATCGCTTCGGACACTTTCTTTTATATACATACTAGCTGCACCCGCCCGGCTTTGCCCGTGCCCGAGAATTCTATTGGCCAATATGTTCGAGTAGACTTCCTTATTATTGTCTTTATATGTTGGCGTATGTTGCTGCGCCTAAAAAAAGAACACCGATTTTGGCCAAACTTCACAGACACACTCTCAGGCCAATACCAAAGATTGCCTGATTTGAGCTCAACCGGTGAAAGGGACTGCACGTTTTTCTCCGCATGGCTTAGGCCGCTCACACACCTTCGTTGTTCCGCTTAGGGTAGGTGCTTGTTGTCTGGCAGGCGCCTATGTCAGCTTAATTGTGCGAATCAAACAAAAAAGCGAAAGTAAAAAACTTCGATAGAATCACTTTTCATTCACTTTCACACCGATTGTTATCAATGTGGGAAAAGCAACTTTCCGATGTTAGATTCACAAAAAAAAATGCAAAAAAATTCATTAAGAGTTATTTGAATAAAACTTTGAAGAAACGATATCTCAAGAATGAAAGTGCGCCTAAACACCACAATAGGATTGAAACGTTCGTGTGGTCTCCCTCTTTCATATGCGCGTTCGAATAACAAAATAGGTGACGTCTGTACGATGTTTTTTATATGTGCCGTCTCTGTATCTGCATCGGAATTTACACGCATACGCACATATGCATGTGTACTCACTCAAATGCCCATATCTCACACACCGATGCAGATACAGACATCGCACATAGAAAACATCCTTTGTACAGACTTCACCTTTCATGGAAAAAAATTTCATTGGAATCGGTTAACGCGTTTGGCCAAACACCGGCAAAAAACTCAAATATGGATTGATTTTTATATATATATATACACCCATGTTCTGCATTTCGATCGAAATCGAATTTAATTCACTTTTCAATTTCACACGGAATGAAATTTGGTATTATGCATTTCGATCGTTTTAGATTTTTTCGAGTTCACTTTCGAACTGTCAAAATCCTTAACAAACACTATGTTTGCTTTTAATTTAACATGGATGCAATAGTTTTAGCAATTTTCAATGAAAATATGGTGAATTCGCACTTGAACCATTCGTAATAACTCCCTACAGATTTGCTCCAATTCATAATATTCATTTCGATCGAAAAGCAGTACTCACAGTTTCACTTTCACCTTGCAAATTCACAAAAAGTGGAATGCAGAACATGGGCCATATATATACTTTTAGGGTCCTACTGCTTATTTGTAACGAAGACACGCATTCAAGAGAACATAATAAACTATCATAAGAAGCTGCTACTTAAATTTATCATTCGGAATTGTAAAACTTTTTCCTTTTTTTTTGTTATCTATAATCATTATTCTTTACAACATTGCAAATATTATTTCCTTAAACTATTATAACACAAATTTAGGTATAAAAAAAATAATTAGTGACATTTGCATTTGAAAATTGAAATAGTGATAAAGGCTACTTCATAAATAAAATTCAGAATTATGTGGGGTACGCAATATTTAAATGAAGATTGACACAAAAAGCGTATATACAATGATTTTGGGAAAACAAGCAGTAAGTAAGCAATTTCAGAAATTATTTTAATACTAGGTATATGGCAGCAAAAGTTCAATTTGACTGTGATCGAAATCCAGAAGCCAAGTTTTATCAAGCACATTGACAAAGACCTGGTACACCGAAAAGTCATAAGAAACATGTTAAACAACTTGCAAGACACGATTCTAAAGTGCGTGGTACGAAAAGTGGGAACGGAAACAAAATTGTCAAGATTGCTTCGCCCACTCATATAAAATAACTTGGATGCTTTAAAATAGTACAAATGTCTGACCGGAAGGTTTTTTAATGATCTAAAGAGGGGCATAGAGCGAGTCAAACTGTTAGCATCGCAGATTTTCCTTATAGGGGTCAATATTTCAAAATATTAATATTTTGCACCTCGAAATGGACCTTTACGAATATAAACAAATTTAATAATTTTTTGATACTCTATATTTAAGAATAGTTATTGAACATTTTAAGCCAATGGGCCACCCAATTTAGTTATTTTTAACTGATTTTATTTTCCACGGGAATGACAGAACTAACATGGAAATGACAAATTCCTATCATGGTAATGACGACACAGCATGGAAATGACCTTAACCTTATTAAAGCAAATTAAAACACATCTGAAGTCAGTTTTTTAAATAAACGTTTAAATTACAAATAAGCTACAAAAAAGGAACGTAAGGAATTTCAGTCTTGTATTATTAAAATAAAAATAAAAACGTAGGTATTTAAATTAAATTTCATACTTTGTTACTTCAGTACAGATTAGGAAACTTTAATTTTGTGGGGGAATTTATAAAATACACGCTCTCCTCGCAGAACCATGATTGGTTTCGGTAAAATGGCCAAAATTTGTATAGAGCTTATGTATGATACATCATCATGGTTTAGTATGAAATATTGTTTTTTCGACGTTCACGTTCCTTTTCAGCGCGTAGTTTTTTTTTTATCATTTTCAGCGTTTTTCTTTACTTTTAACTTTTGGTCGTTTGTCAAAAACATCAAGAATTCGGCCTCGTCATCTATCCCGACACTCATTTACAACGACATCCCAGCCGTCAGCTCTTTGGATAAAGTAAATCTGCTTGCTGCTCACTTTGCAGCTAGCTCAACGCTCCCAGATTGCGCTTTATCTCCCCCTGTACTCTAGCGCGTAGAATACTCCATGGGACCAATCCACTTTCGCACTCGTACAGTGGCTAGAGTACTTCGAGATCTTGACATACACAAATCCGCTGGTCCAGACGGTCTTTCCCCCATCGTTCTGAAGAGGTGTTTTTTACGCTGGCAAAACCACTGCGTAAGCTTTTCTATCTGTGATATTCTTCAGGGCTCTTTCCGGGAAGATGGAAAACAGCATTTGTCCAGCCTGTACCAAAAAAAGGCGAGTCTTCTTCCTTTTCCTTCCACCGACCAATTGCACTTACGTCCCTTCTTTCTAAGGTCATGGAAACGCTGATCAACCGTCAGCTAATGAAATATCTTGAATCTCGAAAACTTCTCAATGACCGACAGTACGGTTTCCGGGGCAACAGGTCCATCGGTGATTTGATGACATATCTAACCGAAAAGTGAAACCAATCTCTTCACCAAGGTAGTGAAAGTAAGATCGTTGCGCATGATATTTCAAAGGCATTTGACAGAGTTTGGCATCAAGGTCTCTTGTCGAAAATGCGTGCATTTGGAGTCGATGATACTCTTCTTCAATCGACTAGAAATTACCTTCAATTCAAGTTGTCTTGGACGGTTTCAAGTCTGCAACTCACCAAATAAATGCTGGTGTCCCCCAAGGCTCTGTTCTGTCCCCGACTCTCTTTCTCATTTTTATAAATGATCTCCAGTCTGTTACTTCTAATCCAATCCATTCCTTTGCTGATGACAGTACCCTCAGCTTCTCATATTCGTTTCTTGGGTCACGCCCCTCATCTTCGGGTGTGGAACTGGAATGGCAACGTATGTTAAGCTCATTAAATTCCGATCTTAACAGCATAACTCAGTGGGGTAAAACCAATAGAGTGGAATTTAATGCTTCCAAAACTCAATGCTGTCTCCTGTCATTAAAGCAAAACCCACACACACTGCCATTATCTGAATGGCACTTACATCGCTGAAACCGAAAGGCTTTCCATTCTCGGTATGTGTGTTAATGACAACCTTCGTTGGAATGACCACATATTCGATGTCGCCAAGAACGCCACGAAATGTCTAGGCTTCCAATCGATGTAAGATTGGCTACAATTTATAAAGCGTTTATTCGCCCGAAACTCGACGCTCATATCTAGTCCGGTGCACCAATAACTTATTTGGAGCTACTTGACAGGACCCAAAAACGCGCGATAAAACTCATTAAAGACCGAGACATCGCGAGATCGATTGACTCTTTTAATCATCGTTGTAATGCCTCCTGGCTTTCGTTATTTTATCGTTATTTCCACCATAAGTGCTCAAACGAAATAGTCAGTTGCATTCCTCCCCTTGAAAATTTCAACCGCAGTATCCGCCATGCAAGGAATGCTCATCAGTTCACTCTCAAGCCTGTGTTCGGACGTACAGTGAAGTTCAAAGAATCTTTCCTCAGCCGTACAACACGAATGTCTAATACTCTTCCACGCATTGTTTTTCCTTCACATTATGACCTACAGACATTCAAAACCAATGTGCATCGGCATCTCTGCTTTTCTTCTCACCTTAATTTCCTTAACGCCAGCGCTATGTAGCTATTACATTATAACGGTCCCAACAAAACCTTTTTTTTTTGTCGGGGTGCGAGACTTTCTACACTTTCTCAGACTCAATACTGGTCCATTGCACTACCAGGCAGACACACCACATTTTACTGTGAGAATTTACTCGTTTTCCTAAGAAAAACGAGAAGGCGCTTCAAGGATAAGGAGCTTACAACAAATCCCTTTAGTGCGTGTATATTATAAAAATAAAATAAAAAGAGGTTGGGTTGATCGACAATCTTACTGGCCGTCAACTATTTGAGCAGAGACAGTGCTTAAAAATCAGCCCTCAGATCAAGACATCAGAACGTACAGAGTTGTCCTGCATTCGGAGAAGTGGTGATGGTAGCCCTTTTCGTGGGTCCTAGATGCCATCATTCATAATGCTGGGTCTTACAATGTAAGTCTGGAAAAGAGTCCCCAAAATAAATTTTACAACTCTCCGGCTTCTTCAGGACGCCATTTCTCAAGTCACTGTCTCATAAATATTGTTCTTTGTTTTGATGGAATCTATCACTTCGTAGTCCCAAATAAAGGGCATAAACGGCCATACGCTTTGTCGGTGAAAGTTGCACAAGTAAAGTACTCACTTCATGTGAAAAAAGTTCTTGGGGCCTGTCCTTAGTTGTTCAATAAATAGGACGCTGAGCGTTAATGGGTTAAGGTATGTGACAAACAAGGGTCAAAATTATAATACCCTTAGTGTAGGGTAAGGTAAATAGCCTAGAGCAAAGCAACATTCGCTGCATTCTACTATGCATATACTATAAACATTAAATTCCTAATCACTTTCAGATACGTTTTTGACTGAATTTCATAATGGCGAAGGTCTCTTATAAGCCAACATGAGGGAAGCGCTTGCTTTTTACCCTCCTTCCCTTTTAAAATCATAGTTACGAGTACAATTGCGCCACAATTAGAATTCCACCACAATAAAGTACATGACCCGTGTTTCAATCAATGGATTTACATACATTATATTCGTAAATATTATCTATAAAGCATCATATGTGTGTACCTACTTGATGTTTTATCACTGCTTCAAAATTCAAGTCAAATAACTAAGGAGACACATTTTGAAATAGATTCAATGCAAATAACAAACAGATACCAAACAAATTGCAATATTTTAACGAGCAAAACAAAACAAAATCCATTCTTTATCGATAAGATAAGGTGTTCTGCCGGCACAGTACAGATACAGAATTTATAATACAACGCGACAGAACGGAATAAGACATAAAAAGTCGATTATCGTTTACTTTTCGATTCCTAAATGATTTACGAGCATAGGTACCTACCTGCGTCGATGGTCTTTGACTTTATTTTGGTTTATTCCGTTCTTGTACAGTTTCTGTGAAAGCATCATCCGTTACTATGATACAACATCAGTTGATGGATGTGAAATAAGATCAGGTTTATCGACTAAGAAATAACGGTTTAAACATATGAAATCTATATAGGTAGCAGTCACTTGACAATCGAGGGAAATCGATTTGTTGAAGTGTCTGCTTTGTTTGTAAGAGTACCTTTTGCTAATAATGCGCCGAGATTGGTTATTGGGTGCTTTTCAAATGAAAATTGATTTTTGAGGGAATGCTGGCTAATAGTACTTAATTTGTTTATGTTCGGGTAGGTATAATCGTTTGGATTTAAAAAAATATTACAGATGGTAGAGTGACGGTCCCTTTTAAAAATGACAGTGAGGATTGTTTCCATCTATTTATTGTTGGCTCGGATTATGTTTTATGGTTGTATTTTAATGGGAATATATCTGAACGATTAAAAATTGCTTTTTACCTTTTATTTTCTAGTCATATCCAATAGAAATTGTATGCCGATGTGTTTCTTACTATATAAACGCACCAAATTTAGTTTTGGCTCTCCGAAGCTTGGGGCACATCTGTGGAAAGAAAACAAACAAATATTATTTTTTCGACAATTTTATAGTAATATGTACAACATGCAGTTATCAATACACTAACATTGTTATAAAAAGCAAATATAAAATGCGCCATTCGATTAATTCTAAAGCACCGGACGTCTCAATTCTGTTACTTAATTTCTTCGATCGGATTTGAAAAATTCTTACACTTGTGGTTAATCTGTAGGCCTTTTGATCCAATAAAATAAAGGCCTTAAAATTGGCGATGGAAGGACATGGCTAGAGCAAAGTTGAATATGCGATACAGTAAAATGTATTGGCTTATTGGGAGATACTCAACCATGTCCAACTACAATAAGTTATTGCTATACACGCAAGTTCTGAAACCAGTATGGACCTACGGGCTCCAGTTGTGGCTATGCACTGCACATGCCAAACAAATTTACAAAAAATTCAGGTTTCCAAAAATAAAGTACTAAGGAACATATTTAATGCACCTTGGTATATACCCAATGCCGATCTGCATAGGGATCTGAATGTTGAAATGGTTGAATATGTATTTAAGAAAGTTGCTCAAAGCCATAGAACTTTTAAATAATGACAATGTTATCAGGAGATTGAGAAGGGTAAAACCTCTTGATATAATAAGAGTTAGATAGGGCTAAGAAATCAGGTATTGTTTTCAAACATAAACAAAGTTTAGAAATCCGACAAACGGCGGATTTATCTCTTAAATTCCTAAAATAGTTCAATATCAACAAACAAACAAATTGCCGATTAGTCGTCACCTAGCTGCAATCTCATTCGGCATAGCGAATGTCAGTCCCCCGGGAGGTTTTTTTTTAGATGCGATAAAGTCCATCACTTTTGCAGAAGCATCGCTCACGTTCAAGCTCTGCAATGTCTTTCGATAATTTTTTACTTCCAGCAAATTCCCAACACAAAACAAAAAAAAAATATCTTTCAAAGTATGTAGATCGTCAGCACATATTTATAAATATTACTAGCTGACCACCCCGGCTTCGCTCGGAGTCTTTATTAATAAGAACAAAAAGTTAAAATAAACATGCGAAAACAAAAGCAATGTTGCTGAAATATAAGACGGCAAGCGTCTTGCGCGTTGCGGAGTTATTGTGATTATGAAATAAATAAATACAAAAAAAAAAATACTAAATATCTCCTAAGATTTTGATTGAAAGCAAGTGATGTCAAAGACAATTTTGTTTACAATTAAATACTTGTGATTAATAAGATATTTATTTCGATAAGGATTAATATTATGTTGATAAAACTCCTTCGCAAATATTGCATTAATTTGAAACAAATTTGATTACCATAAAAAAGGTTATAATGAGTCAATCTTAAAAGATAAACATATACTGTCATGGACGTTTTTTTAGAATTTTTAATGAGGAACAATTCCATCATACATGATTTTTACGTAACTTAAACCGTTTACGCAGCAGCGCACGAAACTCTCAAAAAGGAATAATTTTTCCGTTTTGCAACATTTTCCAATGATGCTTCGCTCCTACTGGGCGCAGGGTGATGTTATAATGCCTAAAGTCTTCCTAGCTAAATGAACTATCCAACACAAAAACCAAACAAACTTTTCAGCTTTATAATATCATGAAGATCGCGTCATAAAATCGCTCCATACAAAATGTATGGGAAAATGAATTTGCTTCATAATTTTTTTTAGGGAATTATCGATTTTCTTGGGTATTCTTCTTGTTTGGCCGGAGACCATTCCGAATTGGTGCGATTCAACGAAATCGGTCCAGGCGTTCTTGAGTTATAAGCGTAGTAACTAACGTCGCTCTCTTTTATATAATTATATTAAATTAAGATTAATATCGACATGAAAACACATGAAGAAACATGTTACGAATATGAAATTAAGACAAACCGAATCTGAGTAAAATCAGTACATATTTACATTATGTACCTTACCTTTGGAAAAATTCATTCTAAATTGAATTTGTTTATAATAATGAAATGAAATGCAGGGGCAATGGCAAAATAAACATAAGTTTATTGGCAATGTATGAACACATCGGCTTCAATTATATACGAGTATTTTTGATTATAATTCATATATTTGGCTTTGGGTGCAATACACAATGTAGATTTGTTATTGTTGACAGAGGGTGAACGGAAGAAAAAGTTTGTCTTCGCTCATAAAATTTTGGATTTATATTCCTCTTAATGTGTTTTTTATTTATGTATAAAAGTGCAATATGGACGTTGAAACAGCAACGAATAAAGAAACTGCGCAACTGAATCAAAAGGCACAGTCAACGTGGACAGCGCCACCACACATGAAACAAAATTGGCTTCTCCATTGATCGATAATAGATGGCGTTACGTTGCGTGTCTATCTGACAGTTCAATTGTGATACGATATGTTACATTCAAATTTGATTCTTTTTTTGGTTGTTGCCAAAATAAATAAATACAAAATAAAAAAAAAAAATTGAAAAAAATCGAAAAAAAACCAAACAAAATAAAACATTTGTTTTGTTATTTCGAGTTATGGGATTACATCGCTTCGGACACTTTCTTTTATATACATACTAGCTGCACCCGCCCGGCTTTGCCCGTGCCCGAGAATTCTATTGGCCAATATGTTCGAGTAGACTTCCTTATTATTGTCTTTATATGTTGGCGTATGTTGCTGCGCCTAAAAAAAGAACACCGATTTTGGCCAAACTTCACAGACACACTCTCAGGCCAATACCAAAGATTGCCTGATTTGAGCTCAACCGGTGAAAGGGACTGCACGTTTTTCTCCGCATGGCTTAGGCCGCTCACACACCTTCGTTGTTCCGCTTAGGGTAGGTGCTTGTTGTCTGGCAGGCGCCTATGTCAGCTTAATTGTGCGAATCAAACAAAAAAGCGAAAGTAAAAAACTTCGATAGAATCACTTTTCATTCACTTTCACACCGATTGTTATCAATGTGGGAAAAGCAACTTTCCGATGTTAGATTCACAAAAAAAAATGCAAAAAAATTCATTAAGAGTTATTTGAATAAAACTTTGAAGAAACGATATCTCAAGAATGAAAGTGCGCCTAAACACCACAATAGGATTGAAACGTTCGTGTGGTCTCCCTCTTTCATATGCGCGTTCGAATAACAAAATAGGTGACGTCTGTACGATGTTTTTTATATGTGCCGTCTCTGTATCTGCATCGGAATTTACACGCATACGCACATATGCATGTGTACTCACTCAAATGCCCATATCTCACACACCGATGCAGATACAGACATCGCACATAGAAAACATCCTTTGTACAGACTTCACCTTTCATGGAAAAAAATTTCATTGGAATCGGTTAACGCGTTTGGCCAAACACCGGCAAAAAACTCAAATATGGATTGATTTTTATATATATATATACACCCATGTTCTGCATTTCGATCGAAATCGAATTTAATTCACTTTTCAATTTCACACGGAATGAAATTTGGTATTATGCATTTCGATCGTTTTAGATTTTTTCGAGTTCACTTTCGAACTGTCAAAATCCTTAACAAACACTATGTTTGCTTTTAATTTAACATGGATGCAATAGTTTTAGCAATTTTCAATGAAAATATGGTGAATTCGCACTTGAACCATTCGTAATAACTCCCTACAGATTTGCTCCAATTCATAATATTCATTTCGATCGAAAAGCAGTACTCACAGTTTCACTTTCACCTTGCAAATTCACAAAAAGTGGAATGCAGAACATGGGCCATATATATACTTTTAGGGTCCTACTGCTTATTTGTAACGAAGACACGCATTCAAGAGAACATAATAAACTATCATAAGAAGCTGCTACTTAAATTTATCATTCGGAATTGTAAAACTTTTTCCTTTTTTTTTGTTATCTATAATCATTATTCTTTACAACATTGCAAATATTATTTCCTTAAACTATTATAACACAAATTTAGGTATAAAAAAAATAATTAGTGACATTTGCATTTGAAAATTGAAATAGTGATAAAGGCTACTTCATAAATAAAATTCAGAATTATGTGGGGTACGCAATATTTAAATGAAGATTGACACAAAAAGCGTATATACAATGATTTTGGGAAAACAAGCAGTAAGTAAGCAATTTCAGAAATTATTTTAATACTAGGTATATGGCAGCAAAAGTTCAATTTGACTGTGATCGAAATCCAGAAGCCAAGTTTTATCAAGCACATTGACAAAGACCTGGTACACCGAAAAGTCATAAGAAACATGTTAAACAACTTGCAAGACACGATTCTAAAGTGCGTGGTACGAAAAGTGGGAACGGAAACAAAATTGTCAAGATTGCTTCGCCCACTCATATAAAATAACTTGGATGCTTTAAAATAGTACAAATGTCTGACCGGAAGGTTTTTTAATGATCTAAAGAGGGGCATAGAGCGAGTCAAACTGTTAGCATCGCAGATTTTCCTTATAGGGGTCAATATTTCAAAATATTAATATTTTGCACCTCGAAATGGACCTTTACGAATATAAACAAATTTAATAATTTTTTGATACTCTATATTTAAGAATAGTTATTGAACATTTTAAGCCAATGGGCCACCCAATTTAGTTATTTTTAACTGATTTTATTTTCCACGGGAATGACAGAACTAACATGGAAATGACAAATTCCTATCATGGTAATGACGACACAGCATGGAAATGACCTTAACCTTATTAAAGCAAATTAAAACACATCTGAAGTCAGTTTTTTAAATAAACGTTTAAATTACAAATAAGCTACAAAAAAGGAACGTAAGGAATTTCAGTCTTGTATTATTAAAATAAAAATAAAAACGTAGGTATTTAAATTAAATTTCATACTTTGTTACTTCAGTACAGATTAGGAAACTTTAATTTTGTGGGGGAATTTATAAAATACACGCTCTCCTCGCAGAACCATGATTGGTTTCGGTAAAATGGCCAAAATTTGTATAGAGCTTATGTATGATACATCATCATGGTTTAGTATGAAATATTGTTTTTTCGACGTTCACGTTCCTTTTCAGCGCGTAGTTTTTTTTTTATCATTTTCAGCGTTTTTCTTTACTTTTAACTTTTGGTCGTTTGTCAAAAACATCAAGAATTCGGCCTCGTCATCTATCCCGACACTCATTTACAACGACATCCCAGCCGTCAGCTCTTTGGATAAAGTAAATCTGCTTGCTGCTCACTTTGCAGCTAGCTCAACGCTCCCAGATTGCGCTTTATCTCCCCCTGTACTCTAGCGCGTAGAATACTCCATGGGACCAATCCACTTTCGCACTCGTACAGTGGCTAGAGTACTTCGAGATCTTGACATACACAAATCCGCTGGTCCAGACGGTCTTTCCCCCATCGTTCTGAAGAGGTGTTTTTTACGCTGGCAAAACCACTGCGTAAGCTTTTCTATCTGTGATATTCTTCAGGGCTCTTTCCGGGAAGATGGAAAACAGCATTTGTCCAGCCTGTACCAAAAAAAGGCGAGTCTTCTTCCTTTTCCTTCCACCGACCAATTGCACTTACGTCCCTTCTTTCTAAGGTCATGGAAACGCTGATCAACCGTCAGCTAATGAAATATCTTGAATCTCGAAAACTTCTCAATGACCGACAGTACGGTTTCCGGGGCAACAGGTCCATCGGTGATTTGATGACATATCTAACCGAAAAGTGAAACCAATCTCTTCACCAAGGTAGTGAAAGTAAGATCGTTGCGCATGATATTTCAAAGGCATTTGACAGAGTTTGGCATCAAGGTCTCTTGTCGAAAATGCGTGCATTTGGAGTCGATGATACTCTTCTTCAATCGACTAGAAATTACCTTCAATTCAAGTTGTCTTGGACGGTTTCAAGTCTGCAACTCACCAAATAAATGCTGGTGTCCCCCAAGGCTCTGTTCTGTCCCCGACTCTCTTTCTCATTTTTATAAATGATCTCCAGTCTGTTACTTCTAATCCAATCCATTCCTTTGCTGATGACAGTACCCTCAGCTTCTCATATTCGTTTCTTGGGTCACGCCCCTCATCTTCGGGTGTGGAACTGGAATGGCAACGTATGTTAAGCTCATTAAATTCCGATCTTAACAGCATAACTCAGTGGGGTAAAACCAATAGAGTGGAATTTAATGCTTCCAAAACACAATGCTGTCTCCTGTCATTAAAGCAAAAGCCACACACACTGCCATTATCCATGAATGGCACTTGCATCGCTGAAACCGAAAGACTTTACATACTCGGTATGTGCGTCAATGGCAACCTTCGTCGGAATGACCACATATTCGATGCCGCCAAGAACGCTGCGAAGGCCCTTCTGGTCTGGTGCACCTATAACTTATTTGGAGCTACTAGACAGGATCCAAAAACGCGCGATAAAACTCATTGGCGACCGAGACATAGCGAGATCGATTGACTCTCTTAGTCATCGTCGCAATGTCTCCTTTTCAACGTTTTATCGTTATTTTTATCAGTGCTCTAACGAAATAGCATTCCACCCCTTGAACATTTCAACCGCAATACCCGCCATGCAATGAATGCCCATCAATTCACCCTCAAGACTGTATTCGGACGTACAGTGAAGTACACGAATGTGGAATACTCTTCCACGCTCTATTTTCCATCTGCATTATAACCTACAAACATTTAAAACCAACGTGCATCGGCAACTCTCCCTTTTTTCTAATCCTAATTTCCCTTACGCCCCCGCTGGGTAGCCAATACATTATAAGGCTACCTAAAATCCCTTTAGTGCGCGCAAATTGTAAAAAAAGGTGCCACGATAAATGCAGATGAGCTTATATATAAACTTAAAATAAAAGTGAAAATATTTGATTTTTTTTTGTAATTTGCTTGACTATGTCATTTCCGTGTCCGAACTGTCATTACCATGTATGCCACGGGAAACATGGAAATGACGAAATGGAAATGACATCGAAAGGTATTTTTCTACAATAAAACTAAACTTTACTGAATATTTTTTTTAAACTCATCTTATTAATTAACTTCATAAAAAAGTCATGTATTGCATAAAAAATAGATTTAATTATTAACATATTATAATCAAAAAGACTTACCACGGTAATGACAAATTCGGGTAACGAAAACCTAAAACACCTTCACAACATGAAAGAAAGTTCACTACTGATGTATAATGGGATTATTGCAAAATGTGCCGAAAACAATCACCAGGTCCCGTTATTAATGTGAAATCAGCAGCCTACTCTGCGGCCGTTAAATTCAAAATTTATAAAGAATTATTTTTTGTCACGGAAATGACAATTTTGTTGGGGACACTCACTAAATAATTTTCAAATAACTTTGAACATTCTCTAAAAATAAATTGACTGGGCCACAGTCCCCATTGTTCTTTCTTCTTCAATGCTTCATCAATAAAATTTGCAACCCGGTTTACATTTTACAAATAAAATGCATTTGTTGAAGGAAGGTACAGCTGGGGACATGCCATGGTAATGACATTTTTTAGGTTTAAGTTAAAATTTCGGCGTTACTAAAAATGAATATTTGTTTTTTATATGTGCATATGTTAAAAGAGTATCTATAGAATTGTATCTCAGTCAAATATTTAAAAATATATATGTTTTTTTATCCTATAAACGCCGGACCGAAGAATATTAATATTTTGAAATATTCACCCATAGTTTTTTCTGTATCAGTTAACTTCACAAATATCAAAGTAGAATTTACGTTTGCCGCCATTTGCAAAAATTATGCTTCTTCCGATAGGAAGTTGACTTTTGCACCACCTTGTACTTAGTAAGGTGAAGTGAAAATGTTTTCTTTGAAATTCAAAAACATACCCCCCGCAAAACATGCATATAGTTGAATAATACATTTTATGATTTTTTATTTTTTTTTATTCTCACCAATAGGGGTCGCGCAACGCAGGGGAAAATTCATTTTTTTTTTGATTTTCATTTTTTTTTCAGACGCCTCCTTAAAATTTGAAATGTATCAACAAGTTGAAGAAGGCTCTTTTTATATAATACTGATATTTTGTATCTTAGTGTACGGTGTTATTTTACCAACATTTTCTTCTTACTAACATTTCCAAGTTTTTGAAAATATTTAAATTCATACCTAAATTTTTTTATTTTGATGATTTTTTTTCATTATAAATGTTTCTGAAAGATGTCTATCGTTTTCGTTAGTTCAATTTGATTTCAGTAGAATTACAAACTTCAAACATCTGAAAAAGAATTATGGTAACGTTTTTTCAAATTAAATTCAAAACTAAAAACATAGAAAAAAAACGCGGCTAGGCAATGAGGTTCTTTGCAACGCAAATCGAAAACATCTCTCCTAGTTGAAAAGGTGGCCGACAGATTTTGGATGTCTGATAGAGCAACAGCAACAGTTATAACAGCAGTTTTAAAAGATTACGGTATTATCCATGAAATGAATCAATCAAATATTGCTGATAGAAACAAGGTAAGGAGAGAACGATCCAAATCAAGGAAGCAATTGGCAAATGTATCTATCCGGGAACCGTTAGGGCTATATTTTGACGGTCGCAAGGATTAACAAAAACGGCCAGTGGTAATGTTATTGAAGAGCATATCGTATTGATTGCAGAACCAGACTCCCAGTACCTTGGTAATATTTCGCCACAAAATGAATAAGCCGAAACTGTTACAATTAGGATAATTGAGTTTTTTGAACAAACTGGTATCTCAATGCATAATATTAAACTTATTGGGTGCGACAGAACCAATGTTAATACCGGGCTAAGAGGTGGAATTATTTGGCAAATTGAATTAAAAATTCAACGAACATTGCAATGGTCTATTTGCAAGCTCCATGAAAATGAACTACGAGTACCTTTAAGGCATCTATTTGAGAAGCTTTATGGAGACATCTGGACCAAAGGCTTACGCCGGCGATATTGGAAAAGATCTAAAGAATTGTCAAAATGTATGCGTTGCTCATTATCAGCCAGTTCAAAAAAACTTACCCGATCTCCCATTGCCTTGTCTGAATTCGGATCAGAAATATTTTTATGAAATATGCAAAGCTATCAGCAATGGTGGTCGTGAAGGATCAATTTTTGAAAAAGAATCCTGGAACAATGGTGCATTCAAGATGGCTTACGACAGCTAACCTCATTCTTCGCGTTTACGTGTCAAAAGAATCCCTAAAAGAGACATTAAAGCACATAGTCGAGTACATTGCTAAAGCTTATGGTTTGACATAAAATCTCAGCCTTTTTTCGTTTATGGCGCAAAGCATTTTTTTAAGACCATCAAGCTGGCAAGGTATTTGCCAGACGATTTAAAAAAGGTAGTACATGCTGTATTCGCTCGGAACGGATATTTTTGACATTGCGAAAACCTTTTTGTAGCCATGTTGTTTGATGATCGCTGAAATATTCGAGAGCTGGGTTTTCGCCGTATGCTTAAGGCAAGAGCAGCAGTCAATGCAAACATTAATGACGAAGTCGTACGACAATTTCAGCTTCCAAACTTTCGTTTTAAAGCAAATGAATATTTCGAGTTAATAGATTGGTGGCAAGTTGAAAGGAGCCGTTTGACTGAACCTCCTTTATTAGAGGATTTTACTCAAGAAGACCTCTGGGACATTGTAAAACAACACGAAAACATGAAGTCAAACCATTTAAAACAGCTACCATGCCACAGCCAAGTAGTTGAAAGAGCAGTTAAGTTGGTGACCGAGGCTTCCCAGACTGTTTTTGGGTTTGAAAACAGAAATGGGCTGATTAAAAATACTTTAATTTCTCGAAAAGAACTGCCAAAATTAGAGACAAAACATGGGGGCGGCCTAAAGTCCGCTTGGGCGAACTGTTGGATACCCTACTCTTATTCCTATCCCTCATAAGTGGGTGTGACAAAAGTCTAAGTCTGGTTGAATTGTTAAGAACGCTCTAAATATTTTGTTATATAACATTTAAAGAATTTTATCGAAAAAAAACGCTCCCTAGCTCAAACTTGGGTGTTTCAATAAAATTGTTTTATTTAATTGTGGACGTGTCAGTAGGCGGATTTAAAAAAAATTAGCACATGAGCATAAAGGGCCCCTAGAGAGTATATAGTATAAATTTCAGCTCTCTAGCTCAAATTTTGGTTTTTCAATAAAATTGTTTTATTTATTTGTGGGCGTGTCAGTGGGCAGATTTTGAAAATTGTATATCCCGAGCAGTTTTAGGAGTCATAGATAGATCATATAAAAAAATTTCAGCTTTCTAGCTCAAAATTCGAATTGTTCTAAAATTTTGTTTTTTTGAGTTTGTGGGCGGATTTCAAAAATTCGTAAACTTGATTATTTCGGGACACTAGGGAGTATATGGTTAAAATTTCAGCTCTCTAGGCCCAGTTTAAATGCCTAATTTTTGCCGACGGTCGGACGGACATGGCTAGATCGACATTACTATCGCTGCTGATCATAAATATAGTAACTTTTAGGGGTCTACGGGCAATATTAAGGTATGTTACAAACTATGCGTCAAAATTAATATACCCTTAGAATAGGGTATAAACAAAATTATATATAATATACATATAAATAAAAGTTGAAAAAATTAAATATAAATATTATCATGTTTTCTTATTGAATCAGATGAATGTGTTAAGGAAACTAAATTTAAACAAAATTGTAGAAACGATACCTTTCCGAACGTTCTAAATTTCAAAAAAAATAAAGAAAAAGGACCCAGTAGTACATGCATATTTTGGACATGGTTTTCATATTCATTTTTCTTTAGTTCGTAAATGTTGCACGCCCCCTTGTGGTCATTTTAAAAACTTAAACAATCCAAAAATATTACTAAAACTATCCAAAGGAAACTTTTGCAAGAGGTTTTTTTTGAGATTTTTAGTCCTGCTTTTTAGTTTTAAATTGCGAAGAGCGACCCCTAGCGGCCATTTTAAAAACTAAACTTTTTTTTTAATTCATAGCATGACCCACCGAATTTTTTTTGGGGGGGGGGGGGGGTAAGTTTTGCAGATATTTCATCTATTTTAATTTCGTTTTAAATTGCGATGCGCGACCCCTAGCGGTCACTTTAAAAACCAAAAATAAATCTTAAAATTATTAAAACAACGGTATACATCTTTTGCGGGGGGTATTTTTTTCATATTCCCGTTTAATTTTTTGGCCATATAAGATCACTCCACCCTAATACTTAGCCTATTTATTCAAAACATTCTTCTTTTACTTAAGCTATCGTATATACAAAAAAAAATACAAAATTAAACACGATGGTTAAACGAATTTTGAATTATGAATTTTTTCGACATTGTATGATATCTTATTCGTTGCATACAATGAAGATATGTATATTATTGTATTTTTTGTAAAATAAATAAATATAAGGCATTAACGGCGCACACAGGGCCTAAAACCTAGCTTCTCAAACCACTTGCTGATGCGAATTGGAAGGGACCTTCAATTTTAAGCTGAATCCGAACGGCAAATTTGAAAAGCTTCCCATGACAATTGATACTCTTGGATGTTTGTCAGATGGCGGCAAGAGGTGGGGCGGAGTGGAAAAAACTCAAGATATTAATTGGTCCCGGCGGGAAGAGTCTCTGCCTGAGACACAGCAGCCTTCCATCGTCGACGATACCGGGCACGCTGCTTCCAGTTGTCCAGACCAAGCGCTCTGGCATCCGCGATGGCTTTGTCTTTGAATCGGAGGTTCGGTTTTCCTTGTATTCTCGAACCTGGGCGCTGGGACTCGAAGATCCTCTTAGCTGGAGCATTATTGTCCATCCGCTCGATGTGGCCGAGCCAATGTAGTCGACGTATTTTTGCTTTTTGGACTACGTCCACATCTTGGTACAGCTCATAGAGTTCGCGGTCGTATCTTCTCCCCCATTCGCCCTCCTCGCACACTGTACCAAAAATCCGCCGAAGATTTATCTTTCGAAGGAGCCCAGTATCAGCTCTCCCTTCCTCCTTATCGCACAGCACTCGGCGCCATAAAGCAGAACTGACAGGATAAAGGTTTTGTAAAGGACACATTTCGTCCTCCGAGTTAGGAGTTTTGAACCCAGTTGTTTTGCCAAACCGAAGTAGCAGCGGTTTTCTAGGTTAATTCTTCGCCGATCTCCACTAAGGTGTCATTCGTGGAGTTCATGTTTACTCCTAGGTAGATAAACTCCTTAACTACCTCGAAATTGTTGCTATCAATAGTGACGTTTTGTCCTAGGCGGTGGTTGTTTGTTTGTTGATAGCATGTATTTAGTCTTGTTGGCATTAACTACGCATTTAGGCCAACAGATTTCGCTTGCTCTTCAGCTCTTCTATCACGGAGCGCTGTGATCGGCCGATAATGTCAATATCGTCCGTATAACCCAGCAGCTGAACGGACCCGTTGAAGATAGTGCCTTCCGTGTTGACGGTGCCGTGACATAACCCCAAGCGTCATAAGTCCAAATTTTGAAATTTGGCCTTATGTCGCATTGTGAAAGTGACATTAGGCTAAATTTTAGCATTTGGTATTATGACACATTGGAAAAGCGTCATAAGGCCAATTTGGCTTTATGACACTTTCGCTTGGTGCTGTTTTCAACAATTTGCCCTCGCACGTACCCCAAATTAAACAGTGACCCCAAGCAGGGGGGTTGCAGGGGGGCAGCATGCCCCCCGATATGCATTGCACTGTTTATGGGATTAGTTGCGAAATCGCAAGTAGATTGCATAAACAGTACAATGCCTATCGGGGGGCATGCTGCCCCCCTGCAACCCCCCTGCTTGGGGTCACTGTTTGATTTGGAGTAGGTGCGAGGTACGGTTTCGAAAATTTGGCTTTATGTCACTTTCCGGATTTGGCCTTATGACGCTTTGTGAAAGTGACATAATACCAAATGCTGGAATTTGGCCTTTCAAAAAGCGACATACGGCCAAATTTCGAGATTTGGGCTTATGACGCTTGGGGTTATGTCACGGAACCGTGTTGACACCTGCCCTGCGCACTATCTGCTCCAGTACGAGATTGAAGAAATCGCATCATAGCGCGTCGCGTTGCCGAAATCCGGTGCATGTTTCAAATAGTTCTGAGGAGCTATTTCCAAATTGCACGTTGCACCGCGTATTTTCCAGAGTCAGCGGAAGCCGCAATGGTACGTGCCGATAAGTGTGTTGCAAAACGGTTTAAGACCTTCACACAGTACGTTGGATAGGATCTTATTTATGCGAAATTAAGCAGGGATATGCCTCGATAATTCTTGCAAGACATAGGATCGCCTTTTTTGTAGATGGGGCATATGGAACTGATAGTCCAGTCATCGGGCATGTTTTCTTCCACCCATACTTGGCTGATGATTTGGTGCATGCGCCCTACCAAAACATCACCACCGTATTTGAAGAGCTCCGCTGGTAAGCCATTAGAGCCTGCGTCTTTGTTGTTCTTAAGCTTTCTTATTTTCTTAATTGACTGGACGTGGGCTTTCTTCTTGCCCTATCACTCTCTCTACATAATGCCCATTAAGCAGATGCTGGAAATGCTGCTTAAACATATCTCTTTTGTTTTGTAGTATAGTTTATAATGGAAGTACAGCCATTTCCGCTCCCGCAAGTGTCATCGACTACATCGAACAAAAAAAGCCACCCGCCTCTGGTTACTCCGTCACATCGAATTCAAATAGTTTACTATAGAACCCGGCTCCTCAAACCAAACCCCTCTGATTGTGATGCTACCTTTGTGGACAGATCAAAACCAGATATCCATGATACCGTGATTAAATAATAAAAAATGAAGAAATGAAGAAACGCCATCCTTTTAAGGACTTTATATGAGAAGAGGCAATTATCAGTTCAGTATACCTACTAAGTTCAAATATGCTCTGCCGTGTGTGATTTTAATACACTTTTTCAAAAAAAATTTAAACACGCAGTTACCAAATTTTGAAAAGAAGATTTAGTATCATATGATACTTTGCAGGAGATGAGGAATCCAAGAAAAACAAACTAGATACGTTTCAGGGAGGAAATGGGAAAAACTCTCAAAACTCCAACCAAACTCAGGACGAGACAAAAGGTAGAGGATGCTGTTCAAAACCTAAATAGTGCCATTACTAGCTGTTTCGAACTGACGTGCCCAGTAAGTAAACCCCCTGGCAGAACGACGGTTCCCTGGTGGAGCACGAAACTGCAAAGAATCCGAAGAGAAGCTAGAAAACTTCTAAAAAGGTCACTCAAGACTGATTTGGAGACAGACTGGAATCTCTACCGATCGAAGCAGAAGGAATATAAGAGGCTAAATCGGGTATCGAAAAGTGCTTCTTATAGGAATTTCTGCGAAAAGATTGAAAGACTGGGCGAAAAAGGGCAAACCAGCCAAACTGGACTCACTTAGAAAACTTGATGGCACATTCACTGAGATGAAAGCGGAAACTCTTAGTTATCTGCTGGAGTCTCACTTTCCGGGTAACCAGATTACAATTGGTTCACAACCAGCCCCGATTACCGAGACTATGAGTGAGCCAAGACAAGCAACTCGGCGTAGCTGGTATATTGCGAAGGCCGTGGTGACGGACGAGGCCATTAAATACGCCTTTGCGTCTTTTGACGGCTTCAAGTCGCCTGGTACGGACGGAATATACCCAGCCATGCTGCAACAGTGTACAAACCAGTTGTTACCGACTATGAAGAAAATCTTCACCGCTGTCCTAGCACTGGCTTCCAACACCCTGGCGTACAGTTAGAGTGGCATTTATATTAAAAATTGGCAGACGTGACTACTCGCTCGCCAAGAGCTTCAGACCAATAAGTCTGATTTCCTTCTCAGATGCAACATGCCTATCAACGAGGAAAATCCAGGGTAAACAGAGATCCTGTCTCCACTGCTGTGGTGTATGCTGGTCGACTCTCTGTTGAACGCACTCAACAGTTCTAATATTTACGCTCAGGCGTACGCGGATGATGTTGCCGTGCTTTCTGTTGGATCATGCCTAGTGAATGTATGCGCCAAGGCGCAGGCGGCCCTTGACGTGATCGCACTAGGAATTGGCTCTCGGCCAATCCTCTTAAAACTGAGGTTGTTCTCTTTACGAGATGGAGGAAGCTGGTCGGGTTGACTCAGCCAGTGCTAAAAGGCGTCACAATCCATCTATCCAATGAAGCAAAGTATCTGGGAGTCATCCTGGATTACAAACTTCTTTGGTCCAAGCATGTTGAGCTGAAGACTGCCAAGGCGCTGTCTGTTTTCTGGCAGTGCAAAGGCATTTTCGGCAAGACATGGGGCTTATCACCGAAAAGGGTCCTATAGATTTATACGGCTATGATAAGACCATTTATAGCATACGCATCGGTTGTTTGGTGAAATAAGCTTTCGCGAAAATACGTTACTGCTGCTTTTGCCAAACTCCAAATCAGGTATGTCTCGGCTGCACAGGGGCCTTCCCCAGCACGCCTGGCTCCGGCCTAGATGCACTATTGAACCTCCCGCCCTTGATGTTTACATTATGGGTTGCACAATTAAAGCTATCTCACGTCTAAGAAGACGTGGCTTTTGGTATAATTCGCACTGGAGTTTTGATGAACTTGCGCAACGGTTGTCCTTCGACTCCTGGCTTATCGATATGCCGTCTGATGCAATGACACCGGAACTTCGGCTCACATTCAGGACTGGCTTTGGCCGGACTCTGAACGTGGAAGGGAATGCAGTCGAATACCCACGGATGGCTCCAAAACCGATCAAGGATCTGGTGCTGGTGTCTTCGTGGAGAGCGAAAACGTTAGACTTTTCTTTCCGTTAGGCAAATATGCGTCAGTCTTCCGAACAGAGACTTATGCTATCCTAATGGCCATGAACTATGTTACGAGGAACAGGTGGATGGGCGAAGTATCTGCGTCTGTAGCGACAGTCAGGCTGCGCTTAAGGCATTACTCAAACCCTTAACTACCTCCAAAATAGTACGTGAATGCAAGATATCTCCGATGAACTTGCTAGACAAGGCTCAGAGGGGGACTTCTCAGGACCTGAACCAGCGATCTGTCTGCCTGCGTCCTCCGTCAGGGCTTCCATTGACGGTTGGGTTTCCTATGAACACAATCGCCGTTGGCATGACTCTCCAGGATGCAGACAGACTAAGCTAATTCTCCCCGACGTCTGTGAGAAATCCGCGGCATTCTTGTTGTCTCTCAACAGAAAAGACTGCAGACAGACCACTGGCGTTCTTACGGGACACTACGTTTTTGCCAAACACCTTAAGGTGCTAGGCCTAAACGATTCCACCAACTGCGAAGCCTGTGGAGAAATCGACGAGACTGCGGAACATTTCCTCTGTGATTATCCTGCTCAGTTGGCAGGTATTTGGTGCGGATATGGTGAGTGCTGTAAACCTAAGCTCCTTATCATTGAAGCGCCTTCTCGTTTTTCTTAGAAAAACGAGTAAATTCCCACAGTAAAATGTGGTGTGTCTGGCTGGTAGTACAATGGACCAGTATTGAGTCTGAGTGCTCCAGTGCAGAAAGTCTCACACACCCCGACAAAAAAAAAAAAATCATATATGATTTCCTGAAAACGACAAGGGCAATGTCTTTAACAATTTTGTACAGCCGCCCGCCGAGACACACACACTACATCTACTGTTTCTCCCAGAGTGCCTTCACGTTCTTGTTTGAGATCATCAGTTTTGAATTTAACAAGCACAAAACCATGTGATTGTTTTCATCCAGCAATTAAGTATATTTATACGAACCTTCGGAGAAGTTAAGAAATTCACATCTGCCAGACGTTTTTTATTGAATATAAATTTGACAAAGAAATCCTTTATCCTTAAAATTCTATGGCGGTCTTAAGCATATTGTATTGCATTGTATTTGTATACCCTATTCTAAGGGTATATTAATTTTGACGCATAGTTTGTAACATACCTTAATATTGCCCGTAGACCCCTAAAAGTTACTATATTTATGATCAGCAACGACCATACCACGTCGACTTAATCGGTTCTCGTCAGATCACCGTAATTAAACGACGTTGGGCGCGGTTAGTACGTAGATGGGGGACCGCTTCAGAACAACCGCGTGTCGTTGGCCAGTCCCATCTACAGAGTTGAGGTAGATAATATACATACGTGGTATCACAATGGACCTAAATTGGTCTAAGTGTGTCGGCTTCTGCCGACAGCCACATAAACCTAACCTAACCTATGATCAGCATCAATAGTAGTGTCGATCTAGCCATGTCCGTCCGTTCGTCGTCCGTCGGCACAAATTAGGCCTTTAAACTGGGCCTAGAGAGCTGAAATTTTAACCATATACTCTCTAGGGTCCCGAAATAATCAAGTTTACGAATTTTTGAAGCCCGCCCACAGACACGCCCACAAACTCAAAAAAACAAAATTTTGGATAAAATCGAATTTTGAGCTAGAAAGCTGAATTTTTTTTATATGATCTATGACTCCTAAAACTGCTCGGGATATAAAAATTTCAAAATCCGCCCACTGACACGCCCACAAATAAATAAAACAATTTTATTGAAAAACCAAAATTTGAGCTACGCAGCTGAAATTTATAATATATACTCTCTAGGGGCCATTTATGCTCATGTGTAAATATTTTCAAAATCCGCCCACTGACACACCCATAATTAAAAAAAAAAGGTGTGAGCCACGCTGCACTCACGGTATAGTTGATGTGTAAACATGTAGGCTCGTCAGTGTTGCATGTGGAAATATCACAGAGGTTGTGGTTTTGATAAACAAGAGATTTGGGTATTGTATTGAAATAAAACCATGATATACTCGTATATTTAATGTCAACGACAAAATTTATTTAATGTTTGACCGAACAAATAATTGGTTTGTGAAAGCTGAAGTAGGAGACGTACACCGTTGACTCAAGTGTGTCGATGTACCGGGAAAATATAGCATCGATTGCCGTTTAAGTGACATTCTTAAATCGGCCATCGGTTACCGAAGTACAACTCGATATTTTTCCTCTTACCTTCAACTGATGTACAACAAACTACAAGCTATACAACCTCAATTATTCAAAACAAATCTACTTCCACACAACTTTCCGTTGTTTCGTAAGGACATGATAATCTCTAAAATTGAACATACATAATTACTAAAAAAAAAAAAAACAACGACACGCGGTTGTTCTCAAACGGTCATCCATCTACGTACTAACCGCGCCAAACGTCGTTTAATTGCGGTGATCTGTCGAGCAGCGATTAACTCACGTGGTAATGAAAATTAACGGGAAAATCTGACGATGACGGTGACGCTAGATATTTCCAACTAGCCCCTACCGAGAAAAAATATATTTACACATCAACGAGAGCAAAAATGTTTACACATTAAAAACTTTTTTTGAAAATTCAAAGTTTGAGCTAGGAAGCGGAAATTTATAAAATATACTCTCTAGGGACCCTTTATGTTCATGTGTTAATTTTTTTAAATCCGCCTACTGACACGCCCCTGACGTTTATAGAAAAAAAATGTACCAAATTTGATTTGATTAAAACGTTAAGACTGTTGAAATTCACGTCCACATAAAGTCAATCATCTAAGCATTAAATCCAGAAATATGTTCTTCTCTTAAATTACTTTTTATGCACAAAACTAAAAATTCTTAAAGTAAATAATATAACCATGTATAAGAGCCCTGCAAATGAGTTTCCACTGAGAGTAATTTTGAAACAAAATAACATTTTTAACTGCAAAAAAAGAATTGCTCCACTTCCCATTGGCATTATAGAATTCCCACTCGTTCCTCGCTTGTATTTCTATCTTTTGTTTGTTCTCCGCAAAATCATCTGAACAAAGGCATATATCCTCCTACGACCAGAGTATGCTATGCAGCAAGACCACAATAGTGGTTAAACCGTACATTTGGGCATACAATGTGAAAATTGAATAAAAAAAACCGCTCATACACAGCGAGTGTTCCACGAAAGGCATTCATAGAGAAAAGTTTTTCATTTGTTTTCGGTTTATTACTTCAACAACTCTTATTCTGAAATTTGGATAATTTTTCCTTAAATGTGCAGAAAAACTAGCTATTTGGAATGAAATTTATATGCAAATAGGAACCAGGGGAGTTTTCTCTGCCTGTCTAAAACATAGGACCCCCAACCAACAAACAAATAAAATAAAAACACAAACAACTTTAGTTTCAGTTGAAAAGCTTGATACTTGAAAATTTAGTTATTTCTACCCTAATTTCAAGACCACCATTGCTATCGACACACTAAACAGCCTCAAGACGTTTCGTGTTTGTGCTTAGAATGAAAGTAGCTTGGGATGGGAATAAATGATGACTGAAGAGCCAAGGTAATAACTCTCCAACACCCCTAAGGGCGACTTTCTCCCTATGGGAGGTTGGAATGGCACTCCGGCGAATAGACATTTTCGCCTGAATTCGATGTGATGTAAATGAGATGAGCTTACACCCCGAAAATAAGGGATGATAGACAGCCGCAAGCTCATTCCATATTTCCACTTCTTATTTCGTACATTTTGTTTTTTTTTTCTGGTAATGTATTCAAATGTTGAAATAAGCTGGAAATAAATGAGAAAACTGAACAGCGGATGTGGTAGAGGCCACCAACAAAATGTTCGGTGGTAGCGACAATTGTGCTGGTACTGTGGGTGGGCTGAGCAATAGCAACCCGATTGTGGTTTTGTGGTTGGGCAGAGTTGTCACGGTAAGGGAACAAAAATTATGGTTCCGCGCGGTTGTTTATTGGTTAAGGGTGAAATACATTTATACAAGTTTCTTTTTTTTTATATAACTTTGTTTTTTTGCCTTTCACTCTAAGCTCTTCTTGGCATAGTCATGTTTAAATAAATGGAAAGTAGGTTATGTTTTCATTTGGTTTTTCTACGTTTATTAAATTTTATATTCCAAGATTGGACTCATGTTTTTTTTGGAAATTAACATTTAATGAATATTTAACAAAGAGTAGAAAATAATATATTTATTTTTCAATGAAACATATTTGTCCGCATAAAATTATGCGAGGGTGAGGGAATTTCATTTAAAAAATTGCAATTCCAATTATGTTTTTGAGCAAGAGTTTTTGGCCTTGAGGGCAAAGAATAAAAATACAATGGCGCTAAGAGGTATGAATACTTTTGCTTCTATAAATTATTCTTTATAATTAAAGACTAGCGTGTGTACTTTTTCGATGCGGTTTTTTTTGATATATAGAGTGATTCAAGAGGAAAGTTTATACGTATGTACATATTAGAAAACTTCACAATATGAACCGGTACGTGGCCCTGCGATCGGGTTCCAGAATTTGTTTTTCGAATTCAGCTCAAATTTACGGCAATTCTTCGGAATTGGCCAGGGAGTGTTCCTGTAAAGTTTAGTCGAAATTGGATAAAGGGGCGTGGCACTTCCCATACAAAAAAATCATTCAAATCACCATTCCTCGACACTAATATGTTGTAAAATTTGGAAATTTTGATGTGTTTGGGCAATGCACATAGAAGAATGTGACCGTAGTGGGACAACGGTGCGTGGCACCACCCTATAAAAAAATCATTCAAATCGCCATTTCTTTACACTAGCTTATGTTGTAAAATTCGAAATATGTATAATTATATGTTGGATTCTGATAGGTGGCGTTGTATTCCCACTTTTGTGTCGATTTCGTTTTTGACATTCAGTTAGAATTGTTGCATGTAGTTTGTAAATTGATTGAAAGAAAATAAAAATCGAAGTTTCTTGGTTTTTTTTTTTTTTTTTTTAAAAGGAATCCCAAATCCTAGAGCACTCAGACTCGGTAAATGTCCATTGTACTACCTCCTTTTGGTGTAGAGGCATGTGAATGGGTGGCGTATGTTGTTGTTCCCCATGGGGATTGAACCTGCACCGCACGGGTAACAAGCCAAAACACTAACTAAAGTAAGGTGACATAGGCGCCTGCCAGACAACTAGCACATTGCGTGAACGGGCTGAGCAAGTCCCTTAAATCACCGAACCGATTGAGCTCAAATCAGGCCATCTTTGGTATTGAAGTTTGGTCAAAATCGGTCCACCAAGTTTGATTTGCAATTCTGTTTCTTACTAAACAAAGACATGTATTTGTTTTTGTTAGAGGCAGCGTACCCCGGATAGGTACCAGCTTGGGCACGGGCAAGGCCGGGCGGTAATACAATATTTTTTTAGATCAGACATTAGTATAAACTTACCATTTAGTAAAGAACAGAGCAGTCTCTGTCCATTGAGGGACTTAGTTCCCACATAGCGGCAAATAAAACCACTTTCGCGAAGTGGAATTAGTTTCCATGTAAAGTGGGAACTAAGTCCATTTTTTTGTGGGAACTTAGTACGCATTCAAAAATAAGAAGAGGGAACTAACATCCAACATTTATAATTAGACAAAAAATTGTAAAGTGCAGTTAGTTATCGCACTCTTTAAGCAAAATCTTAAGCTTATTATGGTGACATAAAGCCAAAGTTTCAAAAGCGTTCCTCGCACCTACTCCAAATCAAACAGTGACCCCAAGCAGGGTGGTTGCAGGGGGGCAGCATGCCCACCTATATGCATTACACTGTTTATGGAATCTACTTGCAATTTCGTAACTAATCCCATAAACAGTGCAATGCATATGGGGGCGCATGCTGCCCCCCTGCTTGGGGTCACTGTTTGATTTGGAGTAGGTGCAAGGTCACGGTACCTATATTACTCTGTCTCAGTGTTTATTTCTCTTTTGTTAATAAAAATTGCAAAGTACCTACTTGACTCTTTAATTTTATTTTGTTTTTAGTCGACAGTGAGAATTTACTTCACATTAAAAACTGAAAGTCCACTTCGCGAAAGTGGTTGTATTTCCCACTATGTGGGACCTAAGTCGCTCAGTGGACTTAGTTCCCGTGGACTTATTTCCCTGCACCCTTTTTCTTCGCCCAAAGGAAAAAGAAAACTTTCCCTTCACTGTCTAGGCTGGCACTGGATCGCCACTCATCAGTTTGGAGATGAGTGGGCCATTTGGACCCGATGTCCCCAACTGCTTTTCGCTTTTTGGAGTCTTTGACCACCTTCCTAGCTTCTTCGACAGTAATAGCATGTACTTCTTCATTGTTAAGAACGGCTCTCGGAAAATACATTCGAGGAAATTGTTCATTTAGAAGTCCTGCACAATACTGCTGCCACCTGTGTAGTATTTTTTCGTCATCAACAAGAAGCAACCCCTGAGCATTGTCGATGAACTTTGCCGAACGGATTTCCTTGGCATTTCTCCTTCTCTGAGCGCCACTTTTGAAAATGACTATGGTTCAAGCTGGTTTGTCGGAGTTCTGTCACCGCCTGAATTCTATCAGTAGCCGAAGAAGAAATTTCTTCAAACTCCCGATACAATCCCACCACACACTTGCTTGAATTTGAGCGCACTTTCTCTTTGCGAGCCTATTGTAAAGTCTCTATTCTAGTTCGGGGCGAATGTTTTCTTCTCCGTTTTAAACAAGCTTTGAATGCCGCTTTCTTGTAACTTATCAATGCCTTAGCTTCATCTGATAATGTGATAGAGATAATTTTGCATATTCGCAATAAATGTTTCGCCTTTCTCTTTATCCAGATTGTCCCAACTGGTTCTCGCAGACACTTTTGTTTGTTTAGTTCTGTTCGTTACCGCCGCCATAAAAAGTTCTGTCAAGAGCAGGTCCAAGAAAAAAAGCTGAAGCGCTTAAGAAAAAGGAGGAGATAAGATTGAACGATTGCTTTTCCTAGGATCACTTTGCAATCTTTAACTCGAGGCTTCATAAAATGTGTTACCAAATGGTAATAAATATGGGTTTGAGTTCCGCCGCTGCTGTAAGTGACCATGTGCCGGCTTTGTTTGATGAACAAGACATTTAGAACGATCAGACCATACGCCCTGCACATGCTTAGGATATCTTCACCCAGAGAGTTCTTGGTGCCGTATCCCAGTCCTCTATGGCAGTCTTCATAGTCTTTGTTTGACTTCCCGACATGTCCGTTCCAATCTCCACCAACAAACGATGACTGGACTTTAAAATGGTGAAGATATCGATTCCGTTCTTACCCTGTTCCTTGTATAGTAGAACATCTTGAAAAATTTTTCCTAACGTCCTAGAAACGCGCCCGATTTGCAGTGTTTCGCCATTTCTTCTAACCATCATCTCTTCGAGCTCGTAGCTATGACAACTCATATTTTCAAGTTTCCAACTCGCGACAATTCGGATTCGTCTAAGCTTAAGCATTACTTTGCTATCACCCGGAAATCTAATTGCTCTGACCCGAGCATTTCTGCTCGTCCCAGGATTAGTACCATGATAGCCTGATGAGGAGTGAGTTTTCTATTGGCATACATTTCCATAGCGCTTTAATTTAAACGAGTTCGACACGAACAACATGCTCCTATTATTTCTTATTTGATCTTTCTTTTATGACACCGGTGATCTCAGTCGGATTTACATGTAGACTTGCAGGACAGCTTTATGATGTAAAATGGGTGCAGGGAAATAACTTCACAGGCAATAACTTCACCTCAAGTGGGCAATAACTTCACTTTTTTTTTGTGAAGTTATTGCCCACAATAGGTGAGCAATATCTTCACTTTTGTGTTGGAAATAAATTCTCTTAACATTTTTATGATAATTCAAGAACCGTACCTCGCACCTACTCCAAATCAAACAGTTTCCCCAAGTAGGGGGGTTGCAGGGGTGCCGCATGCCCCCCCCCCCCCCATAGGTATTGAACTGTTTACGGAATCTACTTCCGATTTCGCAACTAATCCCATAAACAGTGTTGGGACCCCCTGCTTGGGGTCACTGTTTGATTTGGAGTGGGTGCAAGGGTCTTTAGTTATAATAGACAAATTCTCAAATTATAGGTGGGAAATAACTTCACAAAATTTACGGTGAAGTTATTGCTCACCATTAGTGGGCAATAACTTCACAAAAAAAGGTGAAGTTATTGCCCACTCAAGGTGAGGTTATTGCCCATGTGAAGTTATTTCCCTGCACCTGTAAAATGTGTGTATTAACACTTGAGTCCCTAAAGAGTATTATATTCTGAATTTCAACGTTCTGTCTCGAGTTTTGATTTCTTCTATTAAAACTTTTGTTTTGATAGTGAGCGTGTAAGAAGGCGGATATTAACAATTCTTACATTGATAATTTCGGGACCCAAGAGAGTTCCAATATACAGCTTTCTAGTTCGGATTTTAGGGCCTTTAGGTTATAAACATACTTAGGTTATTTTAGGTTATTTTATGATAATAAAGCTTTGTACATTTCGTCATGTGAGTTCTTATTTGTCCTATAGACCTCCAACGTAACTTTTCAGGAGAGCGTTTTTAAACTTAAAAGTGGTGGTTTGCTTATTTTTTTGCACATAATCACAGAGATTTTTATATTTTTTTGAAAGATTGGGTATTCGACCAACCATACATAAAGCATTTTGCATTTTATGGTTTTTGAACATTAATATAATTGAGTTTAAAAAAAAGTAGTGAAATGGATATAGGACACCTGTCCATACAGTTGCGGACACATTAAAAATCAAAGTTACAAATATTGTCTCCAGTGGAATTTGAATTGGATATAGGACACACGTAAAATACAAAAATTAGGATATGAAATATTTTTATTGAAATCAAAATTCAATTCTTTCTTTATTTGAGTTTAAAAAAAATAAACGAAAATATTATAATGTTTATAAAGGTTCTCAACAGAGTAAAAATAAATAAAAGGAACTTTTTTCTCGAAGCTTAAAAAATTAATTTAAAAAAAAACATAACAAAAACACAATTTTTATTCATATTGTTTATCGAAGTTAATTAGTAACTTAGGTACGTTTTAAAACAGCGACAATAGGACGATGGGTCTGATCTTACTATCAACAATGTTGGCTCGCAGCCAACTTTTGTGACGTCAAGAAGACAGGAGGTGATCGACCTAACTTTAACAAATAGATACTTTAAGGCGGTTACCAAATGGAGGAGTCTTCGGAGGTATCCCTCACAGACCATAGATATATCGAATTCCAAACGAATGCAAAGCCATAACTTTGCAGGAGAGAAAAACCAACTGGATACGCTTCAGGGAGGAAATGGGAAAAACACTCAAAACTGAAACCAAACTCATGAGGAGACAAAAGGTAGAGGAAGCTGTTCATGACCTGAATAGTGCCATTACTAGCTGTTTTGAACTGACGTGCCCAGTAAGCAAAACCCTGGCAGAACGCCGATTCCCTGGTGGAGCTCGGAACTGCAAAGAATCCGAAAAGAGGCTAGAAAGCTTCTAAATAGGTCACTCAAGACTGATTTGGAGGCAGACTGGAATCTCTACCTATCGAAGCAGAAGGAATATAAGAGGCTAATTCGGGTATCGAAAAGTGCTTCTTATAGGAATTTCTGCTAAAAGATTGAAACACTGGGTGAAACTAGTAGGGTGGTTAAAGTTCTGAAAAAGGGCAAACCAGTCAAACTGGAATCACTTAGAAAACCTTATGGCACCTTCACTTAGACGAAAGCGGAAATCTGCTGGTCATCTGCTGGAGTCTCACTTTCCGGGTAACCAGATTACAATTGGTTCACAACCAGCCCCTAGTACCGAGACTGTAAGCGAGCTACAACAAACAACTCGGCGTAACTGGTATGTTGCGTAGGCCGTGGTAACGGATGAGGCCATTAAATACGCTTTTTCGTCTTCTGACGGCTTCAAGTCACCTGGTACGGACGGAATATACCCAGCCATGCTGCAACAATGTACAAATCAGTTGCTACCGACTATGAAGAGAATCTTCAAAATTGGCAGAAGTGACTATAACTACTCGCTCGCCAAGAGCTTTAGACCAATCAGTCTGACTTCCTTTTTGCTGAAAAGCATGGAAAGGCTGGTCGAGGTTTACGTGCGCAAAACTGCTTTGCGATTGCGCCCACTATCTCAGATGCAACATGCCTATCAAGGCGGAAAAGGGCGCGCTTGATAGAAAAGAATACGCGATGGGCATTTTTATCGATATTCAGGGTGTTTTGGACAATGCGACTTTTGATAGTATGTGCAGCTCTGCCAGAGAACACGGCGTAGACGAACCATTGCATTGGTGTTGTGGATTAAAGTAATGCTAATGAATAGAATGTTGGTTGCGGATGCGTATTGTGGCCGTTATGTTATAGCGGGGGTAAACAGAGGCGCCCACAAGGCGGCGTTCTGTCTCTACTGCTGTGGTGTATGCTGGTCGACTTTCTGTTAAACGCACTCAACAGCTCTAATGTATACGCTCAGGCGTACGCGGATGATGTTGCCGTGCTTTCTGTTAGATCATGCCTAGCGACGTGATCGACGAATGGTGCACTAGGAATGCGCTCTCGGTCAATCCTCTTAAGACTTAGGTTGTTGTCTTTACGAGAAGAAGGAAGCTGATCGGGTTGACTCAGCCAGTGCTGAAAACCGTCACAATCCAACTCCAACGTGCAAATCTTTTCATATCCAATGTTCATATCCAAAAATGTCATTGGATATAGGACATTTAAGCACAAACTTTACATAATTATAATGCCAGTATAAAATTTGTGCTACTGCATACAAAAATGGATATAGGACAAATAAGCATAAAATTGATCGACAAAAATTGGTCTATAGGACAAAATCAATTTTTTTATTTCGAAAACTAAAAGAGAAAGGACAATTCCGATTTCAGCAATCGAAAGAGCATGACCGAAAATATAAGATGGCATTTATAACTCATTTTCGGCCAAAATGGTCTGTAGGAGAAATAAGAACTCACGTGACGATTTGTTTTTCAGTTACCTACTCAATACTAGAAGTAATAAATAATAAATATTAGGCATTAACGGCCCATAGTGGGCCTAAAACCTAGCTTTTCCAACCATTTTCTTTGTGAAGTGGAGGGGACCTACAATTTTACGCCGAGTACGAACGGCAGATTTGAGAAGCTTCTCATGACAATTGATACTCTTGGATGTTTGTCAGACGTTCGCAAGAGGTGGGGGAGTGGAAAAAACTCAAGATGTTATTTGGCCCCGGCAGGAATTGAACCGGGGACCTTTCGATTAGTAGTCCGACACACTAACCATTGAGCCACTGCGCCCGACAAATGCTAGTAGTACCGTATCTGAAATGTCTGGCATTCATTTGAATTTCGTCCTTAACCTAGGCAATTTAAATAACCACCATTAATATTTGTTATGCAGGAAACATCTAGCGAAAGCATTACAATTTTATAAAGTATTCGTCATGCATACAATATCAAATGACGAAAAGTATGTTCGTTAATAATAACATGCCGCACCACACGCGTATCGCATATCTCACTTGGAATTCACAATTCACACAATGTTATTCTGCGCCGGATGAGGCCTGATAGAGTCAACTGTACAGCAACAAATCGGTGTGGGTTTCGCCAATCAACCTTACATCTCGCACGGAAACACACCCAAACATACTCGGTACCAAAAAGCTTCAACCTATTTTGTAGCACAGAAACTGATTCCACTGGGGTGAATTTGCTATTTTTACTGGTGCGCTTTAATTAGCAATAACGACCTGGAATCAGGACCGACATGTTCGGCATTATGGCTGTGAGGGAACGTATCTGCTCGAGTTGCTTTAGGGAAATTCGAGTGTTGTTCTACGGGTAATTTTTGCATTGTCACATATTAGCATTTTAGCAGCTCACATTAATTAGCTCACGAAGCTGCTGGTAAATGTCTATGAGTTGCAGTGCTGGCTCTGAAATTAAGAGCAAAGATGCAAATAAAGTGCTAATGATTGTGGTTTTATATTTCAGAATATGAACGCATGTATTATGTATTTAGTGTTTCTACTCTTAATGCATAGTCTACACAAAGTAATAAATTGCTCTAAAATTTATTTCCAACAGAATGGTTTCCATTAAGATGCATTTGAACGAATTTCGAATATGCCACTGTTACAATGAGTGTGGCTCTATCGTGATTGCGTAAATACAATATGAAGTAGGGAAATGTCAGAATATTTAGTCAGATATAGCTATTATGTGCTTACATAAGAGAGCAAATTCTGGTTTCTCTATAAACGAAGTCATAATGTTTCACCATACTGGACACGCATAAGTCAGAATTGGAGGTATGAAGACTTGATAACATGATCTTCACATCGGGTGTCAGATAACTGGAAAAGAAAATGCATTTAAGACACATAAATGCCGCTTTTCCTTTTTCAACTAAGTGTTTTTTCAACTACGTGTTCACTACAGTACAAGAACATGTCCAAATGAACACCTAGATACCTACTTCATTTCGATACAAAGCCCGTTGGAAATTGTTATTCGTATTTTTCACCAATTCTATCACACACCTGAATTCCCCTTTTCTTGCTGGAAGAAAATAATTTCACATTTCGCAAAGTTAATTTTTAACTTCCATTCTTAGCAGAATGGCCGGCCAACCGATGTAGGTTTGACGCTCGGATATCTACGAGTAGTATCCTCGAGCATAATGTAAATGCTTTCTATATATACCCCAAAGCATTCCCGAAATGTAGATAATAAATAAAAGTGGTGCCCTATCTGTGTCCTGTGGCAACCCATTTACGATATTAAAAACCTAAGCTATTGTATATTTTCATTTTTCTCTGTTTATTTTGGGAGACTTAATATTTTAAAGAATAATCATTTGGCAAGAAAACTGTTAACCTTTGGTCTGCTGATTCTTTCATAACTTAGATGAAATATTTAATTTAATAATGCTTCTATTGTTTGTTCATCAGATATGAATCTCTTAACAATAACATCTTTTCAAAACGTATTATCAAGTCTTTTGTGTGAGGTGAGGGGTCATATAGGTATCATAATACAATGTGCTTTGAAATGCATCATACACTATGGTATTGTATGACTGTACCTAAGCTCATCAAAAGAAAGAATTAAAAAAAATAAAAGCGACACAAAGCCCACCGTAACCATTGGCTTCTTCTTCTTAAGAGCTCATATCATAATAATAACTTAAGTGCGAATCATTGTTATAAGTAGGTTTGCTGTCGTTAACTTCTGTAAACAAGACTCCATATAAATAAAATGAAAATATAAAATAAGTATTATTACACCACATCTAACAGTTTAGTGATTTAAAAATATATTTAGTAATATAACGTACATTAGTATTAAGAATGTTATGTATTGCAAAAACTTGAGCATGTTTGATATCAATAGAAAGCACTTAAATTGAAGTTCATATATACGGTAAGGAAAATATAACCTTGTTACTTAAATTTTTTGAATAATAACTATTTGACCCCAAAAATATAAGCACATTTTTAAAAAAAGTATATTAACCTTAAAACTCTTTAATAGAGAAGGTATAGGGGCTATCCTCTCAATTGATAGAGCTATTTATAGATTTAATTTGAAGTAACATTAAAGTAAAGATGTATTAGTTTTGAAAATATTGCATCATATTCAAATATTGAATATCCCTTTTGGTCCTTTCCACTTGTTTGCACCGAAAATCACATTGTATTTTCGTTTCTAAAGTATGGTTTCAAGTTTCTTTTTTTAATTTGACACTAACTTCCCTCTCTGTCTCTAATTCTCCTTCAGTCAGTACATACATACCTCCGTCCCTTTACGCTTGACTAACTTTAGGAAATATTAGAAACTTATTTCAAAATTAATGCTGTGTTGCCAAACGTTCGTTTTTTGAAAATAATGAAAAAATATTTGTTTTCTGATGAAGCACATTTTCATTTAGGCGGTTATGCACATACAATTCGGAATTGTCGAGAAGCCAATGCATCTGCATTGAGTAACAGTTTGATACGGATTTTAGAATGATGCCACCTCATTGGCCCTACTGGAAACGTCATTTCGGTCAGCGGTGTGTGCTACAATAATTTCCGAATTTTTGTGGGCTAAAATTGATGACATTAACTTGGACGATCCTTAGTCTCAGCAGCATGGCGCATCATGCCCATCAAATAATCGATCTTTTACGCTCTAAGAATGCTGCGATGTCAACCAGCTTGACTTTTTAAAAATTTTAAATTTTACATGATGGGAGAAATTAAAAGTAATTGGAAAGCTTTTTCAGGATATATTAACCCGGGTGGACCTATTTAATAAAGTTTTAAAAGATATTTTAAAATTGTGTTTTTTTTCTTTTTACTCAAACCGTAAATGTTCTAAGTGATTATTTTAAAGCATATAGGTCTGCAATGGGGTGTTTGGTCCATGCCAATCATTAACAAAATACTGGTTGTGTCATGTGTACCATATCTATCGTTGTTTTGTACGTATATGCTAATTACTAATGTAACCGACATTCAGTCCATATACAATCATACATTCAAACGCAGCGTATCGTTTTGTCTATCGGAGTGGATAGATAAAACGGCACGCTATGTTTGCTGATGTACAGAGTATACTTGTGTTTCTGTCTGCAAGCTGAGATGGAATTTTTAAATATAGACTCTTAGGGGTCTTTCTTATAATTGTAACATTTCTTACATTGCCCGTATAGGAGATTCATATACAGAGTTCTCCTATTAGGAGATGAACACAAAAAAGGAATGAACACATTGCATTATTTGTCAATTTTTTGCATTTTGTGCCCTAGACCAAGAGATCACCATAGTAATATCAAAATCTATTTTTTAACGGTACTAACTGACGCGCCCGGCTTTGCTGGGAGTGTTTATTAAGAAGCAAAAACTGAAATGGAAATGCCACATTCAAAATATCAAAAAAAAAATTTTGTAAACTAAATATTTAATTACCAGCGGAAGGTAACGACGTTGCTCGGTTTTTATATTGAAAATACTTTAAATTGTTCTATTCAACATTGAGTTTGCAAGACTGAAAATAAAACAAATAATATTTTTGAACTTTTCAAAATTTATTTTGCAGAACTAAAAAAATCAATTAGCTGCTTCGAGTTTTGAAGTAAATACAGTATGAACTGTACGTTGTACGTCCCTTTAACAAAAAAAAAGCGACCAAGTGCGAGTCGGACTCGCCCATGAAGGGTTCCGTAGCAGCAAGTAACATCATATAAAAGTTCTTGTAGTTCGTTGTAACTTTGATCGATGTTTTAATAATAGATAAGTGGCGGTTTACGATTTATGACGTATTTAAAAAAAAAAAAATACTTACTAGATGTCGTTCAAACCAATTTTCGTTGGAAGTTTGCATGGTAATGTACATTATATCGTTGTTTTAGTTTTATCATTCACTTATTTTAGAAGTTACAGGGGGACACACATTTTACCACTTTTGAAGTTTCTCTCGCGCAAACTATTCAGTTTAGAAAAAAATGATATTAGAAACCTCAATATCATTTTTGAAGATCTATCCCCGTATGGGCTTGATGAAAAAAATTGTTTTGAGTTTCAGTTCTAAGTATGGGGAACCCCCAAAATATTTTTTTTTCTGTTATTGTGTGAAAATCCTAATGCTGTTCACAGAATACATCTACTCGTACTTACCAAGTTTCAACAGTATAGTTCTTATAGTTTCGGAAAAAAGTTGCTGTGACATGCCCGGACAGACAGCAGACAGACAGACAGACAGACATGACGAATCTATAAGGGTTCCGTTTTTGACATTTGGCTACGGAACCCTAAAAACTATATCTTAAATTAAATTTCAAACAATTTTGTTTTATTTTTAGATGAACCTGAATAATAAATTTCGTGCATTTTCAAAATTTGAATGGTTACACTGGAAAAAGAAGCTCTTGAAATGTTTCTTTACAAAATTTTAAAGTAATAGACAAGGTTTGGCAGCTGTGTCAGAACAAGCTGATCCCTCTATACTCATCCCGCCTTGCACACTCAGGCTTGAAGCAGTGAAAAAGGCAATAGAGAGGCGAACCTTAGATGGGCGGCACTAGATACTTACCACACCACAAGAATGCTATGGCCAACCTTCAATGGAGCCAGAATCGAGAGTCTCATGAAAAAGGATAGGAAATCACTATCCACCCTCGTAGGTATATTAACGGGGCACAATACTCTGCGGTACCACATGAAGAAGAATTCTGAACAGGCTGTGGCGACGAGGAAGCTTTGGAGAATACAAGCCACATCCTATGTCACTGCCCGGGCCTCTAACACATCAGGTACAGATTCCTGGGGAGACGTTTCTTCCATGACCTCGACGAGCTCTCCAGAATACCGATAGACAGGATAATGAACTTCACCAAATCCAAAGGATCGTTTGTATCGAACAACACAGTGAGTAATTAATCTCAGCTTTTATAGACAGGGTTAAAAAATGAGTAAGGGAAAACCGTCCTACCCCAAGGGGCATCACAATGGGTCGGTATTGACCTGAGTGTGGCACTAAGACAGCCCGCCTACCTAGCCTAACCTAAGTGGAAAAAAGTTGAAGTGGAAAGATACGATAAACCTTTCAAAAATGTTTGAACAATTTTTTTTTTTTCAAATTTCTCATATTAATTGAGAATGTACGAGTAGTAGAGTTCAAATTCTTTTAGGTGGCGCCGCACATCCGAAAAACAGAAAACTCCGAAAGAAGTTAGAGTCAAAATTAAAGCGAAATTTTACCTGCAATCCAAGAACAAAACTCCACTCAGTATTATCTTGTCAGTGAACCGAGAACTCAGTATAATTTGTTAAGATTGAAAGCCAGATGGCACTGAAATCAGTTAGAGGAATGAATAAATTCAGTGTAGGTTGGTACTCGTAATTTGATGTGTTCTCAAGTATAGCTTTTTTGTTTTAAAAGTATAAAAAGCGTGAGGCGGATATTTAAGACATTAAATTATCTACATTTGCGAGCTTAAACAAATTGTTTGTCTTCTGAAAATTCGTGGAGTTTTTTAAATAGACCTGTTCACCTACAAACCCTGCTTATGATGTACAGTTTTACATATATGTACGAGTATGTATAAAAAATTAATTTGTTGCCTTTAAATTTCTTTACTGATGAATAGTACATACAAGTTGTGGCAATGGTGTAGAGGTTTGCGTATTGGCTTGTGATTAATGCGGTGCAGGTTCAATCCCAATAGAGAATAACATACGCCACTATTAAAAAAGAGAAATGAATAACACCTCGTTTCTCAAACCTCTACACAAAAAGAGGATTTCTACCTGGTATTACAATGGACCGTTACCGATTCAACGTGCCCTGGGATTTTAATTTTTTTTTTTTTTTAAATACAGGGTGGGCAAAAGTAATGTCATGTCATAGTGTAAAATGGTTGTCATTTTCTTAGAAAAGAAAAAAATGCGCCTCTTTTTTTTAAGAAAGTTTATTTTGAGGGTAAAATTGATGACATTAAATTGAAACAATGATATCGGTCAAATAACCACCTCCTCAGTTGACTTTTTTATTGCATTTTTTGTGGTTTCATCGGAATTTTGCGATTTTCCGCGATTCTTCCGCGATCTTCAGCAGTAAAGCGTTCCATTGCTTATTATACCCTATTCTTAGTATCTTTAGGTATATTTATTTCGACTCATAATTTGTCACATACTTTAATATAGACCCCCGCGTCGGCAAAAATTAGGCATTTAAACTCGAGCTTGAAAGCTGAAATTTAATCCATATCCTCTCTAGGGGCTCGAAATTATTAAGTTTAAGATTTTACAAAATCCGCCCACAATCTCAATTTTAAAAAATTATCGAACAAATCGAATTTTGAGCTAGAGAGCTGAAATTTTGAATTTAATGTCTTTAGACCTCCAAAATCCTTGAGATTTATTTTTTTTTAAATTGCCCACTGACACGCCCACAAATCCAAAAAAAAGTTTAATAGAAAAATCAAAGTTTGCGCCAGGAACCTGAAATTTATAATATATATTCTTTACGACCCCTTTATACTCATGTTTAAAGATTGTTAAAACCCAGTGACACGCCCACTATTTAAAAAAAAACCGTTTTGTTGAAGAAATCATTGTAAATGAAAGTCCTATTCTTCGCTAACACAGATGTTAGAAGTCTATCGCGCTTCTTTAGAAGCTCCAAATTATTTTAGCAAGTAGTGGTCGAAACTCCTGATCCATGTGGTATCACAACAGACCTCATTGGTCTAAGTGTGTTGGCTTTCAGCTAATAGCCACCTTAACCTAACCTATTCTTCTCTTAGTATGTAGATAAAGTCGTTTTGTACAATTCCTTTATATAATTTTGTTTGCCACGTCCATTTTTTAGGGGCGTTCTTTTTACAACAACTATGTTTTTTCGATAAATCTCTTAAATGTTGTATAGCAAAATATGTAGTGTGTGTCGTAGCTATATAAGCTTGAAGAGATGATGGCAACAACTAAAAAGGCGAGTGGATATCTTGTGTGCATACCAGACAAAATGGTGAAACGCCGGAAATCGTAAGCGTTTTTTGGACGTTAAAACAGAAAAATATGCATTCTGGGTAGATTTTCACAACTTTATCAAGAGCTTTTGTTTGTTAGCAAAGATTTGAACGAACATATCGGGAAGTCAAACGAAGACCATATGAAGTCTGCCTTGGAGGACTGGGATATGTTTGAAGCAACTCTCCTAACCCTGTTCAAGTCAGACGGTGTTATCGTTCTATCTACGTTCGTCAAACCAAGCCGGCACCTGAACAATTACAGCAGTTGCGGAAATAAATATCGATAATAAATAACGTTTCATGAAGCCTCGGGTTCAAGAAAATTATTCCAGATAATAGCCTCGTAAGGGAAATGAAGAATATTCTGACCCTTCCATTGCGCTAGCTAACCCAACGGCAAAATCAGCAGATAGAATGATTTAACTGTCAGCAAAATACAAATCGATGCGGGGCGATACCTCATTTGCTATCGCGCAATCGGTATCGTATTGATAAAAGTTAATATTTTTATATTTTTAGAGTAACTTGAGGCAAATATTGAATCGTCGAAACGATATCATTTAGACGAAAGTGATTTTGAATGTAACGTAAAGTATTGATATCAATATCAAAAACAATATCGTCAGCCTTACTGGAAAGCTTTGTCAAGTGCTTTTGAACGGATTTAATCTCAAGAGCCACTAGGCCTAGGGCGCTGAAATATCGATGTTAAATTTCTTAAGCTTCAAGAAATGGAAAAATAGGTAAATTTATTGATAATTATGCTTAGAGAAAAATCAGGTATAACTAGGCGGGCAATAATAATATGATTGAAATCACAGGTGGCTGCTTTCTCTGTTAAAAATTAATTGCATAGCAAAGCACGGGTCCAGCTGGTTATGTTAGCCTTCAACTGATTGGATCACATTGATATAAGTGTGATGGGTGCAGGTTTACCATGCATCGTTAACCCATTTACCTTTGTATGCATCGATTTTTTTTTTTATTAACTTATATCGCTTATAACACTGAATTAAGCCATCATAATTAGACCTTTTATTTTGCATCTAAAATTTCAAATAGATATCAATAAAGCTGATGGGATTTAAGGGATTTTTTCGAGAATTTTGTTGTTCAAAAATCTCGTGATTCCCGAAACATATTGACCGCTTTCAACCCTTTCACAATTAAAAGTCGTAGTTCAAATTAAACTAAATTTGAATAAAAAAAAAAGTTCGTAAAAGCTCTTAAGACAAATGCAATTTCCCTCCTACTCATGAATATCTAGCACATATACCATATTAAGGCTAGAATTGCTATTGGTATGTTAGTGCCAGCCAATCGTTAACCAATAACAAGCCAAATTGAATAACTTAATTAATTAGCCTCAGGAATTGACATATTGCAGCCAGCCATCTTCATTTACGATGGAAATGCAATTCTAGTTAACTCGTCTGTCAATTATCTTTGTGGGTTATATTAGCTGCTTTACTCTCCTTTCCACCTCCACAATAGTTACAGTGCACAATTCCTTATAACGGATTGACGCAGTTAGGTTGTTGCTTACTTACGAGCAACATGCTCGTATGTCTGTTGCATGCGTGCACTATGCAACAGACAGGTGTCACAGGACGAAGGTTTCTCCTACGGTCAAAGTATGGTCGCTGTATGGTTGATGCCCTGCAATTTGAATCCAATTGGTAGGTTTAATTTGTATTATACCAAAACCGTTTTCGATAATAAGACGTGAGTAGACAGATAGGCAACTGCTGAAAAATTTAATAATATAAAACAAATATTATATTTAAGCGCACTTACTCATCCAGAATATTCATATTGACCGGAACGATAATTAACTCTTCGTAAGAGGATATTTTCTCGATGAATTTTTTGTTCCGTGATTGCAGCATACTTAATGGCATTCGAACAAATAGTGGATCACTAGTTTAGGGACTTAGTCTACAAAGTTCTTTAAATGGACTATATCAATACTTCAACTACGGTAAGCTACAGCCAGACAGGGAATATATAGTTTGCGCCCCATTTCAACTGCTGGTATTAAAAATTGAAAGGATGTGATGCGAAGGAGAGATTTTAGATTCTGTTTTCACTAGATATCTTTTAATTAAATGATTTATCCCCATCACGGGTAATTTAATTATGGCGAATTGCAATTTAATTAAAGAAGTAGGTAAGTAACGGAAATCCCTTTTTTAATTAATTTCACTCAGATGTTGGAACGATTTTAATGAATAAGTTTGAGCCCAAAGCAATTTGAATTAATAAAAACAATTTCAGTTTTACTTGGACTGATTTGAAGCATAAGTCACAGGTAGCAATTTCATTGAAACACTAATTTATCTAACTGGTTTTAGATACAGGACGCGTTTTACGTATATTTTTACAATTTTTGTTTTTGCTTTGATTTTTCATTTATCTTTAAATATTTAAAAAAAAGGTGGTCAATAATAGGAAACGATTGCAAGTATCCTGCATCCAACCAAAGGTATAGTGTTCCATTGAATTATTACAAATAGCAGAGGGCCCATTTAAAATCGCCATAAAGATTTTCTTCGCGGCCGGAATAGTATTTAAATAATCCATTCAATTTAGCTTGGGGCATTTAAAAAAATTCTCAATGGTTTGTGATTAAATAAAAATAAATTTCCCAAACATTTCCATATGAATTGGTATCGTGAAAAACAGTTACTACTTTTATAACACAACCTGCACAAGTAAGAGTGGCAGACAATATTTTTTTATTTTTATTTATTTTGTTTATTAAATTAATCTACAAGCCGCTGAAAGCTAACAGATATTTAAGGTATACATATTAATTAAAAAAGAAAATATGAAAAAGCATCCCCTTAAATTTATCTCTAGATAAACATAAATCAAAATTCATTGAATGATATAATTGTTCTAGATAAAGGTTCATTACACTCGTATTTAGTTCTGTGCGCGTTTTGAAAAAGAAAATCTCTAGATCTAAGTAATCTAGCAGGTACGTAGATAGGTGCTATTGAGAGAAGGGGTGGACATTTAATATTATTACTTAGTATAACTCTTACAAATATTACATCAATGTAAATCAATGGTTCGCCGGGATGTTAATGACTTAATTCTAAGTAATTGGCATCTGGCTGAATTCTCTGGGCGGAAATTCCAACGCATTTTGAAAAATATTAGTCTCGTAAAAGGTTTTTGTAGGTATTCTTTTGATGCGATCGGAGTTAGTTTTGTACGCGGGATTCCAAATGACATCGGCATACTCAAGAAGCGATCTTACCAATGAGAAATATAGAGTTAAAAGGGCATATGGATCCTTAAAATCTTTACAGTTCCTGTTAATAAAACCAATGGCAGAATTCGCTTTTAAAACAATATTGTCAATAATGACTTCTGAAACAAAATTTGGAATCGAGAACAACGCCTAAATCTTTGATTTTATCAACCCTACAAAGTAGATTAGAGTCAATTACGTAATCAAATTGCGAAATCAAACTCAATTTTGAGAAGGTTATCGCATTACACTTCTTTATGTTAAGCTTTAAATCATTAGAGTCACACCATTCTGAAATAGAATTTAGATCTAGCTGAACTAGGCGGCAGTCCTCTATGCTTTTAATTTTTAGATATAGTTTCAGATCATCGGCGTATAATAGACATTGGCAGTGCTTAATAGCCAAAGTAATGTCATTGATAAAAATTAATAAGAGCAATGAACCTAAATGGCTGCATTGGGGAACCCCAGAAGTGCATTTAATCGATCTGGAGCAGACATTGCCTATGCGTACTTTATGATACACAATGATAAAGACAAAATTTGAAATTACCTTACAAATTAAGATGGCCGAAAATGCTGTATGCATATTTAATTTTTTGTGTATTATTGTGTTAAGAGATTGCCCCTACAAAGTAACATGGATTATGACATATTTTTCAGATTATTGGCTACTTCTGCCGAAATGTGAAGGGCGATGTATGCAGCCTACACTACTTGAAGAAAAAACTGATGTCATTTCAATATTGTGCTTATAATAAGCTGGATCACACATTTATAAGTTAAAAGTATCGAATGACGCCTTGAATTACAGAATTAAACAAACAAATCGTTGACCTCTATGACATAAGCTCAGATAAGCTCAACCCGATAACTTCCAAAATATTTCAGTCGAGTAAGCAATGCAACCAACGTCAAGAGTATTTCTTCCTTTCTTTAACTAGTGGCCCTAGTGGCCCACCTATGGGGTACGCTCATAGCGATTTTTTATTAATTCTAATTGAGTCAAAAATAATTATGCATTATGAAGAATGATTAAATGACTTTATGGTTTCAATACGATTCTATGCATTAGGGTTGCTCGGCAGCTTCTTACGAAGCCCATCCTCTCGGTCCTATTTGTGGCCACTCTTTCGAGCATTTGTGGCTTTATTTCTAGAGTAAACACCTCCTAACCATTAATGTATTATTACCCTTGAATCCAGTCCTCAGAAACTCAATGATTTGAATGGCAGTAAGGCACGTTGCTGATACCATACATCTTGAGAAGCATTGACCTATGTGAGCTCCGGCCTGATTTTTGAAAAAATAAGGGCCGATGATGGCAGCCAGGGGTCTCTTGCGGACTTGCAATTTTACTTAAGGCGATGCCGACAATGCTGGGATACTGCAGCCTTAATTCCTTCACGATCCCGGGTACGCTGCTTTCAGTTGCCTAGACTCAACACCAATGCGATAGGTTGGTATTTAAAATGAAGGTTCGGTCTTCATTGCCATTTCGAACCCGAGGGATGTTAGTCGAAGATCGTCTTCGGTGGATCATTATTTTCTACGTGTTTTATCCGGCAAGGAATTTAGCTTTCTCTCCTTTTCGGCTTATCGTGCAGCAGTCGGTGTTATAAAGCAGAAGTGAAGGTATCAGTGTTTTATAGAGCTTACACTTGATCATCTGAATTAGGAGTTTGAACTCATTTGTTTTGTCAAATCGAAACAACAACATTTTCCTAGAGTAGTTCTTCGTCAGATTTCCAATAAGGTGTCGTTCGTGGAGTTGATGTGCACCCCTAGTTAAAGCCGTATCCCTACGGCAATTGAAACCCTTGCGATTAGTAGTCCAACATATTAACTACTGTTCCACTGCATCAACCACCCCCCCCCCACAAATCACAGTATTAATCTAGAAAACCCATGTTTCTCGCATGGTCAATTGTATGTGGCCTGTTCCTGTGTTGAAAAACCATCTGCCCCGTTTGTTTACGCGCCAGGTAATCAAACAAAAAATATCGTGTACCATAAAGTACAGTAATAAAAATAAAACTTAATTTAGAATGAATAAAAATAAAATGAAATATAATAAATAGGTATCATAATAAGAAATCAGAAATTGTAATTTTCATTGTGATTTTTTAGTGACGATTAAAAGAATTTTAAGTGTTTTATAATTTTTATTTTTTGACATAATGTAATTGTTGACTTGTCTAATTTTATTTAATTTTTTTATTTTTCTAGCTGACCCGGTGCTCCGAATAGCAGAATAAAAAAAAATAAAAAATTAAAGAATCGACTGTTAGGCGGTACGAAGTTTGCAGGGTCAGCTAGTATAAAATATAATTGTGAATTGCATGGATTAATTGTAGTACTAGCACTTAGTTTATAGTCTTTCAAAAATCTACTACAACTGCTGAATTTAAAATCTAACAGCTTTTTTGCTGCATATAAGAAGGATTGGGAGAGAAGTTAAAGATTATAGTTGGTTGAATCGCTTCACGTAGAGGTCAAATAAAGAACTTGTTATAACGCTGTTGAAACCGCAGTCTTTTATTCGTTCGCACCCTTTTAGCAATTTAAAAATTCAAGTTGAATTAGTCGAAGCTTTATAATCGAAAGTTCGTAAAAACTCTTGCGAATTAACATTCCTCTTTAGCCACGATAGGAGTTCTTGTCTTTTGACTATAGACGTTGTTAGGAACACGTCAATTAAAGATGGATTACTACTCGACAGAAAGCAGGTGGGCTAACGAGTTATAATAATAGACATACAAAATTAATCACAAACGTATTTGAAATTTTTCGACACTCGGTTATTTAAGAGAACGCATAAAATATTAAGCAACATGAATTTTCTAAAAAATAAACAATCTTTAAATTACCATTTTCCGCTTATTCCGTCGTTCCATGTGGAATTAAAGAAATTTTCAATTTTGCTTTGTTTTGTGCAGACTCGCTTGTTCAGTAATACGTTGCTTGTAAGCCTCTAGAGCGTCAGAACATCGTCTAAGGAAGCATTGGTTTGCTCGGCCCATTATAAGTTTATATTGTCAGCAACATAAAATTGAAGTTCGCCGAACTTTATTCAGTCAAAGAAAACGGAAACAACAGCACAATCTCGATGAAGAGATGGATGATCCACGACCAGACACAACTACAGCAGCACGCTTGCGGTTGCACTGCATCCACTCGACGGTGGGGTGTGTCTTTGCTGATTATTGGCCACCTGAAGGAACAAAAATTATCATGCCAAAGTGAGAAAGAGGGAGAACAAAAGAAGAGATAAGAATGATTCAAAAGATCCTTACACACCGAAGGATTCGCATGAGAGCACACTGACTCTATCCATCCATGGTAACTAGTGGGAATCGTTTTTTTTTTCGGATGAGCACTGAAGCAGATATTGTTACATCTCAGAGAGGTTTTGCGGATGTCAGGTGAAATAAAGGAACTACAAAAAGAAGAAAAAGCTTATATGGAACCATCTCTTATCAGCGTTGTGGTAGATGATGATTTACTACCTCAAGGAACCCGCCCTACAAAAAATATGGCAGCGGTTACCGTCCGTTATTGAATTTGTCCCTGTTCCGATCACATACACTTCTGATTTCACACACACACCTCAACAATTATATTTAAATTACCACATCTTTATTAAAATAAAAGGTATTCAAAAAAATCTTAAACTTAAGCGGCCCTTACACAGTCAATCGAATAACATCAATCACTAGCATGTGTTTGTGAAATCGTGTCACACACATTTGGTGAAGTCTGATTGACGAAAGCAAGTTTGATTTTGCATGATGAACGTCATGCTGATTGATATGTGTAAGGGTTGGATTGACGTAATTACTTCATTATGTTTTGTGTCACGGAAGTGAAAATATGTCTGGCGCCAGCGGAAAATTGAAGGACGATGAAGACTGAGCATTTGTATCGGAATAAATTGAAACGTTTCGGTCATTACCGAGTTTATGCGATGTCAAATTGAAAGATTGTAGCGACCGAAACAAAAAAATGGAGCAATATGAAGTTTTACTGCAAAAGTATAAAGAAAAGTATGCTGATGCACAAAAAGCGGATGTCACCAGAAAAATAAATACGTTGAGAACTAATTTTCGGCGCGAGCTAAAACGTTTAAATTAATTAAACGAAAGCGGACCCGGTGTTGATAATTTCAGTGAACCAACTCTTTGGTATTTGAATGAAATTAATTTCGAATCTCCGTGTTCATCTCGTGCAAGAGCAATATGCAATACAATCGTTAGTTTCACTCATCGCACATCCGTACACCACGAAAACTCACAAAAACTAAAAACTTCACGTCAATCGATTGAACTGTGTAAGGGGTAGCGTCAATCCACACATACACGCTGCATGATTTCAATCGATTGACCGTGTAAGGGCCGCTTTAGGTATAGAAACAATTGCACAAATTCCGCTACATCATTGATTTGAGTTGGCTATATTTATATGTACACATATATGCACTTGAGATTAAGTATAAAATTTGTATCTTTGTGGCTTTGAAAGTTAGGTTATGTAGATCATAAGTAGGTATATAATGATGAAACTATTTGTATTAGGTAGATATAAAATAAACATTATGTGTTAGGGTAGTTTTAAATCTAAATTTATATTATAGAATTCTTTTAGGTTATGGCATTATTGTTTAGCAAGATGCACCAACATATATATATAAATCAAAACCAAGTCACACTGCATAATTGACCACTAAGTACTTTTAAAACTCAACAGTGAATGTGGATTAGCTGATGGTGCAACTGGAATAGACTAGTGTTGAAACGAATATTCGGTTACTATTCGGTATTCGGCCTATTCGGCTCATATCTTGCTATTCGGCCGAAAACCGAATATTGAGTTACTTTCAATTTTTTCAATTAATTTAGGCTTTTAAAACTGAATAAAAACAAAGCCAAACAAAAACTGAATAAAAACAAAGCAAAACAAAATATATATTTCTTCATTGATATGATTAGTTACCTTAAGTTTAATAACAATTCAATAACATTGTTTCGTTTAGAGGTTAGTTGTGATGCAAGAATATCAACTTTTCTGCATTTTTGGGAAGAGGTCTGTTTCTTTATTTTTTATTTTTATTTATTTATTTCGAGAATGCTTAATAACAGTAAGATACAATATCTTATAAGCTAGTCATAAGCTAATTTTACAAATAGAGCGAACGATGTATAAAAAGTATTAAAATAAAAAAAATCCAAGTTACTACTTCAAAAACAATAAAATAATTTGAATTTACAAATTTCCTGAATAATATTTTTTTAAATCTTTTCTTATTCTTATTGCGTTTTGTATTTCTTTAATACGACTAGGTAAGGAGTTCCAGAGACTTGACGCTGAGATGTTAAACTGGAACATCGAGGATGAATTAATTGATGAGATCGATGTGAGGATGCAAATCTAATTTTTTCGAAACAGTATTGCGGTTGGCGTGTCAACAATATATTAGAGAACAATAAAAAACTGCGAAACTTGATATAATTATCAAACGACATATCGAGCAGCCGTGTATCGAGACCAGCAAGTCTGTCGAAACTTCGTACGCCAAAGACATAACGCACTGCACTGTTAAACGCGACATTCAGCTTACGTTTGCTGACATAGTTGCAATTACAATAAATTTCGCAGCCGTAGATCAATATTGGTATTATCAAAGTCTTCACAAGCAATAGACGTGTTTTAACAGGTGTAATCGACTGAGTTACCCATAATGTATGTAGTGCCCCATATACCTTGCCAACAAGTGAATTTATATGGATATCCCATGTTAGGTACCGATTGAAAGTAACTCCGAAATTTTTAGCAGTTTCCACGTACTCAATGGGAGCATTACCCTAAATAAGGAAAAGAAAATAATCAAGATCTAGACTTTTCCTCGATATTACCAGGCACTTAGATTTTTTAGGGTTAAGAATAAGACCATTTAGCTGCGACCAATTTACAATTTTCTCTATGTCTTTGTTTACACAAAAAGCTGCATGCTCAATCAGCCCAAGAGGCCGGCTCATGTACATTTGGACGTCATCCGCGTACATATGCATAGAGCAGTTCTCAATAATTGATGGAAGTTCACTGACGTATATCGAAAACAATAGAGGACCAATGAATCACCAAGTTGGACCGCTTGTTTTCTATTAGTCAAATAAGAAAAGATTAGTCTAGTAGCACTGGGTGAAAAATTAAAGTTTTGCAAAAGCTTCTTACACAGATTAACGTGATTGAATGTGTCAAAAGCTTTTGAAAAATCAAGCAGCAACAAAAACATAACTTCGTCCTTATCCAACGCTTGCCTTATATCCTCAGTGACGCTTAATAGCGCCGTAATACAACTGTGCTTTGCACGAAAACCAGATTGTTTAGAAGTGAGCAACGAGTTTGCCGAAAGATAAGCGCTAATCTGTTTTTGCAGAATCCTTTCAAACACCTTTGACAAAAAGGGTAAGACTGAGATAGGCCTCAATTCATCGCATTTGGCATTTTTGAGGAGAGGAATAATTTTAGCTAACTTCCAAAGGCGCAGATACACACCAGACATGAGGACGGTATTGAAGATGAAAGTAAGGCAGGGCAGGACAATCGGCAGAATCATTTTCAAAAATTTGGGGTGAATTCTTTTATCTTCATAAACAAGTCCTGCTTCACTAAAGGCCCTCTCCGAATGGACACTGCTTGAAGGAGCGGATACATACTTAGCAGCAAGTTGGACAAAACGTTGAGAAAATTCAGTTTTACGTGCAGACCACCAGACATATGGATTACAATTTCTCTTCAAAGTTTTTATGGTCAAGTATTTATCGAGTTCAGTTGCTATGGTGTTTTTTGATGTCGAAGCAATTTCAAGTCCATTATCATCAAAGAAAAGAACATAAACTAAATCGGGCGATAAGAAAAAGCTTTTAGGTTTGTGTCCCAAAAATAGTGGAATTTGTATAGAATGATCTTATGTTCAATCAACCATGTTCGCTCCAACTGTGTTCGTACTTTTCAGAACTTTATAATCTGGCCGAATAGTTTGGCCAAATATTCGGCTATTCGGCCACAGCCATGGCCGAATATACTATATTCCTTTCAACACTAGAATAGAGTGATAGAGCGCTGAATCGCTGTTGAATGGATGATTCTGGCGATTGCTGATTGGACTTCTCGCTGCTGTAATGGGTTTTCGCTGGTTGGCTGGTTTTTTTCATGTGTTTTTCGACGCGTACCATGTGACTATTGAGTGTCGATTTTGTACACGCTCAACCTCTTCGATACGGACAGCCTTTGTCTAGTCCGCAGATCTAGTCCACAAATCAGAATGAAAGGCTTTTTTTTTTTGGTGCGGATGGAACTATTGAATCGATTCCCAGGCCGAAATCTATTTTCATTTCTCGACTAAAACCAAACACTTCTTCAGATGATCTCCTGAACCATTTGGTCTCGAGAAACTTGATTCCAAAAGATGACTCAATCAAATGCACCAAAATCAGCAAGGCTGATGGGTTTGTTGCGTCTTTCAAAATTGTTGCCAATTCAGTATATTTTGAAAAGCTGTGCAATAGCACTGCATGGCCTCATAATACATTAGTTAAAGAATTTACACCCCGTTCGACAAAAAGTCGCAGGAAAGATTGTCCGCCCGTGTTAAAAAACCAAGTAGGCTGTCCCTCTACTATCATAATGTAAGGGGACTCCGCACAAAAACGGCTGAATTATATTTAAACTCCCAAGCCCTCTCCCATGATATCTTCTCCTTGACGGAAACATGGCTTAATGCCGGAATATTAGACTCGGAACTCTTCAATCATGAGTTCTCCGTATTCAGAAACGACCGTCATAACAATGACTTGAAAGCGCTTGGAGGAGGTGTCCTGATCGCTGTTCGTTCCAACCTTGAGTCACGAAAGATTGACTTTCCATTTCAACTTAATGTCGAAGTTATCTGTGTAAAAATTACACTTAAGAACAAACATTTATATGTTGTTAATGCGTACATTCCATCGTCTCGTCTATGTTCTTTGTATTCGGAACTTTCTATGGCACTAGACCATATTTTTGACATATCTTGTTGTGACAGCACTGTCTTACTTATAGGCGACTTCAATCTGCCACATATTGGATGGGTACCTTCTGAGCATGATTCTCATTTCATTCCATCCTTTGACTCTGCCCAACAAGAGCTCGCTTTACTTGACAACATTTTGTCTTTTGACTTACAGCAAACAAGCTGTATAAAAAATTTCAGAAATCGAACTCTCGATCTTGTTTTCTCTTCTCAGTCTCTTAGTACTGTGGTTCTGGAATCCCACTTCAGTTTAACTAACATAGATAACAATCATCCACCCTTGGATGTATTTATTGAACTAGGCGCACATTTGTATGAAAATAGTAATTCGTATGACCGTTCGCAATCTTTTGACTTTCAAAGGCTTTCTGATGAAATTAACAGCTTTAATTTTAACCTACTGCCTTATCTAATATTGAAGATACAGTAGGTTCTTTTTATTCTTTGATGGATAAATGCATGAAAAAAGTGATTCCTGTGAAATCCTCTAGGAATCTGAAAACGTCCCATCCCTAGTAATAGGGCTTTGAAGATCTATTTAAAAAGTCTCTGCCACTCAGATCTTAAACTCTATTTCACATTATTCAATGAATTCAAGTCTTTATCCTGCAACTTATATATTGACTATATAAGTAAAATGGAATGCTCTTTAAAATTGAACTCCAAACTTTTCTGGGGTTTTGTCAATTCCAAGAAAAAAACCAATGGTTATCCATCGAAGCTTACTTACAATAGTTCTACAACTGCTGATTGGCTAGACGCAAGCAATATGTTTGCAGATCATTTCATTAAGTCATTTAGGGAGACCCCTCTTCACATTGATGATCAATATTTTAGTTATCTAACTAGCTGTTGCCAAATAAGTTTTAGTAGTATCTCATTCGATTTGGAAACAATTTTAAAATGTATTTCTTCTCTGAAGAATGACTTTTCATCAGGTCCTGATGGCATTGCACCGATTGTTCTTAAGAAATGGAGTCATGCAATTGCTCCATATCTTAAGTATCTGTTTGAATTGTCCATTAGTACAGGTAAATTCCCTAATCTATGGAAAAGTGCTTTTATCACACCTGTATTTAAAAAAGGCGAACGTGGTGATATCACTAATTATAGGCCCATTTCAAAGCTTTCGTGTATCCCTAAGCTTTTTGAACAAATTGTTTGTGAAAAGCTAATATTTTTTTGTCGCAATATAATTTGTAATGAACAGCATGGATTTGTAAGAAACAGATCCACTGTCACTAATCTATTAAGTTTCTTGCTTGATTATTCTAATGCCTTGGAGAATAAGGGCGAAATGGATTGCATATACACTGGCATTCAACCAGCTGTCCCATGAAATAATTGAATTTAAGCTCAGGGCTTTTGGTTTCCCACCATGTTTCATAAAATGGGTTAATTCATACCTTAGATCAAGGGTTTATCAAGTCAAATTTAGTGGATCGCTATCTGTATCTTTCACAGCTCAGTCTGGAGTTCCCCAAGGAAGTCACCTCGGACCAATTTTATTTATACTTGCCATTAATGATGTTAAGACATGTATATATCACAGTAATATCCTGATCTACGCTGATGATATGAAAATATATAAATCTATCACTAGTCAGCAAGACAGAATGTTTCTTCAATCTGACATTAATAGCTTCGCCAATTGATGTGATAAAAACGGTTTATCCCTGAACCCAACTAAATGTCAACATATGACATTCTCTAGAAAGAATATCCCTTCCACCTTTCAATATTCTCTGTCTCAACATATTCTTTGTAATGTTGATAATTTTAAGGATCTTGGGGTTTACTTCGACCCCAAACTGGTTTTTGCTAAGCATATTAATTATATTATTAATAAATCTAATTCTATGCTAGGCTTCGTAAAAAGGTGGGCCAAAGAATTTAATGACCCTTACGTTTCTATGTCATTGTACAATTGTTTTGTCCGTCCGATTCTAGAGTATGCCTTTCAAGTTTGGACACCGTTCTACAACATTCATTCAAATCGAATAGAGGCCATTCAACGTAAATTTATTCGATTTGCACTTAGAGGACTTCCATGGGATGATCCATTTAACCTTCCTCCCTATAGTCAACGTATCAAGCTTCTTCAAATGTTACCCCTTTCTCAACGAAGGCTTAACAGCGATATAATTTTTTTTACAGCAGCTTATATCCGGTCAAATAGATGCACCTGACTTGCTGTCGTCTATTGGCTTTAATTTTCGTGGTGGTGCCCATAATTTACGCAGTGTTGAATTATTGTTTAGCCCCCATCATAGAACGAATTATGGGAGGCATGAGCCTATTAGTCGCATGAGTAGAATCTATAATCTAAATGATCATGTGATTGACTTGCATATTAGTAAAATTAAGCTGAAAAATATTTTGCGTGATAATACCTTAATGTCTTAATTTATTTGCATGATTTGTGTTTGTGTTAGTATTTTATATGTACATAATTATTGTATTTTTAATTGTTTTGTCCTTACTAACATCTGCACTAAATGATGAGCCTGTGGGAGCACTTTTAGTGCCGGCAATTTCTGCTCGTGATAGTTGCTTGCTTTAAGCACTCCACGACACAGAGCTGATAGTGCATAAAAAAAACTAAAAAAAATGCCTTTATCTTGGGTTAATAAGGCGAGTTTAGTTCAGTTACCGTGCCTTTGTGGGTTCAGGATTGAACACCTTTTTTTTGGTCACTGGAACACTCTTTCACAGCAAGCAAAAAAACTATCCGCACTGCTAAGAAAAGGGTAATAATAATTTATTGGCATTGAGTACTTCACGCTTTCACGCTTACCTCAATGAAACAGAAGTATCCCATGTTAGAAAAGGATCTTATATGCCAATGTCACTGAAGCGTTTCTGCAGCTTTTCTTAAGCTTTGACACCGCCATCTGTTAACAATTCTAGAATGAAATTTCGCTCAAAAAAAAACTGTCAAAAATGCCGAGAATGGTGGATTACACGAATTCGTCCTTACAATCCGTTTTGGTGAGAACGCTACCAACAGTGAAATAGATTAGTCGCATCTGTAAATACCATACGAATTTCTCTGTGTTAGAATTGTAGTGTATCGTGTTAAAAAAATTACTGGTTTGCTCTTATGCTAAGTGCGCAGCTAATCTTAATGGAATATGTTCGACTAAAGGATCCGGTTTGTGACGCGGGATATGGAAGCGGCAGTTATTTTTGAGAAGGGTTGGATTATTTGCAAAATAACATTTTACATATCTTTTGAAATACGCCACAGGTATCGACTACAAAATGTTTAGTTGTTGTGAATACTGAGTACCTAATGAAATGGAGTTTCATGTCATAAGAATCGAGGTGTGCAAGTATCGAGTATGTGTAGGAACCTAGTTAATATACTCTGTATTGTTGGTTTCCTAAAGTACCCATAATCGAGTCAAAATCATTTTCTTACACTTAGGTTCCCCAAGTTTTCAAAATATCAAAACTGATCAAAATCGTTACAGCTGTTTTTAAGAAAAGTAGAATATTGAAAGATTCAAAAAACTATTGTATGAATAAAGAAATTTAAAATAATATTTCTAAAATCTGAGTAGGTATGCAAATTTTTTAAAAATGGTAGTGTAAGCTGGGCTATAATTTTTGTTGGAAAAAGCTTAAACTGTTTTGTGATAGAAAAACTGAATACGACATTTTCTTACGCATTTATTTTATACTTCAGCGATCGAAATCGTTAGAATTATTTTTTTTTAGAAAAACAGTTTTGTAAGAACCAGTTGTATGGTAGGTACCGTTACCTAAAATGATTGAGTAAACAAATAAATACCCGCTAGACAACCTAAAAACTCATAATACGATGTTTAAAGAAAATCGGTGGTAGGAGCGTCGGTCACAGACGGAAATGCGGAACACATTTTACTAATATCGTATCTCATACTCAGTTTGGGTTCGAAATTTCAGCACTATTGCAATATATTTTTCTTTAGTATACTAAAGTACATAAACGAGGAAGCTAAAAACCTTCCCCAAACTGGATGGATTACGCAATAAATTACCCATCGAATATTGTTCAAACTTCAAAGTGATATTTCTTTTGGGATAATTATGTACGATTCATCCAAAAAACAGTTATAAAATGCAATTTACAAACTCGTATCCGCAATCGCAACGACCGACATATGGACTATGTACGCAGAGCAAATTTTTGCGTTGGTGACAATTATTTTTGTCATTATTCATTGACAGTACCCTTTCCAAAAGCGATTGGGCATTTTTTGAACCCTTATATCTTTGGTCTGGATACTACTTCAGATCTCAAATATATTTTCAGAATAGGATGTCGTCACCGTATGTTTATGGAAAGTAACAAATTGTGTTGCTATAGCTTTGTTTCTTTAGATTTTATTGATATAGATACATGCAAAGTTGATTAGTTTCGTGAATCTGTAACACAATATCAATAGAAACCCTTGAAATTCGATATGCAAGCTTAGATTGTGGGACTTTATAACTTCCAGCTGAATCAATATGATGTAGAGACTTAGAGCGATCTGAAAATGAAAGGACATAATAATAGTTCGTTTCGTGTGTCCCTTACTTTTTAACAGTGAAGAAGTCGATACTGTTTTTGATGAGAAACAATCGGTGGGTACCTACATTCTATAATTTGCACAAATTCTATTATAAAATTCACCATACATTTTTTGAAATAAATAAATTGGTTGTCACCTAAAATAAGGAGTGACTTCCTTAATTCAGATTTATTTCTTTCATTAAAGAAGGAATTGGTATACCAAAATCACAGACATTTCTCATCGGGGCAGGGTTAACCCATTTTATTCTCACTCATTTTCGTCAACAACCTTGTTAAAAATTGATTGGAGATATTATTTCAAAAATTAAAGATCGGTTTTATTCTTAACGGCTTTCAAACATAAAAAAGGTCTTAAAAAATGAATTTTAAACTGTTTAAAACCGAAGTTTCGATAAATTTATATTTTTCATGAACATACTCATAGAAAGGGAAGAAAATTGTATTTCTTGGACTTTCTGCACAAACTTAAGCTATAATAATATAATCTGCACAACACAACGCTTAATGTAATTTTACATTTCGGCAACCAATTATCAAAAAAAAAATAAAAGTCCAAATTCATTCACATTTCTAGAAAATATTTGAAACCATTTCAATACCCAATGATGTCATTCAAATTCCTCGTATAGGGTTTCTTTTTTACCTCACCGTCCACTTAGGTTTCTTTTAAATGAAAACCTTATAAAATCCACCTAAACCCTTAAATCCTTGGGCTTAGTTTTCCTACGCATTTAACCAAATAATTTCCATATAATGCCACTTTATAGTCGACAAACACAATGGAAAATATGCCCTACACATAGCCAACAATATATCTCTAATATAGGTAGTGAAAGTATGAGATGTCCTTGCTCCACTTGAATGATGATTGTTATATCTCATCAATGTTTTTTTTTTGTTAAATGATGAATGAATCTCTCTCGTCGTAGTTTGTCCTGCCGATCCCTTTGTCTGCATTCCTGCGCTGTGGAAAATATTTTCCATTTAGCTTGGATGTGGCTAAAGAAAAAGACCAACCTAATTTTAGGAGCTTTCGCATATGATAATTATTATTTTTTAAACGACCGTTAAATGCTCATGAAATGATTTATTATGCTTTGCTCATGAGAAATAATAAGTTGCCTTATTTGCGCCTCATGCTTTTTGTTGTAAATTGCAGCAGCCATCCACATCATTCTCTTTAAAGCATTTAACTGCTCACGTTCGTCAGGTAAGCTTTCTTCCAAATTACTGACGATATTTAAAGTTATTTTTCAAATCCATATGCCAAAGTATTTGAAACAAACCACTTATTAGTCTAATAGCCCTCAGCAAATTTTGAGGGTGAAGATAACCAAAATACTGCTACATGAATGTGAAGCACTGCACTAAATAATGTCAAAAATGTAAGTCTTGCAGTATTTTGTCAGAAATGTGTATTGTTTTGATACCTGTAATAACCTTTATGTTGTTTTGAATGAATAACCTTACATTCGTTACCACGTGAAGTGGACGGCTGGAGTTACAGCGCCGTTTCACGGTTCGCCAAAATCGATCATCAGACTCCTTCTGTGGTGCTGGTCTGTCTTTTTTCTTCATTTTATCCCGAAAATCCGTTTCTTCCACTGGGATTCGAACCTAGACCAGCGTCTTCTCAGGCAAGCAAGAGGTAGGCTTTAGGTCTTATAAGGCCAACCCATCTGAGGAAAACCGGGAAAAATTCAATCGATCCAGAAATGACTGCAGTGCCCTTATTAATCGTGTAAAATTCTCCCACGACCAAAAGCTGAGGCAAAAAATACTACAAAGTCCTACGGGTAGTAAAAACTTTTGGTCGTTTGTCAAAAACATCTAGAATTCGGCCTCGTTATCTATCCCGACAGTCATTTACAACGACATTCCAGCCGTCAGCTCTTTGGACAAAGTCAATCTGCTTGCTGCTCACTTTCCAGCTAGCTCAATGCTTCCAGATTGTGCTTTATCTCCCCCTGTACTCGAGCGCGTAGAATTCTCCATGGGACCAATCCACTTTTGCACTCGTACAGTGGCTAGAGTACTTCAAGATCTTGACGTTCACAAATCAGCTGGCCCAGATGGTATTTCCCCTATCGTTCTGAAGAGGTGTTCTTCTTCGCTGGCAAAACCATTGCGTAAGCTTTTCCATCTGTCCTATTCTTCAGGACTCTTTCCGGGAAGATGGAAAACAGCATTTGTCTAGCCTGTACCAAAAAACGCGAGTCTTCTTCTCCCTCCTCCTACCGACTAATTGCACTTATGTCCCTTCTTTCTAAGGTCATGGAAACGCTGATCAACCGTCAGCTAATGAAATATCTTGAATCTCGAAAACTTCTCAATGACCGCAGTACCGTTTTCAGGGCAACAGGTCCACCGGTGATGTGAAAAAAGATCGTAAAAAGGTGGCAAAAGTAAGATCGTTGCGCTTGATATTTCAAAGGCATTTGACCGAGTTTGGCATTTGGAATCGATGATAATCTTCTTGAATGGATTAGAAATTACCTTTCGGACCGTTCAATACAAGTTGTATTGATGGTGTTCCCCAAGGCTCCGTTCTGTCCCCGAATCTCTTTCTCATTTTTTATAAATGATCTCCTGTCTGTTACTTCTAATCCAATCCATTCCTTTGCTGATGACAGTACCCTCAGCTTTTCCTACTCGTTTCTTCTGTCACGCCCCTCTTCTTCGGGTGTGGAACTGGAACGGCAACGTATGTTAAGCTCATTAAATTCCGATCTTAACAGCATAACTCAGTGGGGTTCAACCAATATCGTGGAATTTAATGCTTCCAAAACACAATGCTGTCTCCAAAGCAAAACCCACACACACTGCCATTATCAATGAATGGCACTTGCATCGCTGAAACCGAAAGACTTTTCATACTCAGTATGTGCGTCAATGGCAACCTTCGTTGGAATGACCACATATTCGATGTCGCCAAGAACCCCGCGAAATGTCTAAGCTTCCTTAAGCGATGTAAGAAATATTTCACCCCTTCTGATCTGGCTACAATTTATAAGGCATTTATTCGCCCGAAACTCGAGCACAACGCTCATATCTAGTGCGATGCACCAATAACTTATTTGGAGCTGCCTGACAGGATCCAAAAACGCGCGATACAACTCATTGGCGACCGAGACATCGCGAGATCGATTAACTCTCTTAGTCATCGTCGCAATGTCTCCTGTCTTTCGTTATTTTATCGGTATTTCCACCGTAAGTGCTCTAACGAAATAGCCAATTGCATTCCACCCCTTGAAAATTTCAACTGCAATACCCGACATGCAAGGAATGTCCATCACTTCACTCTCAAGCCTGTATTGGGATGCATAGTGAAGTTCAAAGAATCTTTCCTCAGCCGTACAACACGAATGTGGAATACTCTTCCACGCTCTATTTTTCCTCTACATTATAACCTACAAACATTTAAAACCAGCGTGCATCGGCAACTCGCCCCTTCTTCTAATCCTAATTTCCCTAACGCCCGCGCTGTGCAGCCAATACATGATAAGGGTACTAAAAAAATCCCTAAAAAAAAAAGAGTTAACGCCAATGTTCGGCGGTAATTCTAGTCCCAGTAGACAAGCAATTCGTTGTCTAGTGAACAAAATTGAAAAGGAATATTCGCTGCTTGATGTTGCCGTGACTACGTTTTGCCCGAGGTGTAGACTGTAGAGGTTATTGCTGCAGTAGAGGCGTCCGTCGCAAACCAGCTAAATCAGTCAATTTCACAGCGTTCTGAAGAATTGGGAGTCTCCCAGGCTATATTATGGCGAATTTTGTGTAAGGATCTTGACCTACACCCTTACTAGATTTAGCTGACTCAAGACATAAATGCAATTGATCATTATAAAGCGACTTACGTTTTCGAATTGGGCTCTGGACATGATGGAAAAAATGATTTCATCGCAAAATCATCTTCAGCGATGAAGCGCATTTTTGGTTAAACGACTTAGTCAATAAGCAAAATATGCGTTACTGTACAAGGTGATTTTCATGCCGGTGGCGTCATTGGGCCGTTTTTTTCGTCGATGAAAATGACCGTCACGTTACGGTAAATGCTATTCGATACAGAGACATGTTGGAACGTTTTTTTTTTATCAATTGCATGAATTGGACATCAGTGATATGTGGTTTCAACAAGACGGTACCACAAGCCACACAGCGGGTGCAACAATCGAATTATTGAAGTCTCAGTGCGGTGAACGTGTTATCTCGAGAAACGGACCCGTCTATTGGCCGCCGAGATCGTGTGATTTAACGCTTTTAGACTTTTTTTTATGGGGCTACATTAAATTATTGATCTATGCCAACAAGCCGGCGACGTTAAAAGAGCTCAGAGCCAATATTGAATGAGAAATAGAAAATAGAAATTGTTAAAACGAAATGCAAAGCAACTAGACGTGTTAATTTCGTCTCCCGATTAAACTTTCTTTCCTGAAATTAAATCACGGTTTAAGTGCACAAAAAGCATATCTGTCAGCTTGCTTCTTTACCATCAATCCACCGTCATTATTTTATTTGTGTAATTGTTTTTCTTTTCGGCATTTTGTGTATTACTCGTATTTTATTCTGTACTATGCCTGCTAATACTCGAGGTTTCCGTCTACAACAACATACCAGTGTAAGCTCTCCGAGAGATACTGGTGCACACAATATTGCTGGCTTAGCTGACAAACTGTGGATCCGCATTGAAGAGAAACTGGATAAATGGATGGAGTCGCTGGATAATAAACTCACTGCCCTAGAGGATCGTATAAATGCACAGGTTAGAGAAAATAAAATGCTTTTCGAACAACAAATGCAGAAAGTGTCTCAAGACATCAAAAGGCTTGAGCTCGCCGTCGATAAATCTGAGCGAGAGAAAATCAGCTGTGATGCTATTGTTGTTGGTGTGCCTGAGTCTCCTGGGGAAAATTTGGACACTTTCTACAACAAAGTGTGCGCTACAGTAAATATTCAGCCACCTCGCCTTCACAACATCTTTCGCGCCAAAACGAATTCTCGCAACGATCGTTCCCCTGCCGATGCCAGCATCATTCTGAAGTTTGCCAAAAAGCGTGGTAAATAAAATCTTATGCGGGCGGTTGCGAGCTTTTGCAAAAATAAAAAAGCTCCCCTAAAACTTTGTGATGTCGGCATCGATTCTCCGAAAAGCTTTTTTATCAATGACAGCTTGACGAAAACAAATTACCATCTGCAGCGGCATGCATTAAGACTCAAACGAAAATCTCTTTTGGCTTCAGTGCACACATTTCAAGGGCAAATTTACATTCGCACCGCAAATAGCCAGACTTCGTTCATCATCCACAACATTGGAGATCTGAGGAATGCAATCGGACCTGACGTTAACAATGATCTGCATATGAATGAAAATCAAAGCTGATTATGTTTTCTTCTTTATTTCATCTTTTATTTTAAATTTTGTTTCTTTACCGCACCAAGTTTTTTATTTTTCTTTATTCTTATTTACCTCTTTACCTTATGTTCAAGTTATCTCAGTTCACATTGGTTTTATATGTTCTTTGTCGTTTTTCTATTCAGCATGTGAAAGAAATGCTACCTATTTAATTGCGTTCGATTTTGACTTCGCTGAGGGCTTTTATTTTCACCATGATCAGCAGCAATGATGCTGGCTTCGACAGCATACATGAAAAAAACAAATTTCTATTAAATACAATTTGTAAAAGAAGTAATGGTCTGCATATATGTCACATAAATGCACAGAGTCTTGTGAATAAGTTTGATGAGTTCAGAATGATATTTGAGAACAGTTTATATGATATTGTATGTGCTTCCGAGACTTGGTTTCATCCTAATTTAAAGAGTAGCTTATTTTCTTTAAGAGGATTTAAAAAGCCTTACCGAGCTGATCGTTCTCACTCAACTGGAGGAGGCGTTGCCATATATGTTAGGGACTATATCAGGTCAAGTCGGGTTACGCATTCGGACGGCTTCCAGCCTTGTGACTATTATTTTATCGAAATCCTCAATGGCGAAAATAAATGCATCATTGGTGCTTTTTATATGCCACCACACATCGCAAATTCAAGCGTAATTTCCCTAATTCTGGAAGAATTATCTCATCTTGCACCTAAATTCATTCTTTGTGGAGATTTAAATATAAATCTTTTGCATTCCGCGTCCAACGCTCTCAAAACTTCTATGAACTCTTTTGGCCTTTCTTTCGTGAACTATAACGAGCCAACGCACTTCAAACCTAACTTTGTGCCGTCTTTGTTAGATGTGTTCCGAGCCAGTGATCAAAGTCTTGTTAAATATTTTAGTCAATTATCCGTTCCGGTGTTTTCGTACCACGATCTCATTTGTGCAACATTTGACTTACAGCCTTACCAGTACCGTGATTTCCGTAGTGTGAATACTGAATGTCTGTTTAGTGATTGTATGTCAATTGATTGGAATACAATTTTTCTTACTTCTGACGTTAACAAACAAACTGTTTTTATGACCTCTGCTATTGATTACCTGTTTAACAAGCATGTACCTATTAAGACACGTTCTATTAAATCACAGAGCTGTCCCTGGCTTTCAATCGACATTCTTAATGCCATTAGAAGGAGAGATGTGTCATATCGTCGTTGGAAACGCTTTGGTTGTGAAGAAATGTTAAGAAACTTTAAAACATCCCGTAATCTCGTTACCAAACTCATTAGATCCGCCAAGCTTAATTACTATAGTAATAGATTTAAGATCAGATCAAGAGTTTTGAAAGTACTATTTCGAAAACGGAAATCTTAAACTTTGCTTCCAAATACATAAGCCAAGACATCGGCTAGTGAAAAATTTACGAATTTAAAATGGAAATAAAAGGACGAATACTTTTCATTGCTTCACAAAATTCTGTATATATTAAAGACATTTTTCAATTACCCATTAATACCTATCTGTTCCATCGTAAAAATCGACAAATCACACAACTCAGACATTTGGATAAAACAGCTGTTAATTCTCCTCCAATTACTGCGCTACTTGGTTTCCACAGTTTCAGTGGAAGTGATTACACTCCAAACTTCTTTAAAAAATGACAAATTTCACGTTTTAAAATTTATACAAGCAGACCAGATTTTCAGTCCACATTTTCAAAATTTTGAATAGGTATGATTGCTTAATTGAAGAAGATTTTCATAGCACTGAAAGATTTGTCTGTAGCGTGTACCAAACGAAGGCTTTAAATGTAAATGAGGCGAGGTTCGAAATATTTGACAAGGCCTGCAAACTCACATCCAAAACAATATTTAAGAATATGACAAGAAAATAAACATTTTTATGTAAATAAAACAGTTAAATTTTCTTACCGTGGGCTCTGAAGGAAGACATTTGTCCCCAAAGAGAAGGGTATTACTATAGCTAATATAAAGATATACCTAGCTATATATCGCACTCATTATACAATACTGTAGTAACTCAAAATTTGTCATATTTGAGATAGATCATTATTCAAAAGTAAAACTCAATTCCCTACACGTCAATAAAACCGTCGTTAGCATAGTGTAAAAAAGAAAAAAGAGCTGGCGCTATAAGTCATTGTTCCTGGTTGACTGACTGTAATAAACCCCCAACCAATATTGCATCATCTTTAGTTAGATCGACATTCGGCTAGGAAGGACGTGCCACTTTTCTTTTTAGAGCGCATTATTTCGAGTTGCAACGTTTTTGCTGCGTCAGGTATGTAAAAATTAAACCATTAATTCAAGTTAATACAGTACAGTTGATTTAAACCCAAAGATGAAATTGGTGTATGTCTAGTTGTAACACTATTATTGATTCAAAAAATTCAATTTAAAATAATATTTTTACTTGTGACATTCTTATTGGTTAAGTAAGTAATTTTAGACTTAATACAGTTTTGTTGAAAAATTTTTATTAGGTGTTTTTTTTGTGATAAGTTGTTAACATTTAAATAATTGTTTATAAGTTAATCACAGCATTTAAAATCACGCTTTTGAACATGTCCGAGTAAAAATAAAAAGATCCTCATTAGCTTATTTTTTTTAATAATTAAGAGTTACTACATTCTAGGTGATTATGTACAATATGTAAGGTGTTTTACACAAAAGAAATGTTTTGTTTTGTAGAATAAGTATGCATCGTGAGCGTTTGCTTGTTAAATTGGCGATAAATACAACGTCAAACAATCACTAGGAAAAGAAAAACGACAAATATGTTGAAGAAACATCGGGCTCTTTGAATTCTTCACCTTCATTATTGAAACTGGTAAATACTTACAATGACTGGCCCCAGGATGAGGACAACGAAGCTGTAAAAGAACAACCCGTGGACTCGATATCTTCACCTTCTCCAATCAATCCAGTTCTCCAAGAAATTAATATGGACAGTGCACGAGTACTAGTAATGTTAAATCGACGACTGAATTCAACCAAAGGAAATATAACATTTCACCACTGTACACTGATCAGAGTTATTTTGATGATTCCGGGCCCTAATTTTATACCTGGTACAAATAGTAAGCTAGACAGTTTACTTCGAGGTGGAGCAACAAAACTGTCGACTAGTTTTCCTCAAGTAGCTCTTCTTCAAGTAGGTCTTCTTCCAGTGGCTCCACATCAAGTAACTCGGATAATTAAGCTAAAAATACTCCCCTTGCTTCAACTGGTGGATCAGCAATTCAAACGGCCATAGAGCCAAATGTTGCTTCGGAAGTGCAGGACAACACCAAAGGTAGAAAGAGGGTACGTAATGTAGGAAATAGGAAGAGTAAAATAGCAAAAAACTTCGCAATACTGGTAAAGCATACCAATCGGCGACTAAAAAACAAGTACCTGAAAAGAAGATGGGTTCGACATGTGGCGAAAAATGCAGATTAAATTGCAGTTCAAAGATAAATGAGACATCAAGACAGGATATTTTCAACAATTATTGGAATTTGGGAGACTTACAAAAACAAAGAGGATTTATAATTAGACGCATAATACAGACATTAAACCAAAATACAGATACTTATCCACTCAAAAAAAATATAATTCCGAGAGCATATTTTGATTTTTACTTCCGAGGTTTGAATGATTAATTTTAACGCAATAAAAGATTCAGATTAATGCAAAGAACTTTATAATATACTTAAGCTTATATTTTATATTTTTGTTCTCTTATATCCAATTTAGTGACTACATTATACTGTGCAATTACAACAGTAGAACTGAATAATTAATTAGAAGAAAAATGTTATGTTTTTGAAGGTTTATATTGATATTTTTTTTTTGTTTAAATAAGTACGAAATGTTAAAATAATTTGTTTCTTAGAAGGATAATTTTGTGTTTTTGAAGGTTTATTTTGTAATTTTGTTGTTGAATAAGTTTATGTACACAATAGCCGTATTTCTTTGCACGCGGATATAGGGATAATTTGAAATTTGCATGTAAAATACAACAACAACTTATCCTATATACGCTAACTTTAGCGGGGATAGCTATCGCCGCTAAGTCCTTTAGCGGGGATAAACAGTGCTTCCACAACCCATTTTCTTCGTTTCTGATGAATCGTTGCGATGAATTTTTCAGGAAATGTCAAAGTTTGACATCCCGCCGACCACTGACACATCCCGCCGAATATTTTGTTCGGGATTTTATTATAATTTTTTTTTTTAAATTTAGTAAATCTGTCAATGTGAAACTGTTTTTTATAATTTTAGAATATGTTTTGTATTAATTTCAACTGCCGGAAATTAATATTTTAGAATTTCACGATTTTCAATACAAATTTCTTAACTCAACTTACAGCTGTTTCACTAATAAACGTCATAGGTGCATGTGTGCTGCCAAGTTTTTTTCGAAGAATTCTTAATCGGCGATGGCCGTTTTCTGATGCCATCCCTATATCCGCGTGCAAAGAAACACGGCTAATGTTGAAATAAAATGTAATTTTCTTTTTTCATAAAAGTCTTGTCTTTATAAACTGGTTTTCTTTAACTACAAATAAATTACAAATTATTGTAACTTCAAAAATTGTCTTGAAACCGTGGAGAAAAAGTGCACATAAAATCGTAGTAACTCAAAATTTGTCAAGAATAACTAAATAATTCAAAATAATCCATCTCTCTGAAAACTTTTTTGGGGGCAATACCGCCCTAACTTAAAAATTGCAAATATATTTATTACCTGCAATATTTAAAATAATACGTAAATTGATAATTGCTTTATTTTTATTAACAATAAATTATTAATTTCTTTATAATCAATAACAGGACGTGAGTTATCAGTTTTTCGCCGATTCTGAAAAAAGTCACATTTTGAGTTACAACAGTATTGTATTATTAGTGCGATATGTCATCCCTGGAAAAATAATGTAAAAAATTAACCAATTTCAGGCATTACCTTTTGCGAATAGTTGGGTATTATAGGACAATATGTTCAAAGTCTAATGGTTCGACTGAAATGTCCCACCTGACAGACTGGAAGATATTTTAAGCAATAGAGTGGATTTATCTTATAGAGAAGATAATGATTACAATATCGAAGTATCTTATGATGAACTTTAAAATATGGTACTTGCCAATTCTTGCTTTTATAAATATAATATAATAAATATAATAAAATTATATGTAGGTATCTAATAAAATTCAAAAAAAATCTGTTGCTTATCTAGGCATTTGCGCCAAATTTATTGGTGTACCTATTATGTAGACGGATTTTAATGATTTGTATGCTTTGAGATACATTTAATGCATTTTAGGCCGTGTGGCAAGATTATGGTTGTGTGTTAAACGCTTGGGACCTATATTTTTGTATTTAGGGCAACTTTTAAAATATTTTGGTGTAGGTACCCAGTTTGTGGTTATACCAATTATTTCAGAAACGGAATTTTCGCATACTATTAGCACGTCTGGCAGGTTGAAAGCTGTGCCTAAAACGTCTGTGACATATAGTTTTGTTAAACAGGTTTTGATTTAAGCGTTTGAGTTTCTAAAACTTTATTGAGCATAGTATATCCGTACTTATTATTTCGCTTGCGTCTTCATAAAGTTAGTTGCTGATATTTTTCACAGCCAGTGAGGATTTTGGCTTTTGCGTCAATATCCGAATTGCTTGAACACACGATTCCTGATCAGATTACTACAACGAAGCGTTATTCGCTTGAAAGCGTTCTATAAAATTGAATTTTATACCTTTCAACAGAGGCCGGAAATGGAAAATAAAAGTATAGTCGCATTTTATAGGTGTATGACATTTGAGTATGATTGACAACGATTTGATTTAGTCTACGCCCGAGGATGAAGCTACTGCTTTGAAACGCGTCGCGTTATTAAGAAATAAAAATAAAAAGTTGTGACAATTAAATATTGGAATATATAAAAAGATATTAAATAAAATAAAATATTTGTTTGTTTTAATTATCACAGTTAACATGTACCACATGCATAATGTTGTGTTATATATATGTAAATATTTTTATGAAAGATATGTGCTCGACACTGATCCAAATCTTATGACTGCAAAATAAACCAGATGGTATTCTTGTTTAAAATTTGTTCCACGTATAGGTAATAGATGTCACATTTTTAATTTTGTAACGTGGCGGCATCGATTTTGTTCTTAAACTGACTGAAACTAGGCGGATTCATAGACATTATTTCCGGTTGAAGCACAAATAATGGTAATAGACTTTTTTATTGTGATTTCATGAATGGTTTTGGATTTTTCACTAGAGCAAATAAATCACTTTACGCATTGTTGCGATATTGCCGTGCTTCGAAAATATCGTTGTTTAATTCTTTTGGTAAAAACTGAGAAGGCCATTATCTTACCTCTACTACAAGTATTTAAAACTCCCACAGAGATCACTATCGTTAAAGCCGTTTTCAAGAAAAGTGAATTTTAAAATTTTTAAGATAAAGTTTGAAGAATTTGAAGAGTTTTAAGCATTTAAACATTTGTTTCAGAATCTTTGTATGCATATTTGATTCAAATTGTAAAGTAAGCTTGATTGCCAAATTTTTTGAATAGCTCTCCACTGGTTTTTGAGATGTAGATATGTATTTTTCTAAAGTGTCGTAATCGAGTCTTTTGCGAAAATGTGAGTATATCATTTTTTTTACATTTAATCCTCGTATTAAAAAACTTTGCGAACATGTTAAGAGGAAGAATGGATGCACATGCCAGATGTCTGTTTATGGGGGAATAAGGTTGCCTTACACTATGCATCGTTGAAAAGCCTCCTCAATTCTTAAGCTATGATAAAAAAAACGAATAAAAAATAGTTCCAACAGGTTTCCATCCCACGCAGCATAAAAAGTACCCCAAATAGTGCTCCAGGAAATCAAGCTATGTATCGTAAGAAAACTCGTAACAGTGACTGCAGCGCCCCCTAAAACGTAAAAGAGCCGACTAAGGGGAGAAGACCCCCTGTGCAATTATAACTTTCAGGTAAGCTTAGCGACATGAGTGGAAATTGCCAGTGTCGTAACATGTCAATCAAAACAAAATCAATAACAGGAGCATTCATGTGATCTATTTATATGCAGTAACGGGATATAAATAGCACTGCAGCAATCAGTAGGCCTGACAATAATTTTTGAGGTTGAACTGGTGAACAGGACGACCAGTACGGATGCAGTAACGTGGAAAAGTTATGATCCATCTAATCAATATCAAGCCCAGTAGATCTATCATAGTTGGACCATTGAGTATTCCGACTGGGTCAAAATATCCTGGAGGCAAAACCCTAGACTAAACAAAAGACTAAACTGGAACTCCCATATTGAGAAAATAACAAAAGCAACAAAAGCTTTATGGGCTTGCCGTGGCATGTTGGTAAAACATGGGGGATATTTCCCAATATCAGTAATTGGATTTACACAGTGATAATCAGGCCCATCATTACATACGCTTATATAATATGGTAGACCAAAATAAACCAAAAACATAGGGACGGGCTACAGTCCGCTTGGACGAACTGTTGGATACCCTATTCTTATTCCTATCCCTTATGAGTGGGCGTGACAAAAGTCTAAGTAGGGTTGTTATTATTATTTTGTTATATAACATTTAAAGGATTTTATCAAAAAAAAACCAAGCTTTTGTAAAAAAAAACGCTCCCTAGCTCAAACTTTGGTTTTTCAATAAAATTATTTGATTTAATTGTCGGTGTGTCAGTAAGCGGATTTAAAAAAAATTAACACATGAGCATAAAAGGCCCCTAGAGAGTATACATTATAAATTTCAGCTCCCTAGCTCAAACTTTGGATTTACGAAAAAAGTTTTTTCTTAAACTGTGGACGTGTCAGTAGGCGGATTTTGAAAATATTTACACTTGAGCATAAAGGGCCCCTAGAGAGTATATGTTATAAATTTCAGCTCCCTAGCTCAAATTTTGGTTTTTCAATAAAATTGTTTTATTTAATTGTGGGCGTGTCAGTGGGCGGATTTTGAAAATTGTATCTCCCGAGCAGTTTTAGGAGTCATAGATTATATATAAAAAATTTCAGCTTCCTTGCTCAAAATTCGATTTTTTCCAAAATTTTGCTTTTTTGAGTTTGTGGGCGTGTCTGTGGGCGGATTTCAAAAATTCGTTAACTTGATTATTTCGGGACCTTAGAGAGTATATGGTTAAAATTGCAGCTCTCTGGGCCCAGTTTAAAGGCCTAATTTTTGCCGTCGGACGGACGGACGGACATGGCTAGATCGCCTTTACTATCGATGCTGATCATAAATATAGTAACTTTTAGGGGTCTACGGGCAATATTAAGGTATGTTACAAACTATGCGTCAAAATTAATATAGAATAGGGTATAAAAACCCATATCAAAGCTCACAAGGGTACAAGGTCTCGCATATCTTGGTATATCCGGAACCATACGGACCTGCCCCACTGCTGCCATAGAAGCCATAATAGGACTAACACGCTTGCATATACAGATACACACAAACAAAGTGGCAATACGCAGCTCAGCAAGTCTGTTACAAACGAATGAGATATGTCTTAGTGACCACCCGGAACTTATGACGCTGCTCTCAAAAATTCCAGAGCTTGACATGATCTGCGCGGTTACAGACCGCCTTCAAAAAACATTGTGTTTCAATAAACGATTCTCTATGGAGATACCAAATGGAGAAGCATGGGTTAGGAATAGCCCATCGAATCACCAAATCGGATTAAAGTGGTATACGCATGGTCCTTAAATGGAATCGGGTACAGGAGTTGTTTTTCACGGACCAAACCTAAACGTCTCAATACCAATGGGAAAAAGCCCTAGTGTATTTCAGGCAGAGCTCCTCGCCATTCAAGAATGCGCTAACCACATGTTCAACACTGGTATCAAAGGCGCTCACATCCATATATTCACGGACAGTCAAGCAGGTATAAAAGCCCTTAACTCACACAGAATTGACTCTAAATCAGTCTTACACTGCTTCAATACCCTCCAGAAAGTCAGCCACAAAAACAAAAACAAAAACAAACTGTGGTGGATTCCTGGACATGGAGGTTTTGAAGGAAATGAAAAAGTTGACGAACTAGCCAGAGGTGGTTCAGAAACCCCTTTCACAAGACCTGAACCCTTCTGCTACACACCCAATCAGCAACTAATTTAGCTATAAGAATCTGGGAACACTCAAAATGTATCTCATACTAGGAAAACACTAAAGGTCTAAGACAGGTCAAACGATCCATCCAGCCCTTTGACAACAAGGCCAGCAGGATCCTAAACCTATGTAGGCATGTTATCAAAAACCTAATAGGCTACCTCACAGGTCACCACGGTTTACGATACCACCTTAACAAAATGAACTTAGCCGACTCTTCAGAATGCGTGGCTCTCGGACGACGAAACCACGGAGCACATATTGTTCAATGCCCAGTAGCGTGGAGCGTACATTTTTTTTTTCGATTTTCGTTTTCGAATAGCGTTAAAAAGTTGCATAATTACGGAAACTAACCGTAAAAAATAATTAAAAAAATAAATTCCACTTTTGTTAGCCCTCACCGCAACTCAAAGTTTTGCAAAATTGGCAAAAACCTTAATTTTTGTTGTCCTTTAACTTTGAAAGTACTCGTATAATTCCAAAAAAAAATATTCTAAACAAAAGAGACAGATAATTCAAATTCCTATAAAAAATATATGAAAAACTTTTATGTACGATAAGCCGGTCTCGAGATTCTAATTAAAAGGCGCCATAAAATAATTTTTTTTAATGTAAATATTTAGAAGTAAAAAATATGTACAAGATTACAAGATGCTGGCTTGGTAACCGCAGAGAATATCGAAAACGTAATAGATCGAAGTAAAGTTCGTAGGGCAAGAAAACGGCAACATGAAGATCTCCAAACTGAAGAATGTCTTTCATCCATAGGAAGTATTTATTTCGATGGAAGAAAACACAAGCCATTGGTTTGTTAAAAACGAGGTCAACGAGTTCCCAGAGTGACCAAAGTAAAGGAGCATATTTCACTACTCATAGAGCCGGGTTCATACTACCTACGACACCTTCTGCAACAGGGAAAACTATAGCGGACTCGATAAACTCCTTTCTTTCGGACATACACCTAGACTTGAGCAAATTATCTGTTATTAGTTGCGATGGTAAAGATACGAACACTGGATGGAGAAGTGGGGTTATCCGGGTTATGTAGATGAACTTGGGGAGACCGTTGCAATGGTTCATATGTCAACTGCGGTGCAGGGAAATAACTTCACGGGCAATAACTTCACCTGGGCAATAACTTCACCTCGAGTGGGCAATAATTTCACTTTTGTAGTTATTGCTCACCATCAGTGGGCAATAACTTCACAAAAAAAAGTGAAGGTATTGCGCACTCGAGGTGAAGTTATTGCCCATGTGAAGTTATTGCCCGTGAAGTTATTTCCCTGCACCGTCAACTGCATGCCAACGAATTGCAACTACGTCATTTATTCATTAAATTGGATGGAGCTGCATTAGGACCTCAACTCTATTCGAGACCCATTGGAAAAGCCTTGGAAAATTGTGCTGACCTTCCCGTTGTTGAGCTTTCACCAATCCCAGGTAACCTACCTACATTATACAAAATTATTCAGGATTCCTTAAGTACGGATCAAAAATATGTGTTTCAAATGTGTGACGCTATAATCAAAGGATCTCTCTAACAGAAACCCGGGAAACATGGCGCACTCGAGTGCAATAGGATGTTGAGGCTTTATGTAGCCACATCGAATCCAAATGATAACTTAACAATACTTGCTAAATATATATTAAAAGCGTATGGTCCAGTTTGGTTCAGTATTAAAAAAGACAGTTCATTTAAAAGTGGCCAAAAGCATGTATTCAACTTAATGAATTTGTCAAGATGTTTTATTTCTGTTGTAATGGAAATAATAGACCCCGTTATTCAACGCAATTCATATTTTGCAGACACAGAAAACATATTGATGGCAATGCTAAACGATGAAAGACCACTTATTAGAGAATAATCATCTCGGCTAGAAAAGAACAGCGAGTTGGGGGTTCAGTTAGAATTTCTAAACTCCAAAAGTAAATTTTAAAGCAAACGATTATATTGACTTAATAATCTGGGCTGAATCACAAGTCACATCACCCCCGTTGCTGGATAGAATGAGTGATCAGGAATTGGAAGAACTTCTGAAAAATAAATCTTGAATTGACATGCCATTTCCAAACTACCCTTGTCACACTCAAGCTGTTGCGCGCTGTATGAAGATGGTGACCGAAGCTTCAACCACAGTAGTTGGTGAAAAGGCCAGAGATGGACTTATTAGATCAAAAAAACATTCTTGAAATATATTACCATTTTTCCACACATAAAAAAATTATAACGTGAAAAATTAAAGAATAAAGATCTATGTATTGGTAGCTTTTTAAATTATTTATTATGAATTTTAGGTTTCTATTTTTAAGTTTATGTAAATTTCTTGTCCTAATAAAGCTAATATAACTGATTTTTGTTTTTTATTTCATTAATGATGTAATATTAAGAGTAGACGAATCTTTTCTTTAACATAAAATAATATTATTTTCAAAACCTCAAAACTTTGAGCCAAGGTAGAGGGCTAAAGACTTTATCCAAAAATAAAAATTTTAATGTCAAATTATTCTACTCATCAAAATGCAACGAAATGGAGATATTCGAAACTGATACATCAACGTGTTTTTCTCCATACATTGACGCTCCACCCTAATGCCCAGCCCTCTGCGTCAGAAAGAGGATCTTCTTCAAAGAACTCTTAAGTAATGAAGACTTGAAGAATTCCCCTGCTAGAAGCATTATTACCTTTTGTAGAAAAGTGGAAAATGCAGTAGCCTAAAATGTTCTCTGACCTATGGTACAATAGATCTATCCAGTTCGACGTACCGTTTTTCTTCGCCTAGTCGTGTCAGGAGCTTTTGAAAAAAAAAACAAATCAATATCATAGGCTCGCCAATAAAGAAGAAAAATACCGTATAGGTTAAGGTTAATTGAGAATAATGTATTTACTTACTATCTTAATCAACTTAAGGTAAATTAAAGCAAGAATTGCCAGCAATGACAGTAAACGGTTTAAAAACATTAAGATAGCTTAGCTGCTCGGAAGAAAACGAATTTAATAGCTTTTTTAATTTCATATAGCTAGGTATCCTATGTAAGTCGTAGTTACCGAAAAGAAAAATATATTTACAAGTATTTATTTTATGTCTATGTATACCTTTTTCCTTTAAACAAGCAAAAGACAAGGCCAGATACGTAACTGAAGGAAGTAAAAACAAAAGTGTATATAAAGGATTCGTTTAATTTAGTATACCCTTCATAGAAAATTGCTTAACTACTCGTATGTACATACAGTGTTAACACAAAAGTATTAGGAATATCCTCCTGGATCCAAAGAGGTTATTCTAAAGCTTTTGCTTTTTGAGTTTGACTTTTTCGTTTAGTGTTTCGAATGCATGCGAAAGGGTGTCGTGTGTACCTAATTAGCAATTGGATAGGACAGAGGGATAATGAAGTGAAATATCTTGTTGGTTTCTCGGCTGTAGTCCTTAAACTTTTTAGAATGTCAAGAAGTTAAACGAGGCAAATTAACATCAAAAGGAACACTAGCAATAAAAGCATTTAAGTTGATATCATTTCGCCCTTATCTTATTTCGGGATTCGGTTCTTCTATTACCAAAATCCCCATTCCCTTAACTGAAAACAATACAACAGAAGAAGAAAGTTAGTGTCGACGTAGACATATTGGGTAAGCAATTTGTTGCTAAGTTTCCTTAAGACAATTTCAAGAGCAGGATTGTTGGTTTTTGATAATAATGGAACACCGGGGAACAATTTCGAATGGATATTAGTATAGTGATTTCTAAAGAACTGTAATTTGTATTTGGGGATGTTAAATTAAGATACAGGCTATATTAAAAGTTCAAATGATGGGGAGCAAAAGCTATTAAACCAAATTGTGTTTTTCAAATGAAGAAATATATATAAATTATATGTTTTATCGTATCAAGCGGAGCAGAAAATGAATGTCAACTGGCTCTCCGAACTTTCTCGGCGATAACATTGATAAATATACGAGTATAATGTATATTTTTTTTTATTTACAGAAATATCTCACAGAATGGGTTAAAAGTAGTTACATATTTCATTACGTCGTTTTATTGTTTTATACTTCGGAATTATATTTCAAGGCACAAACCAAACACTCATATTGTGCGTTAAATTGTAAGTTGGTTATTGGAAGGGAATAATCAAATAATGAGTAATAATCCTGTAATTTATTATTTACAACCTATATTTCCGGCATTTTTTTTTTAATATGTCACTTATGCTCAAGGGTTTGAAAACATTAATGATGCAGATGGACAGCACTAGTGCAAGAATTAATAGAAAGAAGAGAAGAAGAAACTGGTGCATGTTGTTTGGTTTTAAACAATTTTGATGGCAGTAAGAAAGAAAAATAGATTGTGGCAAAGTATTCCACATGCATATTGTTGGGCCTAAGAATGAATCTCTATATCTTGCATTATGTTCGAAGGTAGGCTGAAGGGTAAACTGATGGGCATTCGATGACTCAAGAGTGCTGCGGCTGCATTGGTGAAGGGGCTGATTGCAATTAACTATCTCATCAAAGCATTGATGATACAAAAGACATGAGACGTTTCTACGGCGACCATTCAGGTGTATGGAATCACCCATATTTCGGTCGCCTATTACCTTTTGTATTCTATTCAGTATGTGCAAATTCACTTCAATTCTTTATTGAGGCTTTTTGAAAACACAATTTTCTTATGTATATACTATATACTTATATATGTAAATCTTAAATGTAATTATTAAGTGGCCGGCTTAAGGATATGCCAGGCAAAGCAATTGTAGGAAATAATTTTATATAATAATTATTAAGGCAATTAATTGAGTGAGACTATAGAGTGGTAAGCAATTTTGGGTGTACGCTTGCTCTCGGCGTACGTTCAATGTTTATTTTATATTTTATTTCTTAAATTAGTGACTAGAATCTAACACAAATGGGACAAAACAAAAGATGGCTAACATGCCATTCAACTTTATACATAAAATGCAATTGATATACATACATGTATATGTCCTGCATGTAAGGGACTCTAGTGTTATTAAATAATGCGTGTGTCTACTTTTGTTTTGGTAACATTGAACTTCAGAAACTTGGCGTTTATCCTCTTAAATTAAAGCATGACGTTTTTTCATAAAAGGGTATCAAGCAGTCCCTGTTAGTGTCAGGCGCTGTAAATGATAATGTTCTCTCATTAATAATATTGTATGGAGAAGGATAATAATTGTCTTCTAAATTGTCTGTTAGGTTTGAATCAAATAAGGATTTTATTAAGAGGTTGGGATGGTGTTCAGTGCGTTGAAGTTTAGTTTTTGCAAGGCTTATTAAATATTGAGAGGAGCGGAATTGTTTTGCAATCTTCATAGATTGTTTTATTTGCAAAGTATTTTTATTCATTCTTCTAAATTTACCGCAGCAAAATCTTAAAATTTTTCTCTCGAATATTTCAAGCTCCTTTGCTACTGTGGGCGAGATGGTGAACCAGGAGCAGAACCCATATGCCAAAATTGGCCGAATCAAAGTCTTATAAATAAGAACTGTGGGAGAGGTTAAGTGGAGGAGATTAAAACAATGTTGTTCGCTCAACGGTTGACTTAGAACTGTCTAATTTTATTTGGCTGACAAAGTTACAAGTGCTATAGGTACATATAGAATGTGAATAAATGGTTGCAGTTACATCATACGATTTAATACATTTAGAATGACTTGATACAATAAATAAGAAATATGAACATACGCGAATATAAGAGTATGAGTCTTAATATAAATGAAAATATAATTGAGTGGAATTTTCGACCACAATTCGGCCATTCCTGACTTTAAATCGACTAGATTTATACATTTATACATATAACGATTATTTTGATATTTTCAACACAAAATGACTTTTCAGTTAATTAAAATTATCGAATGAAAATCATGAAAGCGATGGCTTTTAAATAATGTAAGTATCTGATCAGGGGAAGACACAACCATTTCTACAAAGCGAGTTTCTTGTTTTTATTTGATTTTAACTGCTCACCACGTACGGCTTCATATTTTCGGGACTCGAAATCCCATCATATCGGTTTCGGGAAACTTGCAAGTTTTCTAAATCTCTTATTCGATACCTGTCGTTTGGCAATACTTCGTATACCTCATACGGACCTTTGTATTTGGGCAATCATTTTTTGTTCACTCCTGCAGTAGTGACAACATTTTTAACCACCACAAAATCACCTATTCTATAGCGGTTAGGTTTTTTGTGATTTTTATCGTACTGGATTTTATTTTTTTCTTGATTATGTATGATTCTAAAACTTGCCTTTTCCCTTTCCTCGACTATATCTATTGGTTCTTTTTGAATGAGTTGAGATTTTAGGTACTCGCGGACCGTATCATTACTTTCACCCTTTTGGAGAACACCAAACATTAAAACACTTGGACATATACCTGTACTCCTATTAATAGTGTTGTTTTATGGAGAATTCAATTTTATCCAAATGTTTCGACCACTTCCCCGGCTCAAGTTCAGATTCCTTTGACAACATAGCAGTCAGAAGCCTGTTCATCCTCTCCACCTGTCCATTTGATTGGGGTGGCGACTTTTATGTGTATCATATCAACATCTTTAAAAAATGACAACAATTCGTCTGAGGTAAAACAAGATCCTCTATCCGAAATAATTCGTTTTGGTCGGCTGTAATTTGAAAAATAATTTTGCAAACTTTGAATGACCTCTCTAGAACTTGTTGTCTTCACTGAATAAAGCTTGGTAAATTTAGTGAATGCATCCACTACCAAAAAAATGTATTTTTTTTGATTTTTCACACCAGCTGGAAGGGGCCCATAATGGTCAACATGAAGTGTATCAAAGGGCTTATTACCCTTTGGAATACTGTGTAGTTCACCTTCCTTTTTCCCAGATGGAACAGCGAAATAAATGCATTTTAAACATGACTTGATGTAGTCTTTGATTTTCTGTTTCATTAATGGAAACCAGTAAGTATTTCTAAGGGATTCAAATACTTTATCCGCACCCACATGACAGAGTCCATCATGGTGTGTTTGGATAACGCTATTTTCCATTTGTTTTGGTACATAAAAAGCAACAGAATCTCTAAGTTTCCGATAAATAAGACCGTTAACCATTTCGTAGAAGGAGAGTTGCTTGTGTTCTAACGTTTTAGCAATGTTTTGAATGGTGATGTCCTGATTTTGGGCAGAAGCCAGTGCGTACTCAAATGAGTCAGGTTGTAGGAGTAGGATGTTATGGCACGTACTAAGGGCGTCAACGTGATTCATTCTGCCGGAATCTCTTTGCTCTACTGAATAATTGTATTCCTGGAGCTCTAAAGCCCACCTCGAAATCCGAGGATTGATTATTTTTTTTTTTAGTGTAAGAGTTAAAGACTTACAATCCGTAATAATTTTAAAGCTTACGCCCAATAAATAGGTGCGAAATCTTCTTAAGGCGTATATAATCGCTAGGGTTTCGAGTTCAAAGGAATAATACCTTGACTCTGCCGGTGTTGATCTCTTGGAGAAAACAAATATTGGATGGAATTTCCCGTCTGACTGCTTCTGCATTAAGACTCCACCAAAACCAATGGAGCTGGCGTCGCAGTGAAGTTCGGTTTCTGCCTGTGGCGAATAAATGCTCAACACTGGTGATTGAAGCAAGTTTTGTTTCAATAGCTGGAAAACGCTTATCTCTTTTTTTCCAAATTGAAATTGAATATTTTGTTTCATTAAGTCATATAGTGGTTTTGATATTACTGAGAAATTTTGAATAAATTTTCTAAAATATGAGCATAACCCAAGAAATGAATGGAGCTCCTTGGTATTTTTGGGAGTGGGAAAATTTTCCACAGCAGTTAAACCATTAGCGTTAGGTTTTATACCGTTTGCACTGACTTCGTAACCAAGATACGTTATTTGTTCTTCCATAAAGATACATTTGTCGTACCTGAGCTCTAAGTTAAAATCTGAGATAATTTTTGCAACTTTTTGCAGAACAGAAAAATGTTCGTCTTTGGATTCAGTGGCTATGAGTAGGTTATCAATGTATACGAGTAATTTGCCTCAGCTATTAAATCTTTAAATCTTGTATTGATATAACGCTGAAATATAGCCGGGCGGTTTTAAGGCCAAACGGCATATAGAGGAATTCAAATTGACCTATAGGCGTTACAAACGATGTTAACTTTACAGATTCATCAGCCATCTTAACACGATAAAACCCGTTTTTGAGATCTAATAACGAAAAGTATTTTTTATTCCGCAACCTATCCAAATGATCTTCGATTAAGGGAAGTGGGTAATTATCTTTTTGTGTGACACTATTTAGCTGCCTGTAATCTACACATAGCCTGAAAGTTCCGTTTTTCTTTTTTGTCAAAACAATCGGTGAAGCAAAGGATGAATTGCTTTCGCGTATTATTTTTCGGGTCAATAAGTCATTCAAAATTTTTCTTAATTCAACAGTATGTACGTATGGTAGACGACGCGGTGCGCAATTAAAACTCACGTTAGAATTACAAAGATTAATTTTCATTTCATAGAGACTATTCGGATTAAAACTTCTTTTGTCAGAATTGGTTTGTTTCATAATATCATAAATGCGTTTTTGTTCATTATATGTAAGATTGTTATTTATCCTCAAATTAAAATCATTTTTGTCATAACAAGTGTCTATATTCAAAATATCTTTCGAGAAATTATCGTCATTCAAATCCATAAAAATATTGTCATATTTGTCGTTGAAATTATCATCACAATTCTCTAAGTTATTTAAGTTTTCATAATTATTAAGGGGATTAATCGTATAATTCGTAGGAAAGGTATTATTTGTTAAATTGTTTTCGTAATCTTTAGCATGATTTATCAATTTAATTTTAGAATTTTGAACATTTAATTTAATATTACTAGCTCGTAAGAAATCTCTGCCAAGAACAACAGAGTTAGACATAGTTTTATTTTTTACTACATGCAACACGCAACTTACAGGACTATTACTCACATAAATAACACATTCAGCTTTTCCTAGTATAATCAATTTAGTTCCATTTATTCCAAAGTATAGATCGTTTTCATGTTCTAATGGCAGGATAACAAAAGATGGTATAAATTGTTCCTGTATGAAGCTTATAGGACTTCCTGTATCTACCATTGTATTTGCTTGAAATTCAAAAACATCATTAGTAATGTTATTAAAAAATCTGTACTTGACATCGAGAGTGAAGTCGTCATTAAATAATATCTTCATCATTACATTTTCTTCTTCTGGTTGAGTTTCAGGCTGCTGGAGCAAGAGAACCGCTGGTGGCGCAGCTGACATAGTGTTTTTACAGGTGGATGCTAAGTGACCGTGTTTACCACACTTGTAGCAACTTCCTCTTTCTCGTCGTGGCTTCGGGCAGGTGTTAGCCATATGTCCAGGCTCGTTGCAGTTAAAGCACCTATCCTTATGTAGTCGCTGTAGTTGGTTGGCCGACGAGGTTGGTATTCCCGTGGAAGAAGGTGTATTTTCTGCGGCGTAATATTTCATTTTCTGATATTTCTTCAGCATTTGCTTCAAGTCGTCGATACCTTTTGCTGCAAAAAGGAGTTGTTTGTTGCTTAAGGTATCAGGAATTCCTTTAATAATGTAATGTATTAGATCCTCGTCTTCGATTTCTGCATTGAATGCAATGTGTATTGGTGAATACTCTCGTCCTTCCTCTTCCTTCGGTTCCATAGGGTATCATGAACATCAGCTGCCGTAACTACTCGGTGAAACTCTTGTAGAAGTTTTGACTTCAACTCTGACCATGAGGAGCAGCGAGATGAACGAAGAAATAATTTGGCGGTCCCTTTTAAACTTCTTCTTGCAAAAATAAAAGATTGTTGCTCTTCCCACTTGTGCAAACCTCTTGCCTCTTCAAAACTCCGTACCCATTGTTTAATAGAGAAGTTGTCGTCACCGGAGAAGTGAGGGACAATATCTTCGACGTCTTTGTATGAGATTGAACACGTGGAGCTTTCGACTGGTTGACATAAAGCGGCGAGCTTTTCCTTGAGAGCAAAAATTTCCTCTTGCTTTTTGATTCTATCTTCAAGCCTATCGATTTCGTTTTGAAGGTCATCGTTTTCCTCGGCAATAGATGCTATTTCATCTTCGGCGTTGGGGAAATGTGTGCTGATTTCCGAATCGTCCAACTCAGCAACGTGCTCTTGTAACCTCAGCTTCAACTCTGCTTTGCTACCATTACTTTGAAGGCCGAAATTGGCTAATTTTTCTTTTAGCAGAGCAACCGTAGCCTCTTGGATAAATTGTTCAACCCGCGCTGTCGCCATAATTTTTTTTTTTTTTGTTCAACACACAACAGTTCACGAAAGTTGTCGCTTAACACGTAACAATTAATATGCACACGGGATTAACAGATCCCACTTCTGATTTGTAGGACAGGTTAAGTGGAGGAGATTAAAACAATGTTGTTCGCTCAACGGTTGACTTAGAACTGTCTAATTTTATTTGGCTGACAAAGTTACAAGTGCTATACATATAGAATGTGAATAAATGGTTGCAGTTACATCATACGATTTAATACATTTAGAATGACTTGATACAATAAATAAGAAATATGAACATACGCGAATATAAGAGCATGAGTCTTAATATAAATGAAAATATAATTGAGTGGAATTTTCGACCACAGAACCTTTGTATTTTTGGGCATTCCTTTTGAATGCAGTACTGGCTTAAGTCTTGCAGTTACAAATTTTGCTTCACATAATATTTTGCGAGCATGGCTTTTACTCTCCTTGACTGCCAGTCTATGACCTTTTCCACTAGCATTCCGGAAACATATTAGACTACTGTTTTGTGTTGAGTGTGGGATCAGTATGAATACCACTTAATGATCACTCTTATCTGCAAAACTATTTAATTGTTTTAAAAAAAAGGCGACTTTCTTTTGTGCTGTCTAAAACGTTATAATTTCTTTATTCTTTTGTTCTTCTATTTATATTGTGTAATTACGTTAGAAGAAATACATTATTTACATATGAAAACTGTTTACTTTATATTTTATTTGACATGTTTTCAGTTTTAAATACCAATGTTGCCGTTTGCGATATGAAACATACTAATAGTATAAAACAAAATATTTTATCATATGTTGAATCGAGTTAAGATTATTTTCTGTCGCCAACAACTACATTTTTCTGTATTTATACTCAAACTCCACTTTTGGAAATACCCCATTAGTAATATAACCTTTTGTTCAATTTTGGATAAGGCTTTTTCGGGCCTCACGTCACTGGCTATTATGGCGGTATCGTCCGCAAACAGAATTCCATTAGGTTCATCGGCTGTTTCGAAGATACCAAATGGAAAATCATGCAGGTATATATTAAACAAAATTGGGCCTAATATTGATCCGTGGGGAATTCCTGATAGAACTGGAAATGAGTTTGATCCTTCAGATTTTACAAAAATTGGAGAAAATCGGTTTTCATGAAAGTCTTTAATAATTTGCACTAGCCACCTCGGAAAGTTAAGTTTCATCAATTTATAAACCAACCCTTTGTGCCAAACAGAGTCAAATGCCTTCTCGATGTCTTAATTCAAAGAAATTGTACATTTTTTAGCTCTAAGGTTATGAGTAATTTTGTTGCAAAGAAGATGTGTGGCATGTTCTGTGGAGTGTTCTTTTCTAAACCCGAATTGAGTTTGGGGGATAATGTTTTTATCCTCGTAAAAATTGTTGACTGTTTCAATTAATATTTTTTCGAAGAGTTTTCCTATGTTGGAAAGCAAAGATATAGGTCGAAAGTCTTTAATTTCTGTACTAGATCTAGTATTAGCTATCGGTAATAATTTTGCTATTTTCCAAGCTGAGGGAAAGAAGCCATTATTAATGCAATGGTTAAATACAGATGATAGTAAAACATCAAGTGAATGGCAGCTTTTTCGGAGGATAAAGTTAGTTATTCCATCAATTCCTGGGGATTTTTTATTATTGAGGTTTACTCTGCACACTTGAACATGTTCGGGCGTTGTAAAGGGTGTAGTGGCTGGATTATATGATGGCCTGGAGGGCGAAAAGGTAATGATTTTTGGGTTGTTTTCAGATAAACAAAACTCTGTTACTTTTGAATGAACTTCATTGTTTAATTCTACATCGAAAGTGGGATTTTTTTCAGTGTATAGAGCAGAAAAGAAATCACGAAAAGCATTAATTTTTGATTCAGTGTCGACTAACTCAGAACCATTGTTAGTAAGTACATCTTGGGAAATATCTGTACCAAAGAATTTTCTTCCAGTGATCTTGTCGATTTCTTTAAATGCTTGTGGTGACGGGCGAATGTTCTGTAATCTAGTTTTAAAGCTATTGTTTAGGTCAATACTTACTCTTTGATTGATAAGCTTGCTAAGGCATTGAACTCTGGCTGATAGCTGTTGGTATTCAGTATTGACCCTATTAAGATGTGTGTGGAAAATTCTTTTTAACTTTTTCAGCCAAGCGTTCCGAATCTTTATTAGTTTCTTTGTGAATTCTGACACATCTCTGTACTTGTCATTCTTATGATCGATTAGTTCTGAGTTGGCTCCCACTCTCGCTGTTATTTTTGAATTTAAATCCGATATAACACTATCAATTTCGGAATCCGATATATTTCTGTCTGTCGGTATGTCTATAAGTGAGATGTTATTATGTAGATTTACTCTAAACGCTTCCCAATTGGTGTTTTTAAAGCTTCTAGAAGGGGCTGTCGGGGTTGCCAAAAGAGGTGAGTAATTACCGAATACTACGTTTATCGAGATACTAAAATGGTCTGATGGGGTTGCAAAAGTTGTGCAGCAGTTTGATGTTTCACTAAACGTATTAAGGTTTGAAGATAGGAAAAATAAGTCAATGTAGGAGGAAGATCGTGGGTATGTTGGGCCATTCGAGATAATAAGGTCAAGGTTCAAGTATGCTCCATTGTAGAACCAGTCATAAACTAAGCTTCCATTTCGATTAATAACACTGTCTCCGCAATGGGGGTGGCGAGCTCTTGAAATCGCCTCCAAGGATAACTCCATCAAAAGTATTTGCTAAAGAAAGGAGTCTGTCAATATCGCTTTGTAACCTTTGCCCTGTGTTGCTCGGTACATATATACTGCATATTAAGATTCTTAAGCTATTTTGTCTCGAATTATGAAATGAAACCGATGCTAAACATACTGAGAATGTTCCACAGCGAAAAGGAACAGCGTTAAACGAAAGGTCCTCTTTTAAGATTATTGCAATTCCTCTTCCTTGATCGTTTCGTAGAATTTTGTAACCTTCAAATGAAGGTTTATGTCTCTTACTTAGTCTTGTCTCTGAGAGGAAACAAATATCGGGCTTAGAACTTTTTAATATATTTAAAAGTGAAAATCTTCTGGCATGCGAAATTATTGAGTTGAAATTCATCGATCTTATGTTAAGTTTTGTTTGAGCCATTATATTACTATAGAAGCGACGAACTCTAGGTACGCAAACATTTTCTCTTCCTTTGATTGCAGATTTTGGTACGTGGGCCAAAATTGTTCTATTTTAACCAGGTCTTTAAAAGGAATATTAAACAGGTTTTTTGATTCATTTAGGAAGTCACTGAGGTTTCCTGTTTGGGGCTTATGTTTAACAGAAGTACTGGGTTGCATGTTTCTTGCAATATCAGCAAAGAATAATTTAGGCGTTGCCAATTGGGTAACCATCTCTTTAACTACCTTTTTATTTGTTTGTGATACGAAAGCAGAGTTTAAATTTGCAGTTTGTTTCCTATCTCTGTACTTGACGTACGATGGGCAGCTCTGAGAGCTTGCTGCGTGACCTATTTCCTTACAATTTACACATTTTAGTGTTGGCATCTGAAGGTTGTTTTCTTTTTTCGATTTATATGCTTCAATACATGGTTCAGAAGCATGATTTTCTCCACATACAACACAACGAGTACTAAAGGCGCAGCAATCGCCTGTATGGCCAAATCTTTGGCAGCGATAGCACCGTACTACGAGTCTACTATTCTTCCTTTCCCAATATACTCTTCGGTGTAACAAACTTCGTACACAAATCAAGTCCTTAGTTGATTCACCCACATCTAGTCTAACAACAAAAATATTTTATTTAATGTTGAAATCTTTTGTCCTCGCCGTAGAAAACGGAGTTTCCTTATCTATTTTGACATTTGGCACGGAATCTTTAAGAGCTTTAATTATTAATTCGATTGGAGTATCACCGCCGAGACCTTTCAACAGTATTAACGCTTTTTTTGTCTCTTTAGGAGAGAAAGAATAAGCACCCAAGCCTGTATCACGCAATCTATCAATTATTAGCCTGTGAACACTCGCATCATTAACATACACTTTGGTTTTTTGGTATACTATATTTACAAACTTATATTGAATATCTTCTATCTTGCATTCTCAAGCTGCAAGCTAAATTAATTCACTGATCAGTGTGCAGTTAGCACCAAACACGAAGATAGGGGGGCAGTATACAATTTTGCTTTTGTTAGCACTACCATTTAGATTGTTGCTGTTGCTAGGTTGATTGTTGGGATTACTTGCGCGCTTTCTTGCATTCACGTCCATGCTTTCAGTTGTGTTGCTGGTGTCCATGTATTCTAGATCTGCTAGAGGTGCAAAGGAGTTGTTGTTGAGGTTTGTTTACATATGATGAGTGACATGCACTGGATCATCGTTTCTCCTTTTCCGCTTATGGGAGCTGGTGTTGAATTGGCTTGCTGCTGGGTTTAAGTTACTGAGGACCGTGGTCCATTCGTCGGAGTTGCAGACTTTTTTATCAGAGTTCATTTTAGTAGGGTAGGGTAGGTAGGTAGGTAGGTGTGGCGGTTTGATAAGACAAACCCAATTAGCACTGAGTGCCGTTTTGTTACCACAAACTCACGTAAACCTGGGTATTATCGATTGGTGGGGGAGGCTAAATCCAACCTGCGGAGTTCAGGAAAGTTATCAGTTCCTTGATACTTTTCTCGGAGACTTCCTCAAGTGTATTGAAGAAAGGGCTTCCAATGTACGTAGTCTGGTGAATTAGGGTTTCTTTTTCAGTTGTCACTTTGCAACTGCGGCAGTGTGTATTGTATGGGATGCCCAGCTTGGTCGCATGGTCACCTATAGGCCAGTGTCCCGTGAAGATCGCTGTAAGTCTTGCGATGCCTTTTCGGGTTCTACCTAGAAGGTCGGTTGTTTTTGCCTTGTTGTAGTTTGGCCACGTTTTTCTGGATATGACGCATGCAGTCAGCCTGCTCCATCTGAGGTTGGCTTTCTTAAGGTATTCTGCGGTGATGTTTGCCTTAACTGCTCCGAGCGGAATGTGGACTAGTTCTGCCAGAGAGCAGTGGAGAGCTGAGCCTTGCCTGGCCAGTTCGTCGGCATGTTCGTTTCCATAAACGTTACTGTGCCCTGGAACCCAGATCAGGGTAACCTTGAACTTATCAAGCAGGGCCAGCTCATTACGGCATTCTAGTACTAACTTAGAGGATATAGTGACCGAAGCGATCGCTTTAATGGCAGCCTGGCTGTCAATAAGTATGGCAATTAGAGATGGGCATAATCGAATGATTCCAAGAATCGAGATATTAGTATTCGAGTGATCTAAATAATCGAATGATCACTCGAGATATAAAACAAACAACAACATAAGTTACGCAAACGGAAACAGCAACCGGCAGCAATTACTAATACTTACACGAATCCAACGAAAATTCAATCAGTTGAGCAAACGGCTCATACACTTATCGCAAAAATTATGTGAGTGAAGTAGTAATCCATATAAAAGTTCTCGAATGTCGATTCTTTCGAAGAGTAGTAACTAATTATAAATTAAAAAGTAATGCTACTGTTTTTTCATTCGAGAGCTCTTGCATACGAGATCCAGTACGGGGAATACGAAAAAGGCAGCTGCTTATCATTCGAATCAAAAACACAGAGCAAGCCATGAGAATATGAGCTATTATCTTTTCATACTTAAATAATACAGAAACAGGTATTCTTCTCAAACACCACTCACGAGCTTTGTGATTGTGCGTAGTGTGTTCGGTGTTTAAGTATGTAGTTGTGATGAGACATTTTGTTCTAAAATTAAAGCAAAAGTAAATTCTTGATTTTTTTCCCCAAGGTTACTATTTTTTTTCATTCGAGTTATGGGACTTGGGGTAGTTGCGCATCATTTCATTCGAATGAAAACACACACTCACAAGGTTTTTATCACATTTGCTTTGCGACGAATGGGTTGACTTGGTATGTGCGAGCAGGAAAGTGCGTTCTCTGTAATTTATTTAGTAGTTGTGTGTGTGAGACATTTCGCTCTAGTGTCGAGTCGAGCGCATGCGAGAGATGATTCGAATGATTTGAAATGAAGAATCGAGATATGTCGAGATATTGCAAGAATCGATTATAACTGATTAAATAATTCGAATGCGCCCATCATTAATGGTAATCCTATGCCTAGGTGTTATATTTGAGTGAAGTTTGAGCTGGCGACAGCCTTCACGGATAGCCAGTAGCTCCGCCTGGAAGACGCTTGCAGTATCCGGAAGTCTGTACGATTTTGAGATGTTTAAGGATTCCGAAAAAACTCCCGCACCCACGCCGCAGTCCATTTTTGAACCGTCGGTGTAGATTGTTTGATCGAAATCCCTTGTCACTTGTCCATTTTGCCATTCTGATCTAGTAGGGATTTGAACGACGAAATGTTTTGTAAAATACATTCTGGGAATGATGTAGTCTGTTGAAGGCGGAACTAGTTTTCTAGGTAGAGAATCTAGAATACTACTGTGGCCGTAGGGTTTTGCAGTCCAGCATCCAGACTCTCTGAGTCTGATCGCGCTGTGTGCTGTGATGTTTTGTTATATGTAGATCAAGAGGTAAAAGATGCAGTAAGACTGTGAGTCCGTCTGACGGTGTTGACCGTAGAGCTCCCGTTGTTCCTATGCATGCCGTTCTTTGTACCTTATTAAGTTTGGTAATATTGTAATTTTTCTTTAGAGCCGGCCACCATACTATTGACCCATACGTGAGGATTGTTCGTACCACGGCTGTGTACATCCAGAGGGTCAATTTTGGTTGCAGGCCCCACTTTTTTCCGAAGGTTCTGCTGCAGGCATAGAAGGCTATACATGCCTTCTTTACCCGTTGTTCTATGTTTATTTTCCAGTTGGGTTTAGGATCTAGGATAACTCCTAAATACCTGGCACTGGTTGAAAGGGGTAGGGGTGTGCCGTTTAGGCGAGGAAGCGTAAAGTCAGGTATGTTGGTTTTGGTGGTGAAGAGCATCAGCACAGTTTTCCCGGGTTGACTCCCAGACCGCACTTTTTTGCCCAAGGGCTAACTTTGCTTAGAGCATTCTCCATGATTTCACTAATCACGGAGGGAAACATTCCTGACACCAATATCACCATATCGACCGCATACCCGACTACTTTGATTCCTACTCTGTCTAAACTTATGAGGATTTTGTTCATTACAAGGAGCCAGAGTAGGGGTGAGATGACTCCTCCTTGAGGTGTTCCCCTCCTGGCATATTTGGTTATATTGCTATTTCCTAAAGCTGCTTGAATGATTCTAGTGCTGAGCATGGAAACAATCCATTGACTTAGATGGTTTGCTATTCCCAGCTCCCTCAGGGACTCTAGAATTGCTTCAGTGTGTACATTGTTGAAGGCTCCTTCTATGTCTAGCAAGGTAGCTAAGGTGTATTCTTTGTAGTGTAGGGATTTTTCTATCGTACGCACTACCTCGTGAAGAGCTGTTTCTGTAGATCTTCCCTTGAGGTAGGCGTGTTGAGATTTGGAGAGGAGTGAAGCTTCCATGCCCCTCTCAGAAGGTTGTCTAGGAGACGTTCGAGCGTCTTCAGTACGAAGGTGGTCAAACTAATTGGTCTGAAATCTTTCGCAGTTTCATGACCGCGTCTACCCGCTTTTGGAATGAAAACAACTCGCACTCGTCTCCATGACATGATTGTAGAGTATACAGTTCCTGTAAATCGATGTGAGTCATGGAATTGCCAGTTCCAGAGATTTCTGGAGCATGATGGGCAGAATGCCGTCCAGGCCAGGCGATTTAAAGGGAGCGAAGCTGTTTATTGCCCAGGAAATCTTTTCCTCGGTAATAATAGATGTTATATTTTCCCAGGCGTCGGGTTGTGTGCGTTGTGAGCTGGATGACTCTGCACCGTAATCATTGCATCCGGGAAAATGGGTGTTTATTAATAGTTCTAGGGATTCTGCAGTTGACTCAGCCCATTCTCCTTTCTCCTTTCTCAGAAGAGATGGGTTGGAGTGTTCTTTGGACAATATTTTGCTGAGTCTTGCGGAGTCCTTGAGGGTTTCGATGGATTGGCAGTACTCTATCCACGACTGTGTCTTGGCCGTTCTAATAGAGTTCTTGTAGATTTTAAGGCAATATCGGTAGGGTTGCCAGTAGTTGCATTTATGGCAGATGTTAAAGGTTTTTCTAGTCAATTTTCTGAGAGCAGAGAGTTCCTTGTTCAACCAAGGGGGGAATGATTTTTTGCTATATTTGATCGGACACGAGACTTTGTACGCTACGTTGAAAGCTTTTTCAAAAGTCTCAACCTTTGTGTCGAGTTCTGAAGTGGATGTAAATTTTTGATTGGGGGTTTTGTGTAACTTAGTCTTAATGACTTGGTTAAACTTTGCCCAATCGGTTCTTTTGGGGTTTCGGAAAGGTTTCGGGCTCTCTACATCGAGATCTATGTCGAAGAGTATCCAGTTGTGGTCTGAGAAAGATTTTTTACTGGATACCCTCCAATTTTCAACCTTCATAATATTGTTATTATTACAGAGAGTAACATCTATAACGTCTTCCCAGCCGTTAAAACTGCCCGTACTCGGAAAGATGAAGGTCGGGGTGTTACCTTTGTTACATATTATTAGGTTATTTTCAATAATGTAATCAAAAAGAGACTCACCGCGTTCGTTTGACTCCGAGCTGCCCCATAGCACATGCCTGGAGTTTGTATCGCAGCCCAGCAGCAGGTTGGTCCTTGTTGTTGTTATGGCGGTTATCATTGCCTGGACTTCTTCCGGCGGTACTTGCCGTTCGTGTGCCATGTAGGCGGATGCGATTAGCAGGTCGCCTCCTGCTTTCTCCATCTTAACAACTGTTAGATCGGCCGAGCTAAAATTTGGGCATAGAAAAACTTTAATATGCTTTTTAGCTAGAATGCAGGTTCTTGGCTTACCATGGTTATTATTGCTGCGGTTATAGTAGAGGATATATCCGGTGTCGTTAAGGCCTCTTATATTGGGCCCGTTCACCCAAGGTTCTTGGACAATGGCGATGTCGATGTTTTCCTCTTTAAGGAAAACCATCAGGTTATCTGACGCACAGACTGAGTGCTTCAGATTAATCTGTACGACTTTCAGCATTGATTGGTTTCGGGTGTTTGTTCGGTTAGGGTGGTAGTACGGTTCGCCTCGATCCTCATGTCCTCCAACAGCTTGTTGGCATCGTCGACTTCATCTAAGTCGTCGACCTGACACGGGGCCTGAATATTTTAACTTTGGCATGCCTTATGCCAAAGCGGAGCTTCCAGCCGATCTTTTCAATGTGATCCGCTCTTCCGTCACCATTATTAGGAAGCTTAAGTTTAAGCCGGTCCAGTCGTTACGGATCTTGTGAACGCAGCCGCTTAGGAATTCCTTGGAGAAAGCGTCTTCACACTTGATTACCCTGTAACCTCTTATGACTTCAGCTGAGTCAAAGCAGGGGAGAGGTCCGCCTTGGTTGTTTAAGAGATGGTCCATCACCATCTCGGAAAGTTTATTTTCAATGGCACCCCAAACGTCAGCCACTGTCTTGCCGCTGGTAGAGAGTTCATCTACCAAAGCGACTTGTAGGTCGTCTCTGACAACCTCACTGACTGTTCGTGTCATCTGGGGTGCTGAGATTGGGTTGTGGTGCTTGGCGGTAGCCAACTTTGCAACTTTGCTTCTTTGAGGGTCAGACTTGACCTCCTCTTGTGAGCGGTTGCGTTTAGTTGCTTCCGTCTTGCGTGGTGGTGGCTCCCTGCGATTCTTGATAAACTCATCAATAATCTGCTGGTGCTTGAGTTTTTCAGCTAGGTCCTGCGGAGTAGCCGTGCCGGCCTCTTCCTTCTTGGTTCATTTTAGTACACTGAGTGAAAATATTTCTCTCGAAACTGGTCTGCGCTGTTTGTTCAACGGTTTTGTTGGAGTGATTCTCACCACATGTTAAATTTAATGGAACTTCACAATTATTGTTTTTGATTGAGTCCGCGTTTCTTTTTAAGCTATCGTTATATTCCAGCTGAGCTGGAATATAATTTTGATTTTGTTCACTATTCTACACTTTATAGAGTCTATATCTCTCGGGAAATAGTTTAATTTATAGTTGAGTAAAGAATGCGGTTTTCCGCAGTATAAGGGAATGAATTGACTTAAACACACGTCCGTTCGCTCTCGATGATCTGTACACTCTCCAGTAGGTGCAATTATGTTTTAGGTATACGTAAATTGTCACTTAATCGAAGGGGGTAAAGTATTTCTTGCATTGATTGAGGAAACCTAGATAATTAGAAGCGTCCTTGGTGACATGTTCGCAGATGGCTCAACTTCATATTTTATTGAATTATTCGAACAAATTACCTCCATATTTGAAGACTTCCATTGCTATCCGAGGCAACGCCTGTGCGTCTGGTCGTGATTGTTAAGTAGGTTCTACATATTTTGTTTAACAATATTTAAAGGATTTTATAGACAAAACAAAGTTTTTGTAAAAAAACGCCCTTTAAAAATGGGCAAAGCAGACATTTTTATATAGAGAAATTGTTCAAAAATACTTGGAGAAGAAAAGGACTTTCATTTAAAAGTGATTTCTTCAAAAAAACGTTTTTTTATGTTATGATGTGCATGTTTAAAAAATATTTACACAACGCCCCTAACGCCCCTTCCAAACTTCAACTTCCTAGCTTAAACTTTGATATTTGGATACAACGGTTTTTTTTTTAAATTGTGGACGTGTCAGAGGACGGATTTTAAAAGTATTTACACAAGATCGTTTTGGGGCCCCAAAGACAATATATTACGACTTTTTCGATAAATTTGTTTTTTTTTGAGACAGTGAGAATAGAGAATATTTGTTTAAGATTTCAGCTTTCTAGCTTGAGTTTTAGGGGCTTTCTTTTCCAGACGAACGGACGGATGTGGCTAGATCGACATTACTATAGACGATGATCACGAATATAGTAACTTTTAGGAATATACGGGCAATATTAAAGTACATAATATTACAAACTGTGAGTCAGAATCAATGTACCCTTATAATAGCATTGCCTCTATTTTTTTTGCTTTAAAACTTGAGTTTAGGTTAGGTTAGGTTAGGTTTTATGTGGCTGTCGGCAGAAGCCGACACACTTAGACCAATTTAGGTCCATTGTGATACCACGTATATTATCTACCTCAACTCTGTAGATGGGACTGGCCAACGACACGCGGTTGTTCTCAAACGGTCCCCCATCTACGTACTAACCGCGCCCAACGTCGTTTAATTTCGGTGATCTAACGAGAACCGAATAACTCGACGTGGTATGGTCGTTGGTTCTTGAGTTTAAGTGTTGTGAATATTTGTGCACATAGGGTTTGTCTGCTTGGTCGGACGAACAAATGATGCTATTCTGGGAATTGTTGCTTAATTTCACAGAACATATCCCATATTATGGCAATTTCTATAAAATAGAGAACGGTCAGCGACTAGTCTTTGTTGAGTCAGTGGTTAAAAATTTGATGTCAATTCTGGGTCATCAATTATATGAACTGCCCGCATTAGAATACTATCTTGTATTTTTAGAGAAGCCAAACTTAATGTAAGAGCAATAGGTACTCAATCCCTGGCCATGCTCGAGCCTTAGAAAGAAGGAGCAGTTCATTTACAATATTGGATACGTCATTATGTTACGCCCGAGTTCACTGTTACACAAAGATCCATTTAAATGTGAGGAAAAAAACGAAACATTCTATCCAGAAAAAGTCATCAATTGCATTTTTTTCGCGTTGTATGCAACCAGATTGATATACCCCACATTTGTATTTTATGCAGGTCTAAGTTAAGGGATATGATCTGTTCGCGTCTTTCACGATAAAGGTGAAGTGATTTCAAAGAAATGTAAGGTTTTATCTGGTACTACCATTTAAAACAAATTAACATATGGGTAAATAATTTTTAATTATGCTGATGACGATAATCAACAAACAGAATAAGTACCCAGGCATATTTTCGCGAATAGTTTCAACAGTTCATTCATTTAAAATGATTTTGTGTAAGAAAAAAGAAGAAGAGAAAACCCGGACAAACGAAAACATGACCAAGGACATTTTATTTTTTCGTATATAGAATTGGATCGAATCAAAAGGGTATCGGTACTTATTTTACTTGTATTGAATCAAAAGTATCGAGCATGTACCCGTATTTACTTGGATCAAATCAACTCTAAGTGTTCCTGTTTGGAATTTAAACCTCGTACGGCACACCGCTCACCAATGCTTCAACCACTTCATCACTGCACGCATACAAGTAAATATAATCGAAGAATAAAAAAAGCTCTAATTAGTGCATACAATAATCGTTAATATGTATTAATATTTCACGAAAAATCTAATATTTCTCTTATATGAAAGGCTGTGTAATGAATTTAATTTAATTTAATTTAATTATTTATTTATTTATTTGAAATGCTTATACACTTTAAGATATAATATCTTATAAAATAGTGATAAGCTAACTTAGACAGAGATTTGAGAAAAGTAGATATACCGAATAAAGTTTCACAAAAATTATAATTCATAAATGTAATTCGGATTTTTTTATATAAATCAATGATCAATAGAAAATTTAAAGTTTTAGTTACCGATTTCCGGAAAAATATTTTCTTAAGTACCTTTTAAACTTTTTGTGCATGTACCTTGAGTAGTTATTCTTAAGTTCCGCGGTAATGAATTCCACAATCGGATAGCATTTACGAAAAATTGACGCTCAGATGTAAGGGATGCGTAGGGAGAGTGAATTAATATCCAAAACCTGTGCGAAGTGGCTAAACGAATCCTTTCGTACAAGTAGTACGTCTGCCGGGTAAATAGAATACCCGAAAGCAGGCACAAAGTGCGAAAATTTAGATAACTATCAAAAGGCATGTTAAGCAGACGAGGAGAAAAATTGCTTAACCTGTCATATTTACGTAGTCCGAAGATATGCTATTGTACTATTAAAAGCGACATTGAGTTTCCGCTTACTGGTTGCGTCACAGCTGCAAAAGATTTCGCAACCGTATGTTAAGATAGGAATGACCAAAGATTTTGCTAATGTGAAACGAGTTTTTATTGGGATGAAGGCCTGTGTTAAATGTAATCCGTTTAATTCAGACCAATGTTCAATTCTCTCCGTTCTCATTAAGGCCGAGTGGGCAACTCATATACATTTGGACATCGTCGGCATACATATGCGACGAACAGTTTCCTATTGTAGATGGAAGGTCATTTACGTATATTGAAAACAATATTGGACCAAGTATAGAGCCTTGAGGAACACCACTTACAATTGGAAGAAAATCGGAATGTTTATCATTTAGCTGAACTGCTTGCATTCTATTTGATAGATAAGACCAAATCAGCTTTACGGCACTTGATGAAAAATTGTGTTGTCGGATCAGCTTCTTAGGTACATAAAATTGAGTGATCAACCATGTCAAATGCCTTAGAAAAATCAAGGAGCACTAAAAACGTAACTTTGTCTTTATCTAAAGCCTGTCGTATATCGTCAGTAACGTTCAATAGAGCAGTAATACAGCTGTGTTTTTCGCGAAAACCAGATTATTTCGGAGTGAGAATATTGTTATTTTCGAGATACGTGCTCATCTGTTTTTGAAGAGTACGTTCAAAAACCTTTGACAGAAAGGGCAGTATTGAGATTGGCTTAAAATCATCAGCCTTAGCATTTTTAGGGATGGGTATTATTTTAGCCAACTCCCACTGAGTGGGATACTCACCGGACATTAAAATAGTATTGAAAATGAAAGTGATATATGGTAGTAAGATGGGTAAGAGTAACTACAAAAATTTATGGTGCATTTTATTCAACCCAATTGCATTCGACTTTATCGAGAGTATACTCTCAACCACATCAGCACTGTCTATCAATATAAAACCGAAACTAGGCGTATTTAGGTAACTATCGGAAGAACAAGATATAAGATCAGTCCCACACAACGAAGTTGAAGAACTCAGGGACAATAATTCCCGGTTAAGGGTATTGCAGTCAATGTCAACACTATTATCAGCTGAAAAACAATTTCTCTTGCCAACGCCTATGCTGCGCAAATTCTTCCACAGCTGTCGACCATTTAAACAGGTATTAAGCTTTCTCGCATACATTCGAGATTTTGCAATACGTATTTCTATCACAACGAATAGAACCATGTTAATACTCGTAGTTGCGAATAGAACAGTATATTTGCCGAAGTTCCGGTAACCTATATCTCTTCCAACTGTTATAAGCTTTAGCACGCTTCTGCATTAGGGAACGTATTAGGCTGGTGAACCACGGATTACTTTTGGCTTTTTTGACTTTGGTTTTCAAGGCAACATGCCTGTTGTATAGGTCCAAGATATTCTCGTTAAGGAATTCTACTTGTAGACTGGGTAACGGAAGGATGCAAATGGTATTCCAATCTATGTGTCTACTGTTTTCTTCCAAAAGGGCATAATCTATTCCTCGAAAATCACGAAATTCAAAATTTTTGATAACATGGTTGATGTTAAAATCGTAAGTTAAAAAGATCAAATCATGTTTTGAAAAGGCAGGTGCCGAAAGCTGATCGTATAAGAGTACTTTGTTCAGATCACTTACAAGAAATAAATCCAGAATTGTCGGAGTGCTACCGGAGAAATGTGTAGGAGTACTAATGTTTACAGATCTAAGGTTAAACATTGTTATACTGTTACTGTGAAAGCTCGAGGTTAAGAGATTGCTGTTAAAATCGCCACAAATAATAATATTAGCCGACGTCAATGATACTTCCTCTAAAACAGTTAAAAGGGGGGATAAGTTAATATATTGGTTAGGCCTATATATTGTGCCTATTAAAATTTTCCCTTCATTGCCTGCTAGATCAACGAATAAATATTCTATCTCGCTGTCTGCTGCGGAAGAGCACCTCAGCCTGCACTTGATTGAATCTCGGGCATACATTGCAACCCCATCACCAATACGGTATTTTCTATCCGATCGAAAGATTCGATACCCCGCTAAGCAACAAGTCAAATCCGTCAAATCACTCGCCAACCATCTTAATAAATATAAAGCATTAACGACCCATATAGGCACTTAAACCTAGCTTCTTCAACCATATTCGTTTGCGAAGACAAATGGAAGGGACTTACAATTTAAGGCTAATTGCGAACGCTTGATTTTGAGAAGTTTCTCTTGACAGTTTATATTATATTGTTAGATGTTATCAGGCTTCAGCAGGAAGAAGGGCAGTAGTGCAAATGTTAGTTAGGTGTTGATGGGTGAGATTCTGGGGCACTCTGTAAAAAAAAACCATTAAAAAATAATAGATAAACTATTGTTCCAAAATAATCAATTCATATTTTTTTTAGTTTGAATTAACTACATTTACAAATATCATACTCAAATGAAAGTACGATTGCTCTTTTATAGAGATCAAAACCAATGCAGATCAAAAAAATTACTAACCGGTCCAAAAAACACAAAAAATCAGAAACAACGGACTTCAGAAAAGGAGCGCACACGATTCGTGCATCGTTGCAAGGGAAACTGAAAATGCGTTTTTCATTCTTTGCAATGTTGCTCTTATATAAAAAATGGTTGAAGGAGTGCAAGTGATTCACTGTGGACCTGTCCACTGTTGGACGGTTTACATCAACCAGGTATCTGACATAAAAAACTGTTGAAATAGACAATTCGAAACTTTTTGATCAAATTTGTGATTTCCAAAATTTTCTGAATGGCAAATTAAGTTATGAATGATGATGAGCTTAAAGATGATACGAGTTTCAGGTGTAAAAGACATTGAATAGGGGAGAGTGGGGCAAATTTGAACACGGGGCACATTTGAACACTGCTTACAAAATTTTACATTTTTAACCTTTTTTAAAGTAATTCAATATTTTAACCTGACCATACTATATCCGTAAAAGTCATTGACTTTCCTTAATTTCCTCAGTTGGTGAAAGGTGTTTTTTATAGTGTAGTGCATTATTTTCGTTTTTTAGTTGTAAGAGTGCAAAAAAAATTTGGTGCGCTATTTTAAAACGGAAGAAAATTTTTGCAAAGTGGGAACAAATTTGGAATTAAATCACGGTAAGTTTTTGAATGAATATATTATTAAAGTTTAATATCTGTGCAAAATTTTATGTCGCTGTAACAGTTGGGGCAGATTGTAACAAGTGTGGGGGCACATTTGAACATGTTCAAAACTGCCCCGATCAGTTTATATATATATTTTTTTTTTTTTTTTTTACATATTTTAGACATTTTAAAGAAACTGTTATGTTTTTCATTTAATAAATCTGTTGCTCATTATTTTATTTTTTTAAGTGTATAATGGAATGGAATAATGCGCACTTACAAGAGAAAGAATTCCGAAAAAAAATGTTCGAGCAAATATTCAACACGGCGTCACTGATGAGGAAAAAATGCTTGAAGAATATTTGATCCGAAGCTCGAAGATGAAGACCAAAATTCAAGCTCGATTAATAGCATTTGAGTATGCCACATTGCTAAAGAAATGTTCCGAATCCTGGGGTGCAAATAAAATGGCTGGAATTGAATGGATACATGGCTTTATGAAAAGACACCCAAGACTTTCCACACTCCAAACTCCAAACCGCAAACCAAAGCTAAAAACATAACGGAATCCAGATCCGGTTCAGATGAAAGCTTCTCGGTTAATGACGACACCGATCTCGATTTTGATTTTGCTGGCGATGCTTCCTTTGAAGAAGGACATGTAACGGAACCAGTAGAAAACGAGGAATCATATGACTTGAGTTATGACAATTTAAATCAAGGCGACTTCATTTTGGCCAAATGTTCTAACAATAAGAGCAATAAAATGCTGGCTTTTGTGGGCAAAATAAAAGAAAAAAAGGGAAATGTGTACAACATAAACTTTTTAAAAAGATGCCTGAATCGTTCAAATTCTACTTTTCTGATCTCGTTTATAAGCGCCTCAGAAATTAAAGCCAAGCTGAATACACCAATTAACGCTCCGGATACATCAAGAACATCCGCTTTGATAACTTTCGCTTTTTTCAAATATCGATTGGGTTGAATACAAAAATAAAGTTTCTTACTTTACTCTAAGAAGATAAAAAGGTATGAATTCTATTTTTTCTATGTTATGTTTCTTATGAATCTTTGTTGTTTTTTTTTGTTTTCTTTAACAAATGAATTTGATATAACCAAAGAATAAATTTTAAGTTTTTTTTTTTAATCTTGGCTGTTTTTGTATCCAGTATGAATTTTAGGTTTTTTTTAATTAATTAAATTAAAATTAATACCACACAATTTTTTCCTGGTTTTAATTTTTGTTTTCCGTCAATTTCCATTATGTTGTTTTGAATGAATAACCTTACATTCAAATAAAAACTGGATAAACTGAAAACTCGTGGCTTCAATGTCACAGTGCATGAGTGCTTACCTGAGAAGACGCTGGTCTAGGTTCGAATCCCAGTGGAAGAAAAATGGATTTTCGGAATAAAATGAAAGAAAAATACAGACCAGCACCACAGAAGGAGTCTGATGATCGGTTGTGGCGAACCGTGAAAGATCGCTGTAACTCCAGCCGTCCACTTCACGTGGTAACGAATGTAAGGTTATTCATTCAAAACAACATTTAGGTTTTTGATTGATAAGTATTTTTTTATGTTTTTATAAAAAATAATAATAAAAAAATAATAAAAAATAAAATTAAGTGTGTTTTATTCACCAAAAAATAAATTAAGATTGCTGTTCAAAAGTGTCCCTTCCAAATTTGAACATTAGAAGCAATATTGGTTGAGAATAAAAGTTTAATATAAATATTTCGTTAAATTAACCAAATATTATTTGAAATCAAAGTTAAATAGGGACCACTGTTCAATGTGAGCAAAATTTACAGACCAATAAATCAAATTCATAAGTTTTTATCAATTTCGAAAGCAAAAATTTAAATGTGCCCCACTCTCCCCTACTACTCTGAGTTTTTAAAAGTATGTCAATTTTTCTTTTGCATTCCAGGAAAAAATGCCTAAGATTATCGCGTTTATTCACTTATTGGTTCACATTGGTCAAATGAAAGAAACCAACTGAAGATGGGTACAGTAGTCAATTTAAGCCGTTGCATACAGCTTATAAGATTTAAACTGAAGTTATTAATTTAAAATTTTGTTAAATAACAAGCAGGTAGGTAGTTGCTCGTTTTGGATAAATGACGTCTTTTTTCGTTTGCCATAAGAACTATATGGGCACCCTAGGTATAATTTGAATGAATTGACCGAAATCTCTTTAACCCGTAATTCACTAGGTGAAAAAAACTCGCATAATTATCTAGGTGAGTCCCAGGGACTCACTTTGTGTAATATTGCTTTTTTCAATATTTAGGATATGTTTCTGAAAAAAATTACTTTTGTTCTTTGAACTTCAACATCTTCCTGATAAAATAAAGCAAAAATATTTATAAAAATGCTCTATAATTAAGATTTATTCATGGAAGTTTCGAAGTCTTTTTTTGAAAAATTACATTTTTTAGAATTTAAAAAAAATTACATGAAAAAAATTAATAAAAAACTAGCAATTCACTTTTCAAAACAGAAAAATAACGCTTAAATCATATTTGATGCAAAAAGTAACTGTCTCCATATGAAGAAAAAAAAACGTGCAGGTACCTACTCAAATGCAGACTTGATTTTAGAAGTTTTTGAACTTTTTGCATATTTTGCGGGAGCATCTCAGGCAAACAGTCTGCTGCATGCGCAACAAAGGTATGCAGTCTTAGTCCTCTTTTTGGAGCTGCAAACATGGCAGTATTTGTGCTCACCTTGGAAGTTTTTCTTCTGCAGCCGCGGGCACGTCAGGTATTTTTCTTTTGGTAATCGATGAAATTGATAGACGTAGTTCAAACGGCAAAATAGTGTTGTATAAACCCGAAATGAGGTTACTTCTGTTAAGATCTTCACCAGCTTGGCCTGGTTTACTTAAATCCATACTTATCACTGAATTTCTCGCAAAAAAATCAAAAAATAAAGCAAACACATTATGCAAATAATTGTAACATAAATATCTACCTGAGTCCCTGGCACTCACTGATCACCAAAAAGTGACCCTTGACCACTTATTGTAAAAACACATCCGACCAGTATCGCGTTTACTACATGAAGGTACTGTGGATCTTATATATGTGTGTGTAGAAATGCACGATCTGTGTGCGAAAGAAAAAGATGGGTGAGTCCCAGGGTTAAAGGGTTAAGTAAATTTATGTTTTTATCTATAAACAAATATGCCGTGATATTAAGCGCTCACAAGTTTTTTAACCTCAAGTTATTTAAATCCCAAGTTTGTCATTTAAGCTATACATTCCTATGCATAGATATGTATTATTCTTTTTTGGTCTATTTATTGCTATCATAAACAGTTTATCTACCCCGAGCATATCTTTCGAATAAATATATTACATATAATATCCAATTAATACCCGAAAACATTGATTTTTATGGGAGTGGTCTATACATTGACAAGGGACAGTTAACGACTTCTTATAGTCGGAGACGAAAAAAATATATTTTTTAGGAGCGAGGTCCCACTTTATTGATAATCTCTTACAGTCTAATTTTACAATTTAATTTGATCCAGTATTTATACCATTGTCCAGAGGAATCTGTTACAAAGTATATGAAATGAATGTCATCATGAATGTGATATAATTTATGGTTTGCACTTCAAATCCCGAAGGGTGTTCAATTATTATTTACATTCAATGAATGTTTACATCTGGTTTCTAAAAGGGATTTTATGACTCTATACAATTTTGTTTACTCAGCTTGTTGCTGGTGATAACTCTTCCCTTCTTTGAAATCTACGTCTCGTAGATCTATTAAAAATGTACATGTATTGGATTTATATCACTCAATTTTTCTTGATGATTTTCTGATTGTGTGTTCAATGGTATTACAATTGTATTGTTGGAATCTAAATTATTTCTTTTTCTCTGACAATAATACAAAATACTGATTATTACAATAATTATTGCTAATGTACAAACAATTGTTGAAGTTGATATTTTATTATTCGTATGAATCTCATTTAACTTCTTTATATTATCTCTATGGAGACTAAGCAAATATTCCAAATCTAATCTAACATTGTTTTCACTAACATTGGATTGTAGGATTTGGGGCAAGGGTTGGAAGGTTTCTATTTCCTTACTGGAAAATTCCTGGTCGTTAATTTGAATTGTTTCGTTAGTATACTGTATCAAGAAGTTACCTTCTAAATGTTGGGTTTTATTTTCGTGAATAAGACTACCATTGAAATTTGTGACAAATATTGTGTTGTCATCTATATTTTCTAGAACTGCGCCATTATTATACTCAAAATCACACCTTGCATCATATCCTTTCACAAGTTGAGAGATGCAATGAGTTTCTGGTAATTGCTTTAATTGATAATTTCGGCAGACTAATACATTATTTATTGAATTGCATTTATTTAATACACCAAATATTTCATGTTGATTGATCAATAGTTCATTGAATTCTAAATGAACTTGTTTTGATCTAGATATTGTTGAGCGAATAAGAATATGATTATATTCTTGATTGCTAGTTTTTGGTATGGATATAACGTAAAGTATCATGGAATTTTTACAAATAACTGATGGTTCAGCATATTCCAATGCTTCAATATCATTGTGGTATGGCAGAGTTTCTATCTGGGATATTGCGAGATTAATTTCTGTTTTATCTAGAAGATTAGTGTTTACTATTCCCCTTTTTGCTAATTGAGATGCCAACACGATCTCATTCACTTCATCTTTTATGATGGTTAATTTGTTAAAAAGCATCTGCTCGAATTTATCATTGTTTTGTATATTTATTGTTGTTAAGATATTATTGTAATTTGTGATTAGAGTATTTGCCGTGTCCATTAGTTTATTATTGATTTTGTATTGTTCATTATTATTTATAATAACTTCATTTTGACTTGCTAAAATGTTATCCCAGTCTGTTGCATCAGGATTTCCATCAATCCATTTCCAGGCGGATCCGATCCAGTTGATTGAATCCTTTCTTTTAATTGTTGCAATAGATTTTCTACTCGGTTCACAAGGTGTATAATCTGTGGTCTCAAGATACTGGTTGAATTGGTTGGATAATGTACGAATGGTGTTATGTCGTTAATGATAACTTCATACTGTGTTAAATTTATAACGTGAACTATTTTAAAATTTCCGTTTAGCATTCTTCCTTCTCCTTGTTTGATGGTTATTATAGGACTATTGTATTCATATACGTTAAGTGTAGCGAGTATACAACTCAGGATCGGCCTACAATAAAAGATACATTGGCTTTTATTCCTGAATATTTTTAATATGGGATTTGTGAATTCTTTTTCCGCTTTCAGTGGTAATAGTGACCTTGTTGTCTTTTGCAACTATTTCTTTATTAAAGGGAGGCTTTTGTTTTCCGTCTCTTCTTTTATTTGCTGCAAAGATAATTTGTCCTACCTCATAAGTTTTTGGTTTATATTTTTTGTAGTTGGCTATGCTAATTTTATTCTTTTGATTTCTTTTAATTAATTCTACTAAGTCTTCATTTACTTTGGCTTGAAAATCGACTAAGTTTTGATAATTTATTTTTTGTGTTCTACCAAAGAAAACGTCGCTTGGTCTTTTTTTTATTACTGAATGCACACTATTATTGTAACGATCTACTGCAATGTTAATCAATTCCTTTGTCGTGAAGTCCGTGTATTCTTTTTGAAGGCATCGCATTATTTCTATAATAGTGGAATGGACTCTTTCGACTGTTCCATTTACTTCGCTTTTTTGTGGTGGAGTAAGGTAAAGTTCTACTCCTATAGTTCTAATATAATTTGAAATTATTGGGCTTATGAATGCTGATTCATTATCTGAAACTAGTATTTTTGGTACTGTAAAATAGTGTAATACTTTCATCATCTTATTTCTGAGGTATATTGCCGATTTTTCCTTAATGTGGAAGAATTTGGTGAATTTGGAAAACTTATCGATGCATGTAATGAATTTTTCATGGTTTATTTCCATGATATCTACATGAAGTATCTCGGATGGATATTTAGGGATAGGAGTTTCTTGTAATTCTGGTTTCAGGGGATGTCTATCGTATTTATTACTATTACAGATCTCGCAAGTTTTTGTATATTTCTTGATTAGTTTAGTCATCTGCGGGAAATAGTATTTCTCTAAAATTTGCTCTTTATTTTCTCTGTGATTTCTATGCGCTCTTGTGTGTTCTTTTTGTATAATGCTAAATTTATTTTCTTCATTTGAGATATCTTGAACAATTCTTTGTGTTAACCTGATTTTAAATTTGCTGAAATGTTCCTTGAAACTATCTTGAAGTATCTGTATATGTTGTTCGGGAATTTTAATTCCGTTAATTATATTTGGATTTAATTTTTCCTTTAAAATTCGAATGAGAGTGTCTTTGTTTAGCTCTTGTATTCCTATATCTTCATAAATACTCATTTCATTGTTACTGAAGATAATTTGATTTTTGAAAACATTAATAGGAACTTCAACATGTGGGATGAGGTCTGTACTGTCCTCTTCTGCACTGTGCATAGTTGCGGATGAGCTGGAAGTCAAAATGTTCGTTTCGGTTTTTAATCTTGACAGCGCATCTGCTACTAAATTTGTTTTTCCAGGTTTATATATTATTTCGCAATTATATTCTTCAATTCGGGCTTTCCATCTTTTCAACTTTGCGTTAGTGTTTCTATTACTTAAAGCAAATGTTAAAGGTTGATGGTCTGTTAAAATCTTTATCTTCCTAGCTCCATACATATAATTCCTAAGGTTGTCTAAGGCCCACACTATTGCTAGCATTTCCTTTTCATTGGTAGCGTAATTTTCCTCAGTTTTATTTAAGGATCTTGAAATATAAGTTATTGGCTTGTCTCTTCCTATCTCGCCTTGGGATAGTACTGCACCTATTGCTTGATTTGATGCATCTGTTGTGAGAACAAATGGTTTATTGAAATCTGGGAATATTAATATTTCGGAGGATATGAGTAATTTCTTTAAGTTATTGAACGCCTCAAGTTCTTTACTGCCTAATGCAATTTTAATTTTTCGCGATTGATTGGCTTTTATTTGAGCATTCTCTCCCCTTGTAAGAGTCGTCAAAGGTTTTGCGACTTTTGCGAAATCCCTAATGAATTTCCTATAGTAGGACGTCAGTCCAAGAAAACTCTTTAATTCTTTGAGATTTTCTGGGGGTTTAATTCTTTCTATTGCCTGAACTTTTTTTGGGTCTGGTTTAATGCCGTTGCTTGATATTAAGTATCCTAAAAACTCAGTTTCTTGTTTCATAAATTCTGTTTTGTCTAGATTAACTTTTAGATTAGCTTTTTCCAATTTATTAAATATAGTGTCAACATTCCTCAGATGTTCATCTTCAGTTTTTCCAAACACGATAATGTCATCTATATATGTGTAACAAATTCTGCCTATGTATTCCTGTAACACATCGTCTATCATTCTTTGAAAGATTGCAGGAGCATTCTTTAATCCAAATGGTAGTCGTGTATATTCGTATTTTCCATTCATAGTGGAAAATGCTGTTTTAGGTATATCGGTTTCTTTCATTTTTATTTGATGAAACCCTGACGTTAAGTCAATTGTTGTAAAATATTTAGAATTACCTAAGCTGGCTAATGTGCTAGATATATCTGGTATTGGATATGTATCTGGAATAGTTACTGCATTAAGTTTCCTAAAATCAATTACTAGTCTATATTTCTTTGTACCTGAAGCATCTAATTTTTTCGGTACAATCCACGTAGGTGAATTGTAGGGACTTTGGGATGGGCGTATAATTCCATCGTCCAGTAATTTTTTTATTTGAGTTTGCACCTCTTCCCTCATATTAAAAGGGTATGGATAAGACTTCGTATAAATTGGTTCATCAGTTGTTGTCCTAATCTCAGCTTTCACTTTCGTATCTATCATCTCTTTATCATTTACTTGTCCAAAAATATGTTTATATTTACTTAATATGGTTTGGATTTTTTCTTTAGTTGTGTTTTTTAAATGGGTATCTCTAATTTCTATATTATTTACTTGTGTGGATTGTTTTTCTTTTAGGGGTATTTTTATATCTGATTTTATTACAAGGATATTGTTCTTCCTATCTATGATAGCTTCTAATTCTTTGAGAGTGTCATCTCCGATTATTCCATCGAAGGATGCTAATCCTGGTAAAACGAAAAATGTTATAGGAGTATTATTTCCTATGCACTCAAAGAATTTTGCACTTATTTTTTTGTTAATTTGAATTTTTCCTCCGGCTGACTGAATTTCAAAAGGTTTTTGAGCTGGTTTGGCATTTGGTGCTAATTTATGCGTAATGAAGTTCTTATTGGCTCCGGTATCGATAAGGAATTTTAATTGTGTCCCATCACACATCACATATTCTATGTATGGTATGCTAGAGAGGCACTTGTCGTAAAATTTACCTCTGATTGTTCTTCTTCCTGGTCCGTATTTTCTTCGTTTGCATAATTGTTGTCTTCGTATTCCTCAGCGTACTCATCCAAATATTGTTCTTCTTCTTGTGTGTCTATATTAAACACTCTTTGACGCTTTTGTGGAATATTTCCTGAACCATGTTGGAAGTTTTGATTATTAGCTGGTTGGTTGTACCTGTAATCTTGTTGATAATGTTGTTGATTGTAGCTGGGTCTATTCATGTAATTAACTTGTCTAGTTTGGGCGGATTGGTCTGTTTCCATTGGAGTTGGTGGTTTTGGCTGTGTTGGTCTTTGCGGTGGAGGATAGTTTGATTGTTGCTTCTGATTATTGAAATAATTTCTCTGCTGTTGATTGTGTTGAATATTATAAGCCGCGTTTCTTTGTTGTACGGGGAGTGGCTTTGATAGATTTGATGGCTTATGTTGCCATTGTCTAGGAGCGAAGATTTGGTTGACAGGGGTTGAAATGCTATTACTAAAATCTCTTTTGTGAAGGGAAATGTTCCTATAATTGTGGTTTTGTATTTCAAGGCATGTCGCATATGCTTCTGGGAGAGTTTGGGGTTTTTGAATTATTAGAATCCTGGAGAGTTCTCCATTTAATCCCCTAATGAACACGTCAAGTGCTCTATTTCGATAGCTCTCAATCAGTGCCGTAATCGTTTCTGAGGAATAATCCTCAGTTTTGATTTTATTTATTATAAGTGAAAACTGGTGGTTAACACTTGCATAAAATTCGTCAAGAGTGGAAGTTCTCTGTGACATCGAATTTAATTGGTGTTCCAATGTTCGAATGTCTCTTTTATCTGCGTAATGCAGTGAGAGGCATTTTTTTATTGAGCTCCAATCTTCATTAAATATATTATAGGAAATTAGTGCGGTATCCGCATGTCCGCGAATCTTTTGTCTAATGCTTTGGAGGATTGATCTATAGATCGGCTTATTTCTTACTACCTCATAATCCCTTAGGATTGTTTCAACCGTGTGTATCCACGATATATATTGGACGGGATTACCGTCGAAAACCTGCAATTCTTTTATGCAATCCGGTAATTTGGAAATTTCTTTCAATTCTTGTTCATTTTTAGGACCCGGTGGAATACTCTCATTATTTGTTGAAGATGTTGTCCTAACTTCTAAAGCACTTAATCTATGATCAATTTTCTTCATAAAGTCGATCTGGGCATTTACTGCTCCAGTAAGTCTGGTTACTGTGTCTTTAAGTTCTTCCATTTTCTTTTTTATAACAGAAAGATAAGATTAGAGGAGGAGGGATCGTAGATAAATGATTAAAAAATATAAAATTAAAGATGGAATATATAGTATATTATATATAAAATTGTCAGTTTTTATACTTAGAATGTTCAATTTTGTAAATATTTAATTCAACAAATAAAAAAAAATAAAAATATTTTTCCTTTTCTGTTCTAATTTCTAAACTTTTGACAAAATAATTAACTTGCTTAGCTTTTAATCTCTCTTTATGTTTTAAGAGTTTTGCGTAAAACTATTTAATTCTAGTTGTTTTCTTTAACTTGTTAAAACACTTTTTGCATTGGTTTTTCACCTTTAATATTTAATTTCTTTCTTAGTTTTTCACCTCTAATATTTAATTTGTATTTATTTCTCTTTTGGTTTTTCACCTTTAATATTTAATTTGTATTTATTTCTCTTTTGGTTTTTCACCTTTAATATTTAATACCTTTAATATTTAATTTCTCTTTTGGTTTCTCTTTTGGCTTTTCACCTTTAATATTTAATTTGTATGTATTTCATATTTATTTTTCATTTTACTTACACTAAAATAATGATCTCCATCTTTCATCCAATGGAGCCGGATGGACTGCGGGGCAACGCAGATGATCAAAACCCTTCTCTGGATCCTTCTACAGTCTGATGATCTTCAGAGGATTTTTATAGTGCGCGTGTCCGGGTGAGTGGTTACACACTTGGACAAGCAGTGCTGGAGTAGTCCGATGTATCCTTTTTGGAGAATGGTGTTAAATATTGCCACTTCCTACTAATGGTTCGGTTGCTACTACACTTGGTGTTTTTCCAATTACTGACCGTTGAGGGTACACTTTCACTGTACTTTTAGTGCTAATTATTTTTAGATCACTTTTCACCTTAACACTTTTAATTATTTAAAACTTGTCCCTGCTGCTCGGGCGCCAGTTAACGACTTCTTATAGTCGGAGACGAAAAAAATATATTTTTTAGGAGCGAGGTCCCACTTTATTGATAATCTCTTACAGTCTAATTTTACAATTTAATTTGATCCAGTATTTATACCATTGTCCAGAGGAATCTGTTACAAAGTATATGAAATGAATGTCATCATGAATGTGATATAATTTATGGTTTGCACTTCAAATCCCGAAGGGTGTTCAATTATTATTTACATTCAATGAATGTTTACATCTGGTTTCTAAAAGGGATTTTATGACTCTATACAATTTTGTTTACTCAGCTTGTTGCTGGTGATAACTGGACCGTCCAACATCCAGATATTCTACGTTTATTTGTGTGTTCAGGGAGGCAGTACAAGTGACGATGTATTGCTTCATTCCAATATATGCAGGTGCACGTTACTTTTGTCATTTATTCCGAAAAAAATAGATCATAATGCAATGATTGGGTATATGTAACGTATTGCAGAGGCGCACTCAAGCGTTGTCGTCCTCTCACAACAACAGATCATTGTCGCTATACTCTAGGGCTAGATTTGTGATTAAAATGAATTTTAAAACTGGACCGAAAACCAGGTCTTATATTAGGAACATAAATTCTCATTGTATTTATAGGAACTTCTTGGTTGTCCTTCAGGCAATTTCCAGGTCGCATGTAAGAAAACATAAACAGAACTGCCGTTTTGTCTATTTGCATATTCGAAGTGGGCGAATGATTGATTTAAAAAATAAGTGTACAACTAGGTGGGCAGGGTACCTATGTGCTTGGGAAAATACGAATTTATTTAACAAGTATGTACGTATATACATAGATGTTGTGGAGGTAAAATGTTTGCCAAACTATACAAGTAATAATATAATGATAGGTCCAAGGTTACGTGTTAGTCAAAATATACTAAAGGGTGTTTTATAGGATTTATAATTCAATATTTAATTAGGTTGACAAAATAGAGAAATAAATTAAGAAGCTTAAAAATATTGTTTTGCGAATTATCACAACAACAAAGAAAGGACAGTAATATTCAGTTGACATTTGACTTTTTTATGCATTTGCTAATTTGAAAATAAGCGCATGCAGTGAGAGAATTCGAACGGATTCCTTCAAAGTGTGACATTTTAATGGATGCATTGAAATATAAAAATAGTTTTATATAATGAATATTAAAGAAATGAGTATTAAGAATGTCCTTATTTTGTTCTGAAAGGTATGAAAGCTCTGTTTTGCCTTGTTAGCTTATTTTGAAATGCAAATTGCTGTTCAATCCCAGTGTTTGGTAAAAAAAATGTTGTAGAGTGCTGCACCAATTCTACGGTGAACTGAATCTTGGAGTTTTGACTCTAACCCACTGACAAGAATCCACAGAATGTGGCACCATCGCGCCGAACTTCTTCAAAAATGAAGAAAAACGAAATGTCAATGCCGATGGCTCCTGCTACGTAGCCATAAACATATTGGTGATCATATGCCCGAAATTATTTTCCATCATTAAAGTGATTCCCTAGCGTAGGGGCGGGTTAGGAATATCCCTTCAGCGCCCCCCGATAAACAATAGCCGTTCTCGTAATAGGCGACTAAGTGTGAAAATCAAATCTAGGCAAATTAAACATACAGGTGAGCCTAGTTACACATTTATCATCTTAAAGCAGTCCCGCAAGTGTGCACGCGGTTTGACACGACTGGAGATCGCTGTCCTAAAAGAAAGATCAAACAAGAAATAATAGGAGCATATACCTACGTAACGATCTCGTTTAAACTAAAGCCTTATGGAAATGTACGCTAATAGAAAACGTATAATCCTGCGACGAGCAGAAATGCTTGGGTCAGAGCTGTTCGGTTTCCGGGGATAGCAAATTAATGCTTAAGCTTAGGCGAAACCTAAGGGTAGCGAGTTGGAACGTTGGAAGTATGAGTGCCCGTAGCTACGAGCTCGAACAGATGATAGGTAGAAGGTGAGTTGACATCCTATGTGTTCAGGAAACGAAATGGCGAAACACGGCGAATCGGGCGCGTTTCTTGGACATTAGGACAAAAACTGATGGACTACTACGGGACGGAACAGGTTAAGAATGGAATCGGTGTCATCCTTGCTGCAGACCTACTTGGTAGCATCTTGAGCATTTCAAAACTGGTAATGCAAGGTGAGGTATGGAATAATGTTAGTGCATAGCATATGCTCCCAAGTTGGATTCAATGGGAGATAAAAAGATGTATTCTAGTTAGAACATCCCAAAAGAAGAACTTTTGTTTGTTGGCGGAGATTTGAACAGACATGTCGGGAAGTCAAACGAAGACTATGAAGACTGCCATGGAGGACTGGATACGGCATCAGGTACCCTCTGGGTGAAGATACCCTAAGCATGTGCTTGTGCAAGTCATACGGTCTTATCGTTTAAAATGCCATGTTCGTCAAACAAAGGCGGCACCTAGTCACCTACAGCAGCGGCGGAAATGAAACCCAGATTGAGTACCATTAGGTAACAAATTTCTTCAAGCCTCAGACATTTTTATGGCGGCGGGGACGAACAGAACAAAACAAACAAAAGTGTCCGCGAGAATCAAATAGTACAATCTGGACAAGGAGAAGGCGACGCATTTATTTCAAATATGCAAAATTTATCTCTATCACATCATCAATGAAGCTTAGGATGTAGAGTGCAGAGCACAAGATGTGTGGCATTCGTACAAAGACCTTAGTTGAAAACAGCCAAATTACAGCTGGTGGCTTCAAAAGGCCACTATCAACACTTCAAAGAAACATGGTGGGGGACAGATGAAGCTAAAGTGGTGATAAATAACAAGAAAGCGGCATTCAAAGTTTGGTCAAAGTGCTTCATTGAAAAAGCTCAGCTCGAATTGGAATACAGACTTTTGGCAGACTTTGCGGCAGACGGCTATTTCTGCCATGCTCGTGTTCTCAAACACAAACTATTATACATATATTTCATGAAATAAAGAATCTAATCTAATCTAATCAATCTAATCTAATCTACAGACTTTGCAAGGGGCTCTCAAATTCAAGCAAAGTGTGTGGAGGGCCTGTATCGGGAGTTAAAAAAATGTCTTCTTCGGTTGCTGATAGAAACCAGATTATCCACGAACTCTGACAAACTAGTTTGAACAGGCGCACAACCGCTCAGTGAAGGAGAAATGACCAGACAATTTTTGGCCAAAGTTCATCAACAATGCTCAAAGGCTGCTTCTTGTGGATGACGAACAAATATTACACTATGTCAGTAATTTTGTGAAGGACTTCTAAATGAAAAATTTTCTCGGATATATTTTCCGAGAGCAGTTCCTAATAATGAAAAAGTACACGCTATCGAAGAAATTAGTAAGGCGGTCGAAGGCTCCAAAAACGAATAGCAGTTGGGTCGTTCGAGATACCCTCTGAGTTCTGGTAGAAGATGGGGGCATCAGTTCCAATGGGCTCATGACTCTCATCTTCAAACTGATGAGAGTCGATTCAATGCCTAGCAGTGGCGTGGCGTCCATATAACACGATTCCTACCGTCTTCCCTTTTAAAAATCCACCAAAAGTAAGCACTATCTGCCAAATAAATATATGAAAAATGAAACCCGTCCCGTATTTTAATTATAAAATAAAATCTACACACACACTCACACATAAGCTATCGAATAAGTTTAATATTTTCATTCTACCTCTCGTCTGTATCTTCATACTTCATTCAAGCATCAAGATTCAACCACATTCCACAATCCACAAATCACAAACAACAAACCAACGAAGAGTCACAAAAATACTCTTAGTAAAAAGTTTTCAACTACCGCTGCTCTCTATAATAGAATAAAAAATATTTTTCCGTCTTATTTACTTGTTTTATATCCCTTTCTTCTACAAGCATTGCGGTTCCGATCCTCTTTGTTCAACACCCGCTTTTATATTCAAAGAAAAAGACGCTACATTCCATCTTATAAACCAAATCTCACGCTGAATACTTGGAATTGTTTCATTTCATTCTCCCTTTTGCGATTAGCATTGCGTTTCAATCGGAAGATATCAACATGTTGCAGGAATGCAGGTGCTACGTTTGACTCGTTTTTTTTGCAACATTGTGTCTAATAACACGGTGTTCTTTGACTTATTTCTTTTTTCTTATAACATAATATCTGAATGTGTTATGTGGGTTGATTCTTGATTTTGAATTTGATGTTGATATTGATATGCGTGTTGATGTAAGAAGTTGAGCTTTCATTTTTCTCTCTTGTGATAGTTAATGCTTCGATGTTTTTACAAATTTATTGTTATACTTTTGTCTTATGAAATAAAATATGGTAGAATATTATGGCAATTTGTCAGCAGAGTAAATTCAGCATATCGCTTAAGAGAAGTTCATGTCAAATAAAATACCGACACTTGTTTTTTTTTTAAGCAGGAATTCAAATTTTAATTTAGAATCAGTTGGAATTTATTGACAGACTGCGTTGCACAAGTGCAATAACTTGAAAAAATCTAGTGTTTTGTAAAGCCAATTTGATAAAATCTTAAATTAAAATAGTGAAAAGTTAGATGTGAAAGTGAAAGTGAAGGTTAATGTGTATTTTTTTAGTTTCTTTTATTACCAACTTACTGATAAAAACATTTTAGCTTCTTAATTTTAGTGCAGTTTTAGATTTTTTTTTTTGAAATGTCTTTGATTAGTGTAGATTGCTGTTTAACTGATTTCCTCCTGGAGGATTCAAATAGTTTTAGTAAGCTATCTTTTCTTGATAAAAAAAAAGTTATAGACGTAGGGCGCTCTATGCCTTTTATAAATATTAATTACCAAAGGAGAGATGGTTTTGTGACACATTTTAATGTTTCCTTATACCAAAAATATAAGTGGCTAACTGGGAGTTGCAAGCTTAATAAAATGTTTTGTTTTCCTTGTCTTCTTTTTTCAAACTCCGCCAGTGTTTGGAGCCGAACGGGTTTCACTGATATAAATAATTTAGTTAATTCTTCGAAAAAACATATTAAGACAGAAAAACATATTCGTTGTTGTTTATCCCTACACGAATTAAGCACGAATCGCATTGAAACTTCTTTAGGAAATTCTTTCGTTGTTCATAATAAAAAAGTAGATAAAAATCGGAAACTAATGGAACGTTTTATTGACACGGTCATTTTATTAGGCAGACAGGAGTTAGCATTTCGCGGTCATGATGAAAGGTCTAGTTCAGATAATCGTGGCAATTATGTCGAAGCGGTTTATTTTTTATCTAAATATGACACTTTATTGGAATCCCATTTAGAGCAGTGTTCAAGTACACACAATCCAATTTTTTCAGGTTTATCCAACGATATTCAAAACGATTTGATACATAGTATCGCGGCGGTTATTAAATCCGAAATTAAAACGGAAATCAAGGATGCTCGGTTCGTGTCGATTATGATCGACGAAACACCAGATTTGAGTCATAGGGAACAACTGAGTGCCATATTTAGGTACTTGTCAGAGGATGGTGTACAAGAAAGATTTCTTGGATTTTTTGACGTTAGCGCAAGTCGTAATGCAAATGAGTTATCCAATCATATATTTAAAATTCTTGAAACATACGACTGCAAGGAAAAGTTAATAGGACAATCCTACGATGGTGCCGCAGTTATGTCCGGCGAGGGGGGTGGTGTTCAAAAGAAGGTCCTTGATGAATGCCCGATGGCAAATTTTATTCCTTGTTATGCACATGTTTTAAATTTAGTACTATCCCGATCTCTAGAAAACATAGCAGAACTTAAACTATTTTTTGGCTATACTAATAGCATCGTTCGATTTTTTAATAAATCCACAAAGCGGTCCAATCTTTTAAAACAAATTTCCAATCGACGCATGCCAGGAGTATCGGAAACTCGATGGCATTATCATTCAAGAATAATAAACGTAATCTTTAACTGTAGAATAGATATAATTGAAACTTTTAGTAAAATAATTAATGACTCTAGGGAATGGGATACTGACACACTTTCGATGGCAGAAAGTTTATTAAATAAATTAGAGAGCAAGGAATTCTGTTTTTTGCTTCATACCCTTTCTGAAATATTTGCAAAGACCGATGTATTATTTAATTTAATTCGAAAAAAACAAACAGACGTTAGTTATGCCAAGCAAGAAATCGAACGTTTTGAGTCATGGATAAGCTCTGACTTTTTAAATATGTTTGAAGTTATTTATGACAGCGTAAATGATTGCATCGAACCTCCACGTAAACGCAGGTTGCTTGACTTCGATTTGAAGACGAATTATAAGCGCCTTTTTGTTGAAATTAAAGACAATATAGTAAGCCAAATAAATGCCAGATATAAATCATTTAGTAATCTTACATTTTTGGATTTACTAAATAATTTGAAGTATGACACTTTTTCTCGTTCCAGTCCAGATGTAAAAATATCTTCCCTAATTAAGTTTTTTCCTAGAATTTTTGACTTCACGGCATTAAAAAATGAAATTAATGTTTTATATTCTTCGTCGTCACTTCGGCAGTTTGAGGTTCTCGACCTTCACAACCATTTGAATAGTGAAGCATTGAAAGAAGTGTTCCCTCAAGTCTTAAACTTAAGTAGTTTACTTTTAACACTTCCCATTTCCGTCGCCTCCGTTGAGAGGTCTTTTTCTGCTTTAAAAAGAATTTATACTTATTTAAGAAACTCACAGGGCGAGGATAGGCTCTCTGATTTAGCCCTCATATCGATAGAAAGAAGACTTCTTCTTAAAATTAAAAATAGACCAAACTTCTATGAAAGGGTATTGGCAGAGTTTATCAAAAAAGATCGTCGAATAGCATTAGAATACAAATAATTATAAAGAACTAATATTTTAACAAAACTTTTCACTTTTTTTTTTTTAAGTGTGTGAATTTTAGCTGTTTTTAATTTTGATTTATTTTTATTGCTGACATTATTATTTGTATCGTTTTTATATTTTAACAAATATAAAGAATTATCCATATAATTCTTCTGAATTTTATTATTTTAAAATTACTATCCACATTATGCTGAATTTTTTTAAGTTATTGTATCATGTGTCTGTCAAGACCGGCTTCTTTTGAAGCCACTTTTGTTATGCTTTAAGCTCATTGTTGATTGAAATATTAATGTCTTGAAGTATAAAAAATGTGGCTAGAATATTTTTGCTAAGTCAATGTGGAATGCATATTATGTAGATACAATATCCCCATTAAAAATTATTTTATTTCAGGTTTTAAAGATTTTTATTTTTATAGGTGACTAAATTTTTCAACGTCTTCCCTTTTAAAATTATCCACGCCACGCCACTGATGCCTAGCCAGTGTAGGGAAGGTTTTCTTCTTACATTGTACAAAGTAAAAGGACTGTGACAATTATCGTTCAATCAAGCTGATGTCCTACTCCATGAATACCGTTGAGCGGGTATTATAAAGCCGAATGCGGAAAATAATATAGCCGTATTATGAAGACCAGTGCGGGTTTGTCGCAGGTAAATCAACCACAGATGCAATCAATATTATAGGGATCCTGATTGGAAAACATAATGATTCCTTCAAGGTTTTGCAAATGGTGTTGGTTGATTTTGAAATGGCCTCTGATAGATAACCAAGGAATCTTTTATGGGTGGCGGTTAGACAGCGTGGAGTTCCAGAAACTTACATATAGATGATCATGTACATATATGAGGGAGTAAATACAAGAGCACTATGCCAAGTTGGCGTCACCGAGGAGTTCGCAATCAAATTCGGTGTACACCATGGAAGTGTCTTAAGTCAGTTGAAAAGTGACGGACCCCAAAGAACATTAGTTATTCTTTGCTGACGATGGAGCCATCATAAGGGAGCATCAAAGGTCCCTGCAACGAGCACTTGTTGTATGGGTGGACGTTTTGAAGGGTAATAGGCATCGTATTAGTTCGAGAAAAAAAACAGAATACTTGTACTTCCCCTACTCTGATCCATTCCGACGTTAATAAATATGAATGGAGGAGTAATTCCCAAGTGCGAAGAGTTCAAATATATGGGATCTATGATCGATTGCAAAGCAAGCTGTGATGATCGAACACTGCCCCCTAAACTGAATGGAAAGCTCTTCACCGCAATTGTGCGCCGGTCGCTCATATACGGTTCACAATGTTGGACAGCGTAAACAATTTATGAGGGAACAGAAACGGCAGCTGAGATAGAGATTCTTCGCATAAGAGCATGAGTAACATAGATTGATCGAATAAGAAGTTCCAATTCCAAGATCAGAGGACGCCTTCACGTCAAAGAACCTATCTCGAAAAAAAATTAAGTGCGGCCGACTCAGTTGGTACCTACTCTCATGTTCAAAGGAGAGACGAACCCTGCTAAAAAGGCAATACAAACACGAAAGAGAGGCAGACCTAAAAACTCCTGGATCACACAAATGCAGCAATACCAGCATTTGATTGGCCTCAGCGACGAAGTGATTTAAAATTGGGAGGCCTGCCGTTATGTTCTGAGCTCGAACCGGCGAAAACCACAGGCGGACCACTATTGTAAGTGGGAGGGTTATGATACCTTTGATTTTAGTGATAACATTATTTATCGAAGAAAAAACGTTGCCTTATTTTCTCAACTTGTGTTTCTTTTAATTAGAAATTTTGCAGGCCATAAAATAACATTCGTCAAACATTTCTGGAACTGAAATGCATATTGAACAACGAGAATGTTCAGCAATTGCCGTTTTCATTCTAGGTACTTTGAGAATTTATTTACGAGTATTTCTTTATTGGCTTACTTGAAAAACTGTGACTACAATTGAACCGGCACAATCCGTGAGAATCGAATACCGAAAAGTTGTCCAATACCACGCGGATTCTACAAGTCCATAAAAATTAATGACACTGGTATTCGTCTTACAAAATGGATTGATAATTCCGTTGTCTGTATGTTGTCTACTGCCTTTGGATCCAGACCATTATCTGTTGCATCGCGCTATTTCAGAGAAGCTCGAAAGAAAATTGGAGTTCCTCGCCCGTGTGTTGTGTCGGAATATAACCAATACATCTGTGGTGTCGATATAATCGACCAGAATATTTCTGCTAACCGTATCGGATATCGTGGCAAGAAGTGGTGGAGCTGCATTTTTACTTGGCTTATTGATGCATGCTTGCAAAATGCATGGCAGCTTCATCGGCATGTCGATTCGAGTATGACACAAAAACAATTCAAGCGAGAAATTGCAATTTATAATTGCAAACATTTCGGTGATCCACCAAAGTCACATAGCAGTGTTCAAAGGCAAAAACGGCGGTTGGAAGTTGGGTCATTAGGTAGTACTCTTCGCTATGACCAAAAGAATCATCTAGTCGTTCCCTTAGAAAAGAAGAGACGATGTGATGGACACCTTTGCCGGTCAATCATCCCAATCATAGAACCCGGCGGATGGAATCCGACGGATTTCATCCGATCCGCAACCGCATACTGCAATACCGGTCCGCTAAACTTGATTATCGAAAAATTCGAAAACAGCTGGTCTGCTGTCAAATGGAGATATGTTTAAAAAAAAATTTGTTGGGTTTTTCAATAAATTTTAAAGACGAATGGATACTGTTGGGTTTTATTTAAATTTGGAAAGTGAAAATGAAACTGATAGCAGACACATTCGAAGGAGCATAGGAATGCGAGCAGAGGACATATTGCAGTTACCCGATACTCAGAAATTCTTTTCCATCATTAGGTACGTCACAATTTTTATTTTTAGATTTATTAAAAACTTCAGGCTCAATAAATCTACATTCTAGTATGTTTTAAGTGAGTTAGAAAGCAAACTTCCACAACTGGTTAGATCCTCATCACTTACAACTAAATGTAAGTTAGCGGCGTTTTTAAGGTTTCTGGCAGAAGGAGGTTACCAAACTGATACTGGACAAGACTTTAATATTGGAATGGCACAATCAACAGTATCAACAACGATATCGGAAGTATTAAACATTTTAGAGGAATGTTTATGTCCCAGATGGATAAGCCTGAAAATGTCAGAGGAGGAAAAGCAGGATTTTTTTTCATAAGTTTCACTATCACTAAGAATTGTGGACGAGTTGTTAGTTTCCTTAAAAAAAAGGATGTTATTGATCTGTACTTGCAAACATTTTGCACGTTTACTTATTTCCTGTTACTTTTTTTAATTAAATAAAAAACAACAATTCTTCTTTTTTGAAATCCGCAGCTACTTTGGTGCGGATTGAAAACATAAACAAGTGTATGAGCTGCGGATGGTCAATGATACCTATGTTCGAAAACTTCCTTACCGAGATCCGATCACTTACATTACGGCGTTTTCAATGATAGCAGAGCATACAAACTGATGTGCTAGTCCCTCCGCAGCCAATCCGCCTGACTCTATGATTGGGGTGAATAATTGTTCGAACTGCTTGGGCAAAGTGCGATAAAGGCCTTTGACTGAAATGTTTTAAGCCCAATCACACAGCAGATTTATACTTTTAAATGAAATAAATATAAATATAATAAGAAAATGACGTTTTATTCAGTTTTTGGTAATTTTATATACCCACATATAAAATTACCAAAAACTGAATAAAACGTGTACCTTGTAGCTCCTGGCGTTGCCATATGACTACAGGATATTTTCGGAGAAGTAGGACCTCTATTATAAATTTGTTCATACAGATTTTCTATTTTTGCTCTACCTAAACAAAGCGCACCAATTTTTTTTTTTAAAAATTCGAAAAAAATAACGTTCTGGATGATTCGGGCTAAGTATATCAATACTAGAATATAAATTATACTAATTTCGAATATAATATATGCATATGCATATAGTAGTACGTTGACTTAAAATAAAATGCTTGGTTGTAAGAAAATTACTTATTTTCTAATAAAAAGAAAGCCTATTAGGGATTTGGGTCCACTTTATTTCTGAATTAGGGAATACAATGGGCTTTTTGTTCAGCAAAGTTAATATGTGTTCGTTTACGACATATCCTTTAGAGACTAAAGTACAGTTGCCTTCTTAACACGAACTCATACCAATATAATATAATAGAAAAAGGAACAAAATCGATGGTATTTTCAATTCCCTTTCTTGCGTGTCGCCACATTTGTTGCCGGAACAGCTAGTCTGCTTTTTATGATTTCAAGATATTATTGCTGTTTCCGTAAAGCTCTTCAATCGCAGATGAAATGCTATCTGAAGGCATATCGGATTTATATGATATTTACCATGAAATTTCGTTTGCCTCTTTTTCGTATATATTCAACTATTACTCCAATACTCTCATGTCCTTAGCGAAGTCATCGCTCTATGACTGTCTTTATTTTCGGCGAAATTGAAAAAAAAAAAACCAAAAGAAAGATAGAATAATTTCAATGCTCCTTCCATTATTTCTGTTTTCTTTATTCTTTCGCTGATATCCTGAATCCTTAAGATGGTGTATTTACTTTTGTATTATAATACTGAGATAACAATTTCACGTAGAAAACCGGTTTAACCTACATATAATATGTAATGGCGACGATGGGCGGAAGATTTTATATGTGTCAGGATCACGAGAGTTACTGATATAAGTCTTCGAAAAAGTATCTTGGAATAGCAATAAATAAGTAATAGCTATGCTTAGAGATTGGTTTTGAACGTTTCGCAGTTGAATCTGCCTGGGTTTGCGTATCGCTGTTTTTTTTCTTAGTTATTCAGGTACCAATACTTAATTTTATAATACAAATTCGATTGAAAGAAAACAATGAATGGAATGAAAAAACTGTAATCAGGTTATTGTAATATTTTTTATATCAGACTTAAGCAGCTATTTAGAATACATTTTAAGGCTAATGTATTGTAGGAGTATCCTAAGTTAACGATTACTTTCTTTTACATTTATTCGATTAGGTAGGTATATAAGTAGGTACATTTATCTAAATAAATACACTGTGACACAGTTAAGCGACACAGTTAAGCAGTATAATCTTGTAAGGAGAGAACCTTAAGTTTCGTCGAACAAAAAATTGTATGGCAGGAGGGGTCTATTTTCACTCCATTTCAAGTTATAGCCCATCAAAGTGGGTGACCTCTAATTTGGAGGTGTAACCACTTTAAAAGCAATAATTTCTTAGCTATACTTTGGGTACATCTGTCCAGCTACAAAAATGTTATGGCTTCTTAAGCTCAAAGTTTCTGACTGCATGCCGATGAGAGCGCATGTGTTGCTTTTTGGTCCCGCGCTCGCCACAAGTTTTTAACTGTTGTGTCTTTTTTTCTATTAATTTTGTTTTCTCAAAGAAAACCGAACAATCTTTTACGCGCGGCGACATCGTGTGCACAAACAAACAAAAAACAACACAATAAATTACTGACTGTGACAGTGCGGAAGGAAAAAACAAAACCAAAGTATACATCGTTGGGTATTCCCTATTGCCCCATTCCATTTCCTAGAGTAGGTATTACGAGTGTCGCTTGACCATGCACTTGTAATATTTGGGTAGGGAAACACTGGGCGAATAGCTTGTCGTATCAGTGTAGATTTTGTTGGTAGACCAAATCAAGTTATCACTTGGCATAACACCTGCGGTGATTTGTTTTGGAATACTGATGTATGATCTGTTCACGGCTCTGCTTAGGTTACGTCGGAGTTTGGATTTTTTTTTATGATTGTCTGTTGTAATGTCAAGGTATTTTAATTTAAGGAGAAATCCTTTTTTCGTCGTACGCCGACGTGTCCCATAACAAACCAGCTGTTTGGCACTTAGTGAAACGCAAGTAAGCAAGGATTCTGATTCAAAAGGATTTTGTCTGCCTTGCTATAACTTGGTGCCATATTCTTCTCTTCAACTTCAACCACAATACGGCAATTAGTCCACTTTCATTTACAGAAGCTCAAATCTGGACCGCAATTCTACTTTTAATGACTTTGATGCGCTGTCCGATTTCATTACGCGAATTGTAACCCTCCATCCTCGCACTGAAATCGTCATTGGGGCGATTTTAATGTACATAAATCGCGTTGACTTCGGCATTCTGGACAGATAACACAAGAGGGAAGGTTTGACTCAGTAAATGAGCCACCATAAATAGACATCGGTAGTCAAACCGCCAACACACTGGACTTGTTTCTAACTTATCACCCTGATAAATACACTATACACATATTATCGCCTCTAGGTTCGCCAGACGACTGTGCCATATCGTTTAAAGAACAAACTCCTTAAATAACCGTATAGCAATACGAGAACGGCAAATGGGAAGAATTAAACCGTTTTCACGACTGAGGCAACAAATATTACAAAGTCCCACTGGTAGTAAAAACTCTTGGTCGTTTGTAAGAAAACATTTAGAACTCGGCCTCGTCTTCTATACCGACACTCATTTATAATGATACTCCAACTGTCAGCTCTTTAGATAAAGGCAGTCTGCTTGCTGCTCACTTTGCAGCTAGCCCAACGCTCCCAGACTGACTCCGCCTGTACTCAAGCGCTTAGAATACACCATGGGAACAATCCACTTTCGGACTCGTATAGTGGCAAGAGTACTTCAAAATCTCAACATAAACAAATCCGCTGGTTCAGATGTTATTTCGCCCATCGTTCTGAAGAGGTGTTCTTCCACGTTGGAAAAACCATTGCGTAAGCTTTTCCATCTGTCCTAATAAACCGTCGTGATTTAGCTTTCTGGACTACATCCACAATTTAGTACAGCTCACAGAGTTCGCGGTTGGGTCTTCTCCTCCAATCGCCGTGTCGCATACAGGACCAAAATATCCGACGGAGTATTTTTCTTTCAAAAGAACCCAATTTATGTTCAAGACCAACCGATTTCGCCTATTCTTCAACCCGATGATGTCGATATCATCCGAATAGCCCAGTAGTTGGACGGATCAATTGAAAATAGTGCCTTCCGTATTGACATCTGCTCTGTGCACTATTTTCTCCGGAACAAGATTGAAGAAGTCACATGAAAGCGCATCTCCTTGTCTAAATCCGGTGCAGGTTTGAAATAATTCGGAAGAGCTGGTTCCAAACTGCACAATACACCGCGTGTTTTCACGTTTCATGCGACATAACTTTATCAGTCGTTCCGGGATCCCATATTCGGCCGTCGCCATGTAGAGCTCCTGACGATGAATGCTATCATATGAGCTTTGAAGTCAAGATGTTGAGTCTCGATTTGAAATTCGTTAGTTCAGGATTTGCCAGCATTTTGTGTAAATTTGGTATATTGACAATCTGCCAGGTCAGAATCCGCACTGGTACAGATGATAGCATCTTATATGCGACATTAAGCAGGGATATGGCTGTATATTTCTTGTTAGTTTCGAGTAAGTTACCATCTTATATAATTAAAATAAATCTATATATTAATACGGAGTTGACTATAACGTGTTTTCACCCATTTTTGCTATTATACGTCACATAGATATGCCAACACTATACATATGTGGGTTGGGGACAACACATAGAAGTGCACAATACAAAAAATATCCGCATATATATGTAACACACATTATGAATTACAGCAGGTAAAATGAAGCGAATTGGATGAAATTACAACAACAACAACATTGCCGTGTGAGGCAATAATCTGCCAATCGGAGCGGAAAAATGTTATATAATGAATTTACTTAAAAATGCTTGAAGTTACTTGAAAATGCTTAAAGTTACTTGAAAATGCTTGATGTTACTTGAAAATGCTTGAAAATACTTGAAGTTACTTGAAGTTACCAACAACAACATTGCTGTGCATGTTACGCATTTGATAATGCTTGAACATACTTGAAGTTACTTGGACATGCTTGAAGTTACTTGAAAATGCTTGAAGGTACTTGAAAATGCTTGAAGTTACTCGAAGTTACTTGAAAATACTTGAAGTTATTTGAAGTTACCAACAACAACATTGCTGTGCATGTTATGCATTTGATAATACTTGAACATACTTGAAGTTACTTGGACATGCTGAAGTTACCTGAAAATGCTTGAAGCTCTTGAAAATGCTTGAAGTTACTTGAAGTTACTTGAAAATGCTTCAAAATACTTGAAGTTACTAACAACAACATTGCTGTGCATGTTATGCATTTGATAATGCTTGAACATACTTGAAGTTACTTGGACATGCTTGAAGTTACTTGAAAATGCTTGAAGGTACTTGAAAATGCTTGAAGTTACTCGAAGATACTTGAAAATACTTGAAGTTACTTGAAGTTACCAACAACAACATTGCTGTGCATGTTATGCATTTGATAAGGCTTGAACATACTTGAAGTTACTTGGACATGCTTGAAGTTACTTGAAAATGCTTGAAGCTCTTGAAAATGTTTAAAGTTACTTGAAGTTACTTGAAAATGCTTGAAAATACTTGAAGTTACTTGAAGTTACCTGAAAATGCTTGAAGTTACTTTAAGTTCCTTGAAAATGCTTGAAGTTACTTAATAATGCTTGAACATACTTGAAGTTACTTGGACATGCTTGAAGTTACTTGAAAATGCTTAAAGTTACTTGAAAATGCTTGAAGTTACTTGAAAATGCCTCAAAATACTTGAAGTTACTTGAAGTTACTAACAACAACATTGCTGTGCATGTTATGCATTTGATAATGCTTGAACATACTTAAAGTTACTTGGACATGCTTGAAGTTACTTTAAAATGCTTGAAGGTACTTGAAAATGCTTGAAGTTACTCGAAGCTACTTGAAAATACTTGAAGTTACTTGAAGTTACCAACAACAACATTGCTGTGCATGTTATGCATTTGATAATGCTTGAACATACTTGAAGTTACTTGGACATGCTTGAAGTTACTTGAAAATGCTTGAAGCTCTTGAAAATGTTTGAAGTTACTTGAAGTTACTTGAAAATGCTTGAAAATACTTGAAGTTACTTGAAGTTACCTGAAAGTGCTTGAAGTTACTTTAAGTTCCTTGAAAATGCTTGAAGTTACTTAATAATGCTTGAACATACTTGAAGTTACTTGGGCATGCTTGAAGTTACTTAAAAATGTTTAAAGTTACTTGAAAATGCTTGAAGTTACTTGAAAATGCTTGAAAATACTTGAAGTTACTTGAAGTTACCAACAGCAGCATTGTGCATGTTATGCATTTGATAATGCTTGAACATACTTGAAGTTACATCGACATGCTTGAAGTTACTTGAAAATGCTTGAAGGTACTTGAAAATGCTTGAAGTTACTCGAAGTTACTTGAAAATACTTGAAGTTACTTGAAGTTACCAACAACAATATTGCTATGCATGTTATGCATTTGATAATGCTTGAACATACTTGAAGTTACATCGACATGCTTGAAGTTACTTGAAAATGCTTGAAGCTCTTGAAAATGCTTAAAGTTACTTGAAGTTACTTGAAAATGCTTGAAAATACTTGAAGTTACTTGAAAATGCTTGAAGTTACTTGAAGTTACCTGAAAATGCTTGAAGTTACTTTAAGTTCCTTGAAAATGCTTGAAGTTACTTAATAATGCTTGAACATACTTGAAGTTACTTGGACATGCTTGAATTTACTTGAAAATGCTTAAAGTTACTTGAAAATGCTTGAAGTTACTTGAAAATGGCGCAAAAATTTTATATCATGTGAAATTCGAGAATGCAATGTCGAAAAATTTCGTTTTCCGATTAATATGTACCTATAACAGTCGACTTTGTTTTTTTTCAACGTATGGAATAAATTGGTCGAATTTTGATAATGGGGCGACCCCTAGTCTTGTATTATTACTCAAAATAGAACTTGGGGTTTTGTTTAATTTAAAGGAATTATTACAAACATAATAATATATCCTTTTCTCCTATTGCCAGGTTATCGAAGGATTATCGAAGGACTTAAAACAAGTCGTAAATTTAAAGCAAAACCTACCTGTTCGCAATCAAGTGAGGCGAAATGTATCTACTATGAAGCAAGTTTTAGCTAATCGGCGTCACCTAGCACGCGATTTTACAAAGTTCTTGGATTCATTTGTGATGTGTTGATGTGGGTCAAAACAAAAAACCATCTAACGACTTTGAAGAAAGAAACAGCCCTTTAAATACATTTTAGTCGCAAAGCGGAGACAAATGTCGGAAAACGATGGCAAATTTCAAATTATCGCTTTAATTTGATATTAGATCATTTTACCAAAAGCTCCTTGGAATGCAAACAAATTATATTTTTCCAAGATGTCCTTAGAAAACACGCAACATTTCTGTGTTCAAGGTTAATTTCACAAAATTGAAGTTTTATCGATTAGTTTTCTCATCTCCCTACAATCGTATAGGTATCGATTGTTAACACGTTTTTACATAGATATCGCGCCAAAGAGGTTTAACTTACACACAAAAAAAAATGAAACATAGGGACGGGCTACAGTCCGCTTGGGCGAACTGTTGGATACCCTATTCTTATTAATATTCCTCATAAGTGGGCGTGACAAGAGTCTAAGTATGGTTGAATTGTTAACAACGCTCTACATATTTTGTTATATAACATTTGAAGGTTTTTCAATGAAATTGTTTTATTTAATTGTGGGCGTGTCAGTGGGCGGATTTTAGAAATTTTATCTCCAGAGCAGTTTTAGGAGGCAAAGATCACCTAGAGAGTATATGATCAAAATTTGAGCTCTCTAAATCCAGTTTAAAGGCCTAGTTTTTGCCGACAGACGGGCGGATGGACGGACGGACGGACATGGCTTGATCGCCATAACTATCGATGTTGATCATATATATAGTAACTTTTAGGGGTCTACGGACAATATTAAGGTATGTTACAAACTATGAGTCAAAATTAATAATAGGCTACAATTAATAATCCACAGGCTTTTGATAAAGTTTGGAATACGGGTTTAGAGTATAAACTTCATATGTATCTATGTAGACAGCACTATGAGATACTTAAATCTTGTATTGTAAATAGATTCCTTAGAGTTGGCTATGGCGCAGCGTATTCTGAACTCAATGAATTACAGGCAGACGTTCCACAGGGCTAGGACCGACCCTATATTTATTATTATACTAGTGTGCTATATACACGCGAATGATACGATGATAGCCACATTCGCAGGTGACACTGCCCTCAACTAATAGATGCGTGACTAGGGTAACAGAAAAGCTTCAAAATGCAGGCAACGAGACATGTGATTGGACGCAACAATGACGAATTAAAATTAATGAGTCAAAGTCCAGCCAAATAAACTTTACAACTAAAAAAATAACGAATGTTCCTGTGGTTATTAATAATCAAGTAGTTCCTTATTTTAATACAGCTAAGTATCTGGGTATGATTCTGGATGCTAAACTGAAATGGAGGGTGTATGTGAAAAAGAAAGTAGAAGAGCTTAACATTAGATATAGAAAATGTTATCGGTTGTTAGGACATAATTCGGAAATGTCCACTGATAATAAAATCTTTTTAAAACATGTTTGGACATATTGTGTCCAATAGTGGGGTTGTTCAAAGAGAACGAATGTACAATTAATACAAGTATTTCAAAAGAAAGTCCTTCGAGGAATAGTAAATGCCCCAAGGTATATTAGAAATAACGACTTGCATCGTGATTTGCTTATTGATCTTGTAACGGAAGTAATTAAAAAGTACGCAATTCGTCACAACCATAGTCTGCGGATGCATATTAATCCTGAAATAGAAAACGTCTTAGGTTAGGTTAGGTTAAGGTGGCTGTCGGCAGAAGCCGACACACTTAGACCAATTTAGGTCCATTGTGATAGCACGTATTTTTATCTACCTCAACTCTGTAGATGGGACTGGCCAACGACACGCAGTTGTTCTCAAACGGTCCCCCATCTACGTACTAACCGCGCCCAACGTCGTTTAATTGCGGTGATCTGACGACTCGAAGTGGTATGGTCGTTGGTTAGAAAACGTCTTGAATATACGTAATATTCGTAGTTTACGAAGAACTAAATCTCACAAGCTCATAGAACCGTATTTAAATTAAAATACCTTCTCAAACGCAACTGAACGTTGAAACTGGAATCATTTGTCGATCTTTTTAGATTGGTCATGATTAGGAGGTGTTTTTGGTGCGGTTAGAGTTCCACACTACTCTGGGTTTCTAGCCTCATTTTGTTTTTCAAGATTTTAACCTTCACTAAAAAAAAATATTTTATTTCCAATCTATTGAATTTTTTTAGCTGTTTTAAATGCGATTGAAACATATTTTTATGTTTGGTTGTGCGAGTAGGGCGAATGGAGGAGAAGTTGCAATCGCGAACTTTATTAGCTGTACTTAGATGTGTATATATAGTTTGAAAAGCTACAACAGTGGGTCGAAGTGGATTTTCGAGTCTTAGCCGCCTGGTTCGACACGACAAGAGAAGGAAGACAGAGCCTCCGCTTTGAATACCAAGCCATATCGGATTCTAGACGTTTAGTCTGGAGAACTTTAAACAGTGTGCCTGGAATCACGGAGAATGAAATGCTACAGTGTCGTAGACAAGAGTCTCTGCGCGTCGGTAGCCTAATAATTAAGTATGTATAAAACACTTTTGAATTCTTTTGTTGCAAGTCTAAAATTAACAAGCCTTATCTTTGAAACTTTTCAAGAAATCAATATTTGGTTAGGAATAACCAACAAAAAAGTAGAGTAAAAACGCATAAAACTTTGTTACTAAAAATTGAAAAAGAAAATACCTAGCGTTACGAAATGAACTTTATTCATAATCTTTCTTTTTGCTCACTTTGCAAATCGTTGCAGCACATCTTAGAGTACGCCACTACCCGACATCCAAAGTATAGCAACGAAAAAGAAAAATCATTTCTGATTATGGACTAAGGCTGAGTGATAGGACAAAACACTTCGAGGAGTGTTGCTTTAAAATTAATAATTTATAGATTTACAAAAATAGATAGGTAGGTTTCCAACCATTTGAGAGTAATAAACTACTCAAAACAAAATAGGAGCCACTAAGTTTTTTGGCTTCTTTTGAAAAAAAAATTAGTGATTATATTTTTTTTTGGTTATAATGTTTTAGATTAGTACTAAGAAATTGAGTACACATAATCAATACGGGAAAAAAATTTCAAACTTCAATTTACACACAAAAAACATTTTATGGGAACATTTTCGAAAAATAAAGAAAAATAAAACTTTACATATCACTATTTTTTAGTTCTGATTTGTTGTTAATTTGTTTTGGTTAGTAGCGAGTAGAGCCTCCTCTACTCCGTATGCACTGTATTAGCCTATCTGGTACGCTTTAGATCAGATGCGTTACATTTTGTGCGGGTATGCGCTCCCAACAGGGTTTTAACGCGTTTATCAGCTCCTGTTTAGTGTTGACATGGCTGTGGTTTTCTTTGAGGGTTCTTTTTAATTGGGCCCGTAAATGTTCGATGGGATTGAGGTCTGGGCTCTTTGCTGGCCATGGCAAAAGTGAAATATGGGCGTCAGAAAGAGCTGGTTGCTTGCTACGGGCCGTATGTGGGCGAGCATTGTCTTGCATAAGAACAAACCCATCGCTAACTCTCTGTGTAAATGGGATCACAACAGGTCGTATTACCATCTCAACGTAACTGGCGGCGATAACGGTGCCCTCATCCAGAATTACCAGATCTGTTGTGCCTAGCAAACTTATTCCAGCCCATACCATAACTCTGGGGCCCCCAAATCGGTCACTTCCATCAATGCACGGGTCGGTAAAACGTTCACCTTGTCTTATCCACACGCGTAGTCGTTTACCATCACTCAAAAACTTTGTCTTGCATTCGTCTGTAAAGAGTACAGACCTCCAGTTGTCCATGGTCCAATTTGAATGCTCACTGGCATAACTTAAGCGCGCTGCCCGATGAGCCGCTGTAAGTTTCGGGCGAATAGCACGTACTCTGGAACGTTGACCATGGTCGTGGAGTCGATTGCGAATGGTTTGATCGCTGACTTAAGTGCCAGTTGAATGCCGCAGTTGAGTTTGTAAAGCCAATGCGATTACGGTACGCTAGCGACGTGCAGTTATTCAAATGTACCGGTCTTCTTCCCGAGTTGTGGCTCTGATTTTTCCCGATCTACACTACCAGTCTCCCGAAAGCGTTTACACACGTTTCGGATAGCTCGCCTCGACACACCGATAAGATTTGCAACAACCCTTTGAGACTCTCCTTGCTCCAGCATATTTACCGCTCTAATTGCGTTTTCAGTATCCAAATGACGTCTAGAACCGGGCATGGTAATCACGTGTAATCACGAAGAAATAAGAAAAATCAATTAAAGAAAGTAACACTTAGCAACAACGCTAGAATCGGACTGAGAAAACAAGTGCAATAATTTTTGAATTGACTGTTCTTTTGAGCCATTGGCTTTTTTTGCCTACTCACTTGGAGGCAACGGTAAAATTGCTGTTTAAAGCATTGATAAGGACTCATACACATGTAGAGTCTAAAATAAAATGATTCGTTTCGATAATGTTTACCAATTAAGTATTGTTTAGGCAAAATACAAAATAAATCTTGGGTGGGCCCTATTTTGTTTTGAGTAGTTTATAATGATGCCATTAAAATTACCCTTCGATAAGGGGTTACCCATTGGGATATTGACACTCCAATTCAATATAAAAAATGATACAACAAAATAAGGGTATTTAAATATTTCAATCATTTTTATACAAACTTCTGTTTCGACGGATTGCAACCTGAGCATCTTTGTGTGATTTTGTTTTAAAATTGGCTTAGTAATGAAATGGACAATGCTAGTTTAAATCATTATAAAAATAAGAATATTTTTTGCTCCATTGTTCTTCAGATACTTATACTCGTTATGCTTTCATGTTTTACTGCCACTTTTAATCCTACATATTCTGGCATCAAAAACGTTGTTGACAGACAGAGGGATGAAATATTACACATTGCGAACTATAGCAGTAACCAGAGTGTCCAACTGTTGAGAGTTTGTAATAAAAGTGTTTTACCAGTTTTCCACATAAAAACTCGATTGTTTTAAATGTCATTGTGCTTTCAGAATTTTTGCTTTATGCCCTTGTTTGCTTTAAAAGAAATTGAGATCAAGGGGATTATACTGGAATTTCATTCGTAAATGAAGTCTCCTATGTCCGGCAAAAGTACTTAGTTAGAAGGGTCTTCTGAAATAAGAAGTTAAGTGGTTCTCAAAACAGATTTACAGAGAAAACTTTCCAAATAAAGATACAGAATGAGTGTGGGTGAAGTACTCAAATATTACTAGCGGACCCCGCCGTATTCGTTTGAATTCTTCTTCTCCTTAAGACAAAATACATTGGCTCGAATTGTAAATGAAATATAAAAATTACTTGTGTAATTTTCTTTTTTAACTTCTGTTCAACTTTTTAATAAGCAATGTTAAAACATTAGACGTCTTATGTTAAAATAAAAATAAAAAAATATAGATTATTTATCACATTTGAAGAGCCTAGATCCAAATATAATTATAATTGTAATAAAAGTAAACTTCAGAAATTAGGTGTTTGGTAAGCGAAATTCATTCAGACTTTAGAACATAGATTTAGTGTTGTAAAATGGAGCAATCCGGACAAATTTGAGGCTGATCGGGACAAATATCGAAGTATGTGAGTACTTATCAGCTTTGCTTTGATTCGCGCTGCTTCACGTCCTTTATCTTTGGTTATTCGAGCTAAGCCAATGTCGCGTTTTCTTTTTTTTCCATTGATAGTAGCTCAAATCAATTGGTGTTGAGATTTCATGCGTGGTTATTCTTTACGAATCGGACCTGTAGGTATATTAAGAAGTTCGGCACACAACATTTCCAAGAATCTGCGGGTGTGAATTTTGTCTTTGTTGCATGTTTGTACGTAAATACTCATGCTATTACAAATGCAACTCTTAACAAGAATTCGATGCGAACCCTTCGTTCCGTTATATTTGCTTACTAAAGCACAAAATAAAATCAAATAGAAAAAACTGTATACCTAATACCTATATACAGTGGCCCGGGCGGCAAAGCTGAAAAAAATTTAGTTTTACAAGCTTTTTATTCAGTTCACATTTGTATTTATAAATAAGTGTTTATGTTTATTTCGTTAAAATCTGGCAAGTAAATTTAAATTGGAATTAAATTATTTAGGCTAAATAAAATAAATACCTACAAGTAATTGATATGCGTGAGGAGGGCAAGCCGGGGGCTATGCCCCGGGCGGCAAGTATAGAGGGCGGCAAAATTCACACTTTACAGACGAATGGACAACTCATCATTTACTTAACTTTGACCACGGAATAAATAATAGTACAAGTACAGAAATTTCATTTCCATATCAACTCGACCGATACCCAGAGCGCGGTGTGAGATGTGCTGCACGAACATTTATTATTCGTGAGGCGCGTAGTTATAGTTCAAAATACGCGCCCGCTCGCGAGCAGGAATTGCAGACCCGGCAGCACGCGTCGGATTACCGTGCGTGCAAAAGGGATGAAACTATATTCGAAAAAAAACACCCCGAAAACATTGAATTTAGATCTACTGAGCGCAATGGCCGACATTTAATATCTTCTATGTGGTACAGGACGTTGGCTAATTGCGAAAAGGGTTAAAAAATCTTGTCTTATATTTTCTGAGAAAAAAATGCAATTTTTAAGAATTCGATATGTAAAAATTACTGGCGATATGTGTGAAATAAAAGAAAGTTTCATTGGTTTCATAGAAGTTGCTGGAAAGACAGGAGAGGACTTTGTCAACAGATTTTAGAAAAATTGGCAGTTGATGATTTAGATATTGGACAATGTCGTGGCCAATCTTATGATAATGGGTCCAATATGGCTGGCATCCATAGAGGAGTACAATCCAGGATTGCAGAAAGGAATGGGCTGGATGAGTTCGAACAGTGCTTTGCTCACTCATTAAATCTTGTAGGTGTTCATTCTGCCTCATCATGACAGGAAGCTATTAACCTATTTGGACTGATTCAAAAAGTGTATTGCTTTTTTAACTAGGTGGGATTATGAAAAAATACGTTAAAACAAATTTAAAAGGAAGTAGTCAGACGAGATGGTCGGCGAAACATGTCGCTGTAAATGCCCTATTAAATAATTTGCCAGAAATAGCGGAAGCCTTAGAAGAAGTTAAGCAAAATTCTCATGCTCCAGAAGCTAAGTACGAGGCAGGTCATCTCTTAACTGCTATAAAGGATTTTAAATTTATTCTTAATTTAACTATTTAATTTAACTATTAATGGATGGTCTGTTCAAAACTTTGCAAAAAATGAGACAAAATCCAATAGAATATTGGATAAAAGAGGCTAGAGAAGTTGTTGACCCTATTTTGCAAAACAAACGAATTCTGAAACGTAAAAAACATCTCGATGAGATGTGAAGACGAAGATCCGAGATCTTATCTGCCGTGCTGTGTAAACGCCTGAAGCCTTTCGTCAACAACCTGATTGGTCCCTATCAGTGTGGCTTCAGTCCAGGAAAGCCTACCATCGACCAAATATTCACACTGCGGCAGATCTTGGAGAAAACCCAGGAAGTCCAAATCGATACCCACCACCTTTTCGTTGATTTTAAGGCCGCCTATGACAGCATTTATAGAGACGAGCTATACAGAGCAATGTCTAGTTTTGGCATCCCTGCCAAACTCGTCCGTTTGTGCAGGATGATGATGGAGAATGCACGCTACTCCATCAAGGTCGGTAAAGAACTCACCGAGACCTTCGATGTAAAAAAAAAGGATTTAGACAAGGCGATGCTTTGTCATGTGACTTCTTCAACATCGTTCTTGAAAGAATAGTTCAAAACCCAAATGCTAACACCAGAGGCACTATCTTTCAAAAGTCCGTCCAATACTCACGAACGCGCCAGTGACATTCCGCTGGCAGAACACAGGCAGAACACAGCGGAATGTCACTGGCGCGTTCGTGAGTATTGAGACGGAGGCGGCGAAGATGGGTTTGGCGATCAATGAGAGCAAGACAAAGTATATGCTGTCATCAAGAAAGGACACCCAACACCGACGTCTCGGACAGAATGTCACTATAGACAGATATAACTTTGAGGTGGTTCAGCACTTTGTCTACCTAGGCTCCGCAATGAAATCAGGCAATGCCACCAGCGCTGAGATTAAATGAAGAATTACTCTCTCCAATCGCTCTTTATTTGGGCTAAGAAAGCAATTGAGTAACAAAGCCCTCTTTCGAACAACTAAAGTGACCCTTTATAAGACCTTAATAATCCCAGTCCTTCTCTATGGTGCAGAGGCATGGACTCTAACAAAAGCGGATGAGGTCACTCTTGCTCGTTTTGAGAGGAAAATTCTTCGGGTAATTTTTGGTCCCGTCTGCATAGATAGTGAATGGAGCAGGAGATTCAACGACGAACTGTACAGGCTGTACAGCGACATCGACTTAGCCAGAAGAGTGAAGGTCCAACGACTGAGGTGGCTGGGCCATGTAGAGCGAATGGACGTGAATGCTCCGGCCCGGAAGATCTTCGAATCCACACCCGAGGGACGGCGCAGTGGAGGAAGACCGCGGCTCAGGTGGCGCACGCAAGTGGAAGGGGACCTTACTTAGTGTGCGAAACTGGAGACAGCTGGCCAAAGATCGTGCTGGCTGGAGACGATTGTTGGTTGAGGCCCAGGTCCACCCCGGACTGTAGCGCCACCCTACGTAAGTAAGTAAGTGTGAAAACGAAATACAAACACTCCAACCTGTTCAACTATTTTCTAAATAAATAATGATGGTATTTGATCGTATCATATCAGAAATTAAAAAGAGGTTTGAATGTGCTATTATGCTGGATTTGAATTTTGCTTTTCTTAATGGTTCTACTATTTCGAAAATGTCAATTGAAGAACTGCAAAAGCATGGAGCAGATCTGGCTCCAAAATACGAGCGAGATTTAAGCGCTGTTTAATTCTGCCAGAAACTGTTGCGATTACTATGCCACTCTGCTTCTCACTTGCTTGGATCGTTACTTGGCATGCTTGCATATGCACAGCTAGGAACGTCGGATGGGATGAGTTCTTGATCCGCAAGTACCAGACGCAACAAAAGAACTAAAATATGTTCATGTCAAGATTTTACCTTCGAACGCGGACGGACGCTACTTCATTATCAGAAAACAAACTAATAAAGCTCGCGGGCAACAAGAAGGCATGTCGCCAAAGTACTTTTACCCCACCCCTTTCCAATTAAATGCACCATGTCAGCTTTTGTACTCGATCGTTTTGGAAGCTGACCCCATTTCAGCCTTTGAACGATCTACTGCTTCTTACATTGTGACGACACCTGAAAATACCACACACCACCCAATTAACTAAAAAATCCCTGCATTTTTATATACTTAGATTCATTTATTGCCAGAAATATGCGTTAATCATTGTATGATTTAATAGTTCAGTAACGAAATTTAAAATTAGGTTTAATTTCTTCCTTGTTTTATCAAATAAAATTATTTATATACTCGTATAAAGATAGGCAAAATCAAATTTAAAGGAGAAAAAAAACTAGATTTTGTTTGGCAATCATAAATTAACGTATCCAATGTAAGAAGGCAAGTACCCACATAAGAAAATGAACAAAAAAAAACTCACCCTTATCTGTCTGGAGATTGTGCACAATATCCCACGTGGTTCTGTATCTGTAATTTTGCTATCCAATTCACTAACGCTTAATTTATAAGCCAAATTCACTATCACAAGTAGGTATTCTAATTTAGGTATATTATTTTGTAAATTTAAGTTCTGTTAAGTCAATTTAATAGCAGATTTTAGGAAAATAAAACTTTAGGCAATTATAATACTAAGCGAAGGATCGATCATGTTTTACTTTACGCACTTTATGACTTTTTAAATTTTTGTGATTATATATATATTTTTTTTTTGTGGGTTGACATAGGATGCCAAATTCACGATCACTGCTACCTACACCGGTACTACGAAAACCGAATTAAGACCACTTGCGCTCGTATTCCGCCCGCCGCCGACCACTGACCGCACCTCCCGACTCACCTATGACCGCTGATTACGTGTGTGTCGCGCTCCCCCGATCGATGGATGACTGGACCGATTAGGCGATAATTGCTGATATCAATTGGAGCGTAATTGGTCAATGAGTAGGAGTGCGGGCGAGGTGGGTAGTCTCCAAAAGGGTGTCGAGGGACTTTTGTACTGGTCGTCTGCGGTGGCTCCCTGTGGAGTTGCAGCGGTTAATTTTATTTATACATAGATTGTGGGAAAAATCTATTTTTGGTCTTACGGTGATCTTTCGTTTGCCAAATCCTCTTCCTGCCGAATATCGATGATTGGGACTTAGGGCGTGGAAACCAAAATGTGATTTCACGAAATAAATTCTCAATGACTTGAATACCTAGGGTATGTATATATTTTTTTTGTAAGTTTTAGATATTTTGGTGATAATTAGAGAGATATTTACCTTATGTCAAAATTGAATTAATCCTAAGACTATGGTTTTAAAAAAACAATTATAGTTTTTTTCGCGGTGGACTATGAGGCGACATCCAGAATTTGGAATAGGTTTCAAGTATTTCACCGGGAGATGTGCCTCCTCTAAAAGTCAACCAGGAAAAGAAAGGGACCGCTGGGAAATGTAACGATGGAGCATTGTCTGGATGTCTGCATGTGCATACATAAAAAAAATACCGGTTCCGGTTTCCACCATGTCGATCAATTTCGACAAGCTAGTTCGAATTCGGACAAACGAAAACGGTATGTTTGCACGCTAATTCCACATCCGTAACAAAACTCTTCGTTTCTAAAGAGCAAGCTCCGCTTTTATTTGGTGATATAGAAAGGTTAAAGGTTTCTATCTCTTGTAACAGATCTATACGCATAATTTGCAGGTTGGTTTTCCTCATATTTGTATTGCCCTGCGAATTTACTCTACGCTTCCTAGTACATCCGCAAGCTGGGAGCGACTTTAGCAAACTAAAACTAATTAAAAATTATTTGCGATCTTCTATGAGCCAGGAACGCTTATCGAGTCTTGGAATCTTAGCGATAGAAAATCGAATTGCGCAAGAGTTAAATTATGACAAGGCCATAGATTTATTTGCTGAACAAAAAGTTCAAAGAGTAAAATTGTAATTTCAATTCACAAATGCAATAATATATTTTATTTTTATTATAATTTTTTCTATTTTAAATCCTATACTGTTCTGTGTATAAAATATATATCCCACACGTAAATAAAAAGGCTTAACACAGAAAGAACAGCGATGGATGCATTATTTCTGGAAGGCCTATGTAGGCTATGTCCAAATGTCAATCAATTAGTGGACATCTATTAGCTGAAATTATATAGATGATAAAGGTAAAAATAAATATAAGTGGGCGGGCGGCATTTGTCAGGTTTTGCTCCGCCTAAAAGAAGTTGAAGATCCGGGGCTGTTGATCCATTGTAGATCGATAATTTTTAATTAGTTTAAGTTTCCAAAATGCTCCTCTTGCATGATGCAACCGAGATGCAAATGGTCAAGAAGTATTGAAGTATGAGCGATATACAGGGTAACGATTCACTGAAGTCTTATTTTATTATAAATTGAAAGATTTGGGGCCCCCCAAGACCGGTGGCCCGGGGCGGGCCGCCCCTTCCACCCCCTGGCTAGTCCGCCACTGCCTATATATCAATTATGATTTACTAGCCTTACCCGGCTTACGTTGTTACGCTCAAGAAAGAATGAATAAAGTATTTTATTTCGAGATTGAAAAAACTGAGTTTATTTTATCAATGAAAATGAAAATGTTTATTGTAAATAATTAATGTAATGCGAGTGGATACACAATATTCTTGGTTTTTCCATTTGGTGCGAAAATGAACAATTTGTTCGGCGTTCCTGCAAATATTGCGAATTTTTTCATGTTTATGATTTTCTTTTCTTTTCGATTTTTCTTCTTATTATTTATGTTATGTTTATATAAAAATTGAAAAATTCCTATGTTTTATATAAACGTAAAATTCCACGCGATGATAAAATGCCAGCGCCATCTATCGAAAGGGGGTCGGACCGCTCTAAACCTTCCTTATGACTTGTAGAATAAATTGCTTTTAGCACTCAAGGGGGTTGTGTGCATAGTTTTCGAGACTATAGCGTACACACAAACAAATTTTGAATTTTATATATCGTCGCTTGAAAAGCAAACTGACATAAGTCAAAATTTTACGATTTTGAGTTAACTATACAGAACGAATGGCAAAAAAAATACAATTCTTCTATCAAACCGTCATAACTATAACTCTTAAACTGTGAGCATGAGGGCACAAGTGTCGTTTTGAATTTAAGGAAAAATCCCTGTTGTTTTCCCAACTAAATGAATTTTTTTCATTTGTAACACTTTGCTTCTAAAAAAATTATGAATTCGTGATAAATAAGTTTCTTGAAAAGTGACACTTTTCGTGTTGTGTCATTTTACCTTGGAACAAAACTAGTTGATAAACTGCAAAGTTATTTTGATTACTTTAAGAAGTGTCGTTTTTAGGTTTTATTTTATATAATTTTATTATAGTCGATTTTTTCATTAAAAGTTCCTATATTTTTTTTATTATAACTTAATACTATTTAAAGTGAGTTGTTTCTACAAAATACGCAAAAAAAAGGGTTTTATTTCAAAACAAAACGACACTTTTTCACACTTTTTTCTTAAATTAGTAGCAATTTGGATGTAAAACGACATAAGTCAAAATTTTTTTTTTGAAAAATCGCTTTTTGTAGTAACTTACGAGTAAATATACCACTTGAAAGAAGAAAAAAAAATACTTTTTTACTTTACAACTTTTTGGTATTCATTGAAATTCCAAACTAAAATGATTTTTTTAAGTTATGAAAAACTTCAAATGGCTTTTCTGAAAATGTATGAATTGTGACTTATGTCACTTTGCATTCAAGCGACGATATATAGATGACATCATAATTGCGAGCCAAGATTAAATTCGTCTTGGACGTCCAGGACATATTGCCATTAGATAATTTGTCGTCTATTTATTGTTTTTTTTTGTGCAAAATATTAAAATAGGAAGTCTTAAGTCCACTTCAGTGTTCAATGAATATTTACATATTTTTTTGCATATTCACATTTTTCCATCCTATAATTTCATTGGCATTTTTCCGCATCCGCATATACATCATCTTATTTCATTCACATATTAAATTCGTTGTCTCCAGCTACACAACGAATTCATTAGTTTTTCCGTACAGAAAACTTTGTCTGTTCAACTTCCCAGTCAATTCAGAGAAATGATACAAATCCTAACTATGATGTGTTCGCTTCAATGTGTAAACTGTTGCACATTTTACGTTATGCTATAACTGGGGCCTTAGCACATGCATCCCATAAGTGTCGTGTGTAACCTGCCCCCTATTCTAAGGGTATATTCATTTAGACTCATAGTTTGTAACATACCTTAATATTGCCCGTAAATCTTTGAAAGTTACAATATTCGTAATCAGCATTAATAGTTATGTCGCTCTAGCATGTGTAAATATTTTTAAGATCCGCCCACTGACAGCCCACTATTTAAAAAAACTGTTTTGTTGAAGAAATCATTCACAAAGTATGTGGATAAAGTCGTTTTGCACAATTCCTTTACATAAAGTATTCTGCCATGCCCACTTAAGGAGTGTTTTTTTTCCAATAACTTTTTATTCGATAAAATCCTTTCAATGTTGTATAACAAAATCCTTCTTTACAATTCACCCAAACTTAATATGGTATTCAACAGTTCGCCGAAGTAAATACCCCAATAAGGGTATTGATGCAACGTCGAAAGTTGACCATCTTCTTAAAAGTGTAAATTTACAACGAACGTTTCGTGAACACCCCTAAAAACTGTTTGTGTAAATAATGGCAAATCAATCAGCTGTCAGATACGCCACAGTATGCCACAGCCTAAATGCTGATTGGTTGAAAAAGTTTTCCACAGTGCCGTAAAATAACGCCAAACGTAGTAAGGCCATATATTGTGAAAGTGTTAAAAGAAAACCTCGCACCTACTGCAAAGCAAACAGTGACCCCGAGCAGGGGGTTTGCAGGGGGCAGCATGGTCCCCAATACGCATTGGACTGTGTTTGGGATCTACCTGTGTTTTTGCAACTCATCCCCCCCCCCCCCCCCCCCCCCCCGCATGAGGTCACTGTTTGATGTACAAGCAGGTTATAACCTATTTGTAAAGAGCCTAGCACCTTACGGGCAGGTAAATTGTATCCTGCTTTATGTAGAGATAGTGCGCAGATAAAAAATTTGGAGTAGATGCAAGGGCAAATTGTTGAAAATAGCACCATTGGAAAGCGAAATAATGCCAATTGGCCGTATTACATTGGACATATGTTAAAATACGGATGTATTTTATTACTGCAAATTAAAAAAACAGCCCTATTTTCAATTATGGCCTTATTTCGTTTGGAAATATTTCACAGCACCTTTTCCACGTTTACCACCTTGATTTGCACACCGAATTCGCGCCGAAAGCTTACCACTCATTATATTTACCACGTCGTAAACTTTCGAAGTTTTTGTTGCATAAATATCCTTTGTCATTCCATTCACAATTTGGGAAAAATTGAAAGCTAGCTATAGAATACATTTAGAAAGAATCTTTTTGTGGTGAAAAACATAAGGCTAAATCGAATTTTAAACAATACACCGTTGAATACGTGATGTACAGTTTGCGTACTAACACCTTGGTTTACTTTGTGCTATATAAAGGGTGGGCCATAACGTGAAACCCTATTTTCTTGGCTATTTCTTTGGAATAGAATAAAAAAAAATTAAGCGTTTTTTTTTAAATGTTTATTTGGGCATTCAACCTTTTTTTCATCATGTTTTGAAAATGATATCGCTTAAGTGACCACCACCATTGTTAATTACCATTTTGGCTGTTGTTATGGCATTTTTCATCCATGGTTTTTCTTGAGAACTTCGCGATATTCCGCTGTTAACTCGCGGTTATTCCGCTTTCTTCAGAAGTATATCGTTCCATTGCCTTTTTGCACATATTCAAATTTTGTTTGGTTCACAAATCTTAAAACTTGGTTCTTGATGTGTTGTTGTGGGGTACACACGTATCGAGAATAGCTAAAGCAATAATATAGCCCATTTGTCTTAAAGTAAACAAAAATAAATTACAAAATTTGACAATATAAAAGTTAAACTGAAACAGAGTGCAAAGAAATAGTTTCCTTCAAGTCTTGTTTTATATTTCATATACATTTTGTCAAAACAAAGAAGGAAAAAGAAAAAAAGATGAATTGCTTGTGTGAAAAAAAAGTCGAACGCATTGATAGTAAACTTGAGTGCAATGACTGTAAAAAGCTTTTCCATGCCAAGTGTGTTAATGTTTTACCGGCGGATATTGAATATATGAAAAAAACCCGTAATATCTGGAGGTGCTCTCGGTGCTCTACTTCGCGTAGAAATTCATTGTCCACTGAGAGCCCGCTCCCCGGTTCTCATAATCATAAAAGACCAACAATTGAAAACGAAAAACAATCAAATAACATCATAACAATTGAAATGGTTTATAATGAAATCCATGAATTGAAAAAACTAAACCAGGACTGCTTGTCTAAAATTACTGTGCTACAAAACGAAAATATTGAACTTAAAACTACAGTGAATGTTCTGCAACAACGTATTAATATTTTGGAGCAGTCAAAACTAAGTAATACAATTGAAATCTTCAACGTGCCAAATGTTAACAATTCGACTGCATTACAAAACGCATTGCAAATTGTTCGCGTCGGAGTGGGTGTCGAACTGGATGAATGTGACATCAACTCCTGCTTCGTAAAACAAGTGAAAACAAAGAGAGCTGCTTCTAATTCAAACAACTTGGTCAATCCCACTACCAACATATTATCTGTTAGTTTTGCACGTCAAATTATAAAAGAGAAAATCATGAGAACAAAACAACAGCGAAGACAAAAACTAACAACTAAACTGCTGGGCGATAATCACGATGGCTCTCAAATTTTCATCAATGACAGCTTGACGTCTCACATGCGAGCACTCTTCAATGCCACCAAAAAAGTTAAATTGGAGAAAAAATTTAAGTATATATGGATGAGGAATAGCATAATATTTTTGCGTAAAAATGAGGGAGATGTTGCTATTAAAGTGAGGTGTTTTGAAGATCTCAATAGTTTGTAAATCTATAATATTAATTAAAATGCTTAAAAGCAACTCAAATTACCAAAAAAATTATGCTATTCCCACCTTTTCTACACTGATTACTCATCAGAATATACGTAGTATGAGAGCAAATTTTAATTCGTTTTTAGCTCACCTGAATGCTTCTAATATTAATGCTGATTTTATTGTTTTGTCTGAGATCTGGTTGTACGACAATGAAATATCCATCTATAATATTCCTGGCTACGAAACGTATTCAAACTGCAATAATTCGTACAGCTCAGGTGGTATCGTAGTATATATAAAAACAGATTACCAACATAAATATGACGTAGTTAAAATTAGTTTGAGTAGTGCCGATATCTTACAAATCAATTGCCGTATTTGTGACGAAAAGTTTACCATTTTTTGTGTTTATCGCTTACATGAAAACAATTTAAGCAAGAGCATTTTTATAGAGCAGATGAATTGTTTACTTAAGGATGTAAAGACAAATAATTTATTGGTTGTAGGAGATATTAACATAGACATTTTAAAAAAATGCGTAGACACTGACAACTACATGCTACTAATGTCATCATATGGATTGGAACCTTATGTAATGGAACCGACACGTATCACAGACTCATCGCAAACCTGCATCGATCATATTTTTGTAAGGTTAGCCAAAAATTGTTCATATAAATTATCTGCTGAAGTACTAGATCATAAAATTACCGATCACTGTATGACTAACTTAAATATAGGTAAACTCCAATCGAATAGTTTAAATAGATATGTGCCTTTTAGGGCAACCAAGAAAGTAAACTTTCACAATTTAGTAGGTTGTTTGATGTTTGAGTTTTGGGAGCCTGTGTATACAGAAAATGATCCATCAGTGGCATACGATATTTTTCTTAATATTTTAAATAATCATATTGCAAGTTGTACTGAAATACTGAATACAAAAAAGTGCAATTTAAAACGTCTCAGGCCGTGGATAAGTAGAGAACTACTTAAAAAAATAAATGAAAAAAATGAGATTAGGAAAAAATGTTTACGGCATCCACATAATACAAAATTAAAGAATTACTATTTAAAGATAAGTGAAAATGTAAAAAAACAGGTGCAGTATAGTAAAGATAAATACTATGCTGATAAACTTCAGAACTGTAGAGGGAATGTGAAAGAAGAATGGAAAGTCGTAAATAATATCCTTGGGAGTCAAACTGATAAAAACGAGATTCTAAAAATTGAAGTTGACGGTGCAACAATATCTGATCCAGTTTCTATTGCCAATCATTTTAACCAATTCTTTGTGTCTGTGGCAACTCAATCAAAGCAGCTTCCTATACAAAATAATTGTAGTTGCAATCTTTATGCAGATGTAATTGATGACACATATCAAAGCAATTCATTTGTTTTTAAAGCGTTTGCACCACTTGAAATTCATAAACAAATCTTATCGCTTAATAACAAAAACTCCAGCACTTCTGACGGTATCACCAACTGCCTTCTAAAGCATATTTCACTGTTTATTGTTGATGTTTTGAGTTATTTATTTAATTTGAGTGTCAATTGTGGTATCTTTCCCTCGTCTCTAAAAGTCGCTGACGTTATACCCTTGTTTAAAAAAGGTGATAGAAGTTTAATGTCGCAGTACAGGCCTATCTCTATACTTCCAACATTTTCTAAATTATTTGAAAAACTTGTAAAAGTTCGCATAATTTCTTTTCTCAACAAAAATAACTTTTTTGGTGATGAACAATATGGTTTTCGGGAGAAGAGATCCACTGAAGATGCCATACTTAAATTGAGTAGTGAAATTTATAATGGCTTCAATAATAATAATACTAGTATAGCTCTCTTTATAGACATGACCAAAGCATTCGATATGGTTAACCACAATATACTTCTAGACAAATTATACAAAGCTGGGTTCAGAGGAGTAATTTATAACTGGTTCTCTTCATACTTGTCGGGGAGAACTCAACGAGTAAAATTAGATAGAAATTACAGCGATGAATTAAAAATTACTATTGGAGTACCCCAAGGCTCAGTCTTGGGGCCAATTCTATTCTTGATATATGTTAACTCCTTGTTTATTCAAAACTTTAGTAGTCATATAACAGCTTTTGCTGATGACATCACATTTACCTATACAAATAAAAACTTATTTGAATCGACAGTAAAGCTTCATATGGACTTACAAATCCTACGCCAATGGTTCGCCAAACATGAATTACTTATTAGCAACAAAACCAAACTTATGATTTGTAGCTTAAAAGGTTCATGTCCTAATGATTGTGACATAATTTTCCACTCCGCCGCTTGCACAAAATTGTCCTTAGCTGTTCATACTTGTGGACAAAGTAATTTTTCGGTAGATTCTGTGTGTAGTCCGAATTGCTTTAAAGTTGAATGTGTTGAACGTTTTAAGTATCTAGGGGTTTTAATTGATAACAATCTAAACTGGAAAGCGCATATAGAAGAGTTAAAAAAATATATGTTATCTATTACGCGTAAATTATATCTCTTGAAACCACATTGTTCAAAAAAAATTATGTTAATGATATACTATGGACTTGCGAACTCGAAATTGCAATATGGTATTGCAAGTTGGGGTGGAATATACAATTCCACAATTGAGGTCTTAATCGTTGCCCAGAAACATCTCATAAGAATTATTTGTGGAGCGAACCGCTTAACAAATAGCTGGCCTTTATTTTACAATCTCCGAGTACTACCAATTAATCATCTTTACATCTTCAAAGTTCTTAAAGTATTTTTCCTGCGAAGCGGTTTCAGTGCTACTCTCAGAAGCTCAAATGCTTACGGGTTAAGAGTAAATAATATGGCGGTTGTTAACATCCCCGTAGCTAGAAAAACACACTTTTTGAAATTTTACACTGCGATGGCACCTAGGCTCTTTAATAAATTACCGTATGAAATAAGAATAATAGAACAACCCGCGTTATTTTTCAACAGAATTAAAAAATGGCTCTTCACTATGGATATTTCTATAGTCAAAACGTTGTTGAACTCAGATCACATTTCGTAACTTATTTTATCTAGCATTTGCTCCTTCAATTTCTAATTCAATTAAAATTCTTCTTTTTAATTTTTCATTTTTTCTTTGATAAAATTGTATCTAAAGTTTAATTTTTTGTATCTACCCCACACGAAACACAAATTATGTTGTTTTTATAATTGATGGATCATTCGCCTCTAGTCACTCAAGTGCTACAGAATGATACCTATATCTAAAAATGTTTAATTATCTAGTTAATTAAAAAAATGTAAAATATTTATTTTGAATTTTGTATTAACATTTTAAGAAAATAATAAAAAAAAAAAAAAAAAAAAAAAAACCGAATTGACATTCGACGGTATTTGTAAAATCGATGACACTTTGCGATAGGGTGGTACTTGGTGGTCGCCTTTTATTTTAGAAAAAGGCCCAAATTGTCTAATCAAACATCAAGTGGTGGCAGTGAAGTTATATTTAGACGGCTCTTCTCAAGATTATCAGATTTTTTAAGCCACTTTGTGAAATTAAGCGCCATCTATTCGAAGCTACACAACGATGTTTGAATGTAGACGGTTTTTCAGTTTGAATATTGTAAAATTTTTCGGCATGTTAAGTGTGCACTCTTAAAGAATGCTGTTCTTATTGCACAGCAAATTATTAAGATAAATAAATACAAATACAAATAGCTACAAAGAATTATATTATCCTATATGGCTACAGTCAATTACACCATTCCCTATTCTTGAACCTCCTCACTCGTGGTTAGTCATCTTGTCGAATGAATGATTACGGTGCGGATGCTTAAGTCGCACAGATTAAACGGACTATGCTGTCTGTCGATGACTGTGGTCGTCAGAAGAGTCACTCATGACAGAAAGACTGTATGAAGAGCGATGACCAAGAACTAACCTAAGGACTCCCCCTCCCATTTCTGACCACTGCTCCCTTCCTAAATAGCAAATGAGATTAAACCTCACTATTAAATCTCTAATCCGAGGTGGAACAGCATACACTGAACGATGCATGCCTAAGTGGGTACTTTGTCACAATTATGCGAGACCCGAATACCAGGCGACCTTCGGTTTCAATTTCAGCCTTGCACGGGTCACTTCATTGCCCGGATACTCGTGGGAAAATTAATTCCAAAAATACAAAAACAAAAACGTGGAGACAGATGCCTCTCCAATCGCATAAAACTGTGGTAATGCTATTGGGCAAGTCGGCTCTCGACGGCCGTTATCCTTAGTGCTGTGGAGCACATATTGGCCTCAACGATTCGGTGTGCCACTTAGGCCCCGCACTTTTCGCACTTTCTATCATGCGATTACCGCCAACTTCTGCACGGGAACATTTGATTTTATAGACTGTTTAATTGCCGGAACGGTGGCACTCGGATCATCATCGGAAAAGTCCCAACCTTCACTATCAGACCAAACAAAATCATAAATTCTCGGCCCATTTGAATTTGGTTTATCTTCAATCACTTTATAAAAACATTTGTTTTGGTTAGTTAATACATTTGGCTGCTCCATTATTCTGAACTTATAAAAAACATAGACTACATAATATCATTTGGAAAGACGTTTTAAATCGCCATCCCCACCAGGTGATTCTGGTAGGCTGGCGCATTCTCAGAAGGTAAATGCATCCACTTCTGATCAAAAACTAGTAGATGGTTGCGTTTTCTTCGACAGACTTAATCTAAAGATCTTCTTCCATCTTCCTTATCACTGAAGTGTATTCCAGGCAGACTTGGCGATGAAATATTTCTTATCGTAGCTGAAGAGAAATATGTAATATCCACTAAGGACATCCGAATCTTCTCGTATAGCCAGACTATGATCAAATCACTGGATTAAGTCTCTATAAAATCCATTGTGACCCTAGACTGTCGATCATCTGTAAGGGATTTATTATTATGCGGTGTTGGGTGCCGGGGCATAGGGTCAATCCTGTGAATCACAGGCCCGAAGAACTTTCCTAAAAAGAATAGTTTAAGCTTATTGCACTTGAAAGAACCATCAATCTTCGGCTGACATGTGGTATAACATGTCTAGTGGCAAAGCAAATCTGGCGAAAACTGGACCTGCTAAGCTCTTAATAATTAATTTGGCTGGACCAACTGCGCCTTAGTTCAATAGAAAGAGTCTTCACTATGCACTGTCTCATAGCATCGCCCTAGTCAGACAAGAACGTAACTACATTTTTTACGATTTTGGACTGGGTATGACACCTTTCTTCATATATCATTCTATATATTGTGGCAAAAAATTTTACCTCTAGGTGAAGTAGTTTAGAAGAAATCACAAAATCGTCTCTCCTGAAAACTAGCAAATATTGACATACGTTTTTGTGTCACTACGGCGACGATAGGCAAGCACGCATCTAAGCTTGCCTGCATGCTCTCCTCTCTATCATAAAAAAAAAATCCCCATCTGGAAGCCTTCGAACTTTATGGTCCAAGCGACTTGGGTAGCGATGTATTAGAAGTCTACCAAGCTTTATCAGAACATCTAAATTGTTTCACTAGTGGGGCGATAAGTTCCCCAAGATGCCCGTGGTATTACATTGGACCTCACATTAGTTTAAGTGTGTTGGCTTTTGCAAACAGCCACTTCAACCTTACCTTACATACATTCAAATCCGTGGAAGGAAGGTATTCGGAAGGTTATGGTCCCTTTAAGTCTTAGCATTACATTGGTGTTAAGGATGAAGAGAAGATGAATTTTGAAATGCAAAAATGACTGTCAAGTTAGAGTCGAGTCGTACTCGTGGGATACTCAACTCATAATAACTAGTTTATATTTTGTGAAATCTTCAAAAAATACAAGACGTAGAATCATATTAGGACCGTTTTTTTGAATCAATATTCCTCTACACATTTTAATCCATTTAATATAATGAACAAAAAAAACTGACATCGTAAAGAAGTTATCGTTATCGCAAAGCAGACCTTAAAAAGCATCAAAATCAATTTGATTCTAAATCGAGCAAAAAATAAGAACAACCTTTCATAGATTACCATTAGGGTAATCCAAGTTACGTCCAGGGTAGACGAGGTATTTCTTCACAGATAAATAAACACTCATCATATGATATCTAATTTAATCCTGTCTTAATATTTCCAAACGAACGAGTATACACTTTCAAAAACAGCCGTAAAATTGTAAGATGGCAATGGTGCGATGGTACGTGCGGTGCAGGTTCAATCCCCATGGGGAACAACAACATACGCCACCCATTCTCCTGCCTCTACATGGACCGTTACCGAGTCTGAGTGCTCTGGGATTTGGATTTCCTTTTTTTAAAATAAAAATAAAAAAAAAAAAAAAAAAAAAAGTGATTGGCAGGTCGTGCGTTCGAATCCCGACCAGGGCCATGATTTTTATAAATTGAATACACACAACAAAATACAGATCTCCCGAAAGCAATTTAGGCGCCACCTGTGGAGAAAAAAATTCCATCGCACCAAAACTTCTTTCCTATCCTTCTATTCTTTCACACAGTAAGGAAAGCTACTTACAGCAACAAAACGAAATGCCTGAGCTGTGGTCTCCACTATAAGGGTCCGTGTACTACAGAAAAAAGAAATCCCTTTAGCGCGGATTGGATTTCGTTTAACGTTTTTATCAGAAGCGCTCTGTCACTCGATATCATAGATTTTGTTTCAAATTTAAAATTATTCTTGCATTAACAGCCCATGCAGGTCCCTAAAAGAAGTTGTGGTCATGTTTTATGTACTTATTTTTCGTTTGATATTATTAACTTAAGTAATAATAATATAATAATAATAATATAATAATAATATAAATTTATATTAATTGATGGACTGATTTATGCCAATACTTTACGCCAACTTTAACGCTACTTTCGGTCGGTCGGTTGTTTTTGTTTTCCACAGTATTTCCAACTCATTTTCAACAAACTATAAATATGAATGTTTTTAATTTTTTATTTTTTTATTTTTAGCAAGAAAAATCTTACATTGAATGTGGATCTTGACAACCTAAAATGACTGGAATACATCGTCAGGATACTGTGAAATCAACTTCATGAAGAATGCATTTTTGGCAACATGCGTTTTTTTCATGCTGACAATTATTGTTCTCCTTATAATTTTGTCCTTTTTTTTATTCGTGAGTTATTTGCGTAAATTATGCTTCTATTTTCTTTTTCTGTAAGCAAATCAAAAATTAAAGTTAATAAAATTTTGTTCTTCTCCTGTTTTTCTTCGACGTTTATGAACGACGTTAACAAGAAAATTGTACTAAATAAGGCCTTCATGTTGACTGCAAATATTCTGCACAGTGAGTTATGCGATTGTACTAACGCAGATTTTCTGCGTTTATGAAAACACCCAATCTTTTTAGTTATTAGACCTTATACCTTTGGATGCGAAAAATTAACAAAAACACTCTTGAATCATGACACTTTAAACAACACCCCTTAGTAAACACAGATTTGGATTTGCTATTGTTTTATGGGTATTTATTCTTATCACAGGGATTACATTTTTTGTTTTCCATTTTCCGTTTTGATACTTAAGAGATATAACCATTGCAATCCCCTCTGAACATATTCTATTGGGGATTTCCAAGCACATCCTTCGGCCATAAAGATAAAATAAAGAAACCTACATACATATACGCACAAAACGATGACGGTGTTTGACGCTGGAGGACAACTGACTCCTTCTATTTGCTCGAACGGATCAAAATAAAATAAAGTGCACGACTGGGTTGAACAAAACGTTCTCGCTTTGCTAAGACGCGTCTCTAAATCGCATTATAAGAAATAATTTACTATTTCATGTGTTATTTTTAAGGGTAGTATTAGCTTCAATTGCAAATTCCTTGAAATCACTTCACCCGTGAGAGTTGGTGTTTTGAAAGGAGCCATTATTTGAGTCTTTTGAGAAAAAAAAATAGTATGTTAACTTCATCTTCTTGCCGTCACCCCAAGGATACTCATGTTACCGAAATATTTCAAAAAAGTTAAAGTTTAAAAAAGAGCGGATCTTCCTGATGAGTTATATTGCATTCTTAAATCATATATTTCAGACAGGTATTTCCGTGTAAGATATGAAAATGAATACTCGGATCTGAAGAGGATAACGGCAGGTGTACCACAGGGCAGTGTCCTGGGGCAAATCTTGTACCTTTTGTATAGAAGAGATTTGCCTGAACAAGAAGAAGCTAGCCTTGCCACTTTTCCTGATGACACAGCATTAATGGCAATTAGCGAAAATGCAGAAGACGCAGCACACAATCTACAAAGATCCATAAGGTCTATTAGTGACTGGACGAAAAAATGGAGAATACAACTCCATGAGAATAAATCCGTTCATATTAACTTCACCAATAGGAAAATAAATACGGTAAGAGTTAATATAGATGGAATAGAAGTACCGTATGCAAATACGGCCAAATACTTAGGTACGACGCTAGATGCTAAACTTAAGTGGAAAGAGCATGTCAAAAGAAAAAAAAGTAGAGCTAGGCATTAAACTAAGAAATATGCATTGGCTAATCTGAAGGAGCTCCCAACTTTCAATTGAGAACAAACTCCTGATTTATAAGCAGATCCCAAGATACGTATGGACATATTTAATTCAGCCTTGGGGTTGTACGAAAAAATCGAATCTACAAATGATTCAAACTACTAAGGTAGTGTTAATGCTCCATGGTACATTCGAAATGGCAATCTACACAGAGATCTAGGGGTAGAGTATGTCAAAGATATACTAAGAAAATATGCGGTGAAGCATTATGACGTAATCCACGAACATGTGAATACTGCTATACAGCACATTATGGAAGAAAATTATAATACATTAAGAAGGCTTAAGAGATTGAAGCCAAACGATTTGGTTATATAATAGCTATAGTTAGAAAACGAATAACGACCCCTTTTCCTTTCCCTTTTAACCGCCCATCCTCAATCCAAGAAGCATATTATTATCTAAATCGGGATAGTTTAACGCCAATAGACGCGAAATAAGAAAAATACAGTACATTTAAATAACTTCGGGACTAGCCATTGGGCTATATCCCACCAACCGCTCTCAAATACGCTAAAGTAGAATTTGCTAAATGAGTCTAACTCAGTCGTAAATAAAAAGGGGGTGGTTTTAGTGGGTGGGGGTCCCACACTAGTGTCTTTCAAGATTTCCACCTACCCTCGGAGAAAAAAAACTTCAATAATTTTTGAGATATAAATAGTACATTATGTGTTATGTGTTATAATTCAAAACCAATTGACGGGCACAATTTTTTGGAATTTTCAATACCCTTAATACATCATTCAGAGTTAGAGTTCGAAGTTTCAGCACGATTGCAATATCGTTCTCCTAAGTATAGGCTTATGTATACGAGAATGTAACCGAAATACCACTGGGACAGAGAAAATCCGCTATAATATGACTTGTCTTCCGTCAGTTTTATCCTACTTTTTATACCCTATTCTAGGGGTATATTAATTTTGACGCATAGTTTGTAACATACCTTAATATTGCCCGTAGACCCCTAAAAGTTACTATATTTATGATCAGCATCGATAGTAATGTCGATCTAGCCATGTCCGTCCGTCCGTCCGTCCGTCCGTCCGTCCGTCCGTCCGTCCGTCCGTCCGTCCGTCGGCAAAAATTAGGCCTTTAAACTGGACCTAGAGAGCTGAAATTTTAACCATATACTCTCTAGGGTCCCGAAATAATCAAGTTTAAGAATTTTTGAAATCCGCCCACAGACACGCCCACAAACTCAAAAAAACAAAATTTTGGAAAAAATCGAATTTTGAGCTAGAGAGCTGAAATTTTTTATATATGATCTATGGCCCATAAAACTGATTGGGACATAAAATTTTCGAAATCCGCCCACTGACACGCCCACAATTAAATAAAACAAATTTTGGGAAAAATTGAATTTTGAGCTAGAAAGCTGAAATTTTGTATATATGATCTTTGGCCCATAAAATTGCTTGGGACATAAAATTTTCAAAATCCGCCCACTGACACGCCCACAATTAAATAAAATATTTTTTTTGAAAAACCAAAATTTGAGCTAGGGAGCTGAAATTTTTAATATATACTCTCTAGGGGCCCTTTATGCTCATGTGTAAATATTTTCAAAATCCGCCTACTGACACGCCCACAATTATTTTTTTTTTATTTTTGAAAGTCCAAAGTTTGAGCTAGGGAGCTGAAATTTATAGTATATACTCTCTAGGTGCCCTTTATGCTCATACTTAATTTTTTTTTAAATCCGCCTACTGACACGCCCACAATTAAATAAAACAATTTTATTGAAAAACCAAAGTTTGAGCTAGGGAGCGTTTTTATTTACAAAAGCTTAGTTTTTTCGATAAAATCCTTTAAATTTTTGCCACGCCCACTTATGAGATATAGGAATAAGAATAGGGTATCCAACAGTTCGCCCAAGCGGACTGTAGCCCGCCCCTATGTTTTTATCACATTTTATGAGTTCTAATGCTGCGATTGCGATGTAGCAATGGACGTATGATGAAGTTGTATGTACATATTTCTACAGTTCCTTTCTTGGAATTTTTATTTTCGCAGGTTTGTGCAATTAAGTGTCCATTTCACGGGATCAAGATTAAGCTTTCGCTTCGTGTTGAACGAATTTTTGTTTTATGATTGTTCTCCTTGTCTAAACGAGCAACCATAAACGCAATACGAATAAATCAAAGTAACTAAGATGTAGTTGGTCGTAAAAGCATTATGATGAAATATGCGTGATGATGGTCTAGGAAGTATTTTAATGATTATGAAATGAGGTTGTCAATTTCGTTTTTTGGGCACTGAGTATTGAAGCCAAGTGTGGGCGCGTTGCGAAATATACATATGTACAGGGTGAATTTGATGTTTAAGGCCAAGGTGGTTAGGCCGTTATTTTGGTTTGACTGTGATTTTCAGCCTATACAGTCATTGAGAGTAGTCTAAAGCAATTTATTTTGAAGCATCTATCGCGGCAACAACTGCCTATAGTTGAAGTTATCAAAACATTATGAATACCCGAAAAATTGTCTGGTTCTGTTGGTGCTAGATATGTGCTTAAGTCAACCATTCTGCATGTAATGAATAAATTTGGAAATTCTAATACACGGAGATAGAAATCGCAGCTATTTTTCACTGACAAAATAGCTAAAGGAACATAAGGATAATTGGAAATTGCCGAAATAACACCAGAAATCTGCGAGAATGTTATGAAAAATATGCTTGAGCTCGCAGTTGTTTGCACATGAATATGACCGACATCATATTTCATACATAAAGCTAATCAATCAATAAAACATAAATTATAGAATTGTATTCTGATTAAAATTAATCGAAAAAAAGAAATATCGGCCTGAAAGATAAAACGCACCCTGTATCTGTAGAAAGGTTTCTTAAATATGAAGTACCTATACAAACGCATTAATTTTAGTCATTTTTGGCATTGTAAATGTAGGCAATAGGTAATTTCATATTATATAAAACAATTAGGCTCATGTTCCTAAAATCTAGTATGTAGGTACCTACCTACCATATTTTGAATTTTATAGTATTATTTGCAAATTATTAGGATAAATGGAAGGGAAAGGAATAATGATAAGACATTCGCCTTAAAAAAGAATCTTATCTGCATGTCGTTTCTTTTTGAGGTCGATCTTGTAAACCCCAGAAGCGGACGTGTAGGAATGCAGAAAACTTATGAAAAGTAAAGAAGGTTATAATGACCCTAATCCAGTTCATAACATCGCCCTTAAAGTAGACCAAGATTTTCCACTCCCTTCTTCTTCTTTTTTATTTTGATGGACAAGGAGAGTGAGATTTAAATACGTCAAATGCCAAAGGATTTATTTATTTATTTATTTTATTTATTTATTTACTTTGGTATATCTTTCACAATAGACTAACAGCCTTTACTAGCAAAAGTAACATTTACGCATATATTAAAAAGTTAAACAATAGAAGTTTTAGATAATAATAGAATAAAAAGTAGAAAAACAAAAATCGAAACAATTAAGTATCTTTACGTTAAATAATACAAAAAAGCGAAAAATATTTGTAATACATAAATTTACTATACATTTAAAATGTTTAAACAAAATGCCCAAACAAAACCCTCTCAAATTGCTTCGTGCCACGAAGTCTTTTAATGTCTGTAGGTAGCGTAAATTGGCGTTCAGAGTTAGAGCATGTTAATCTCGGTTGAATTAATACCAAAGAACGCAACGAAGCAGCAAATGCGATTTTTTCATATAGATATGATCGTTCCCTGTTGACTAAAATGTTGTGTAAAGTTTTAAGTTCCCGTTATTTAAAATAATTGTATAAACTACAGCCGACGATATTTTTCATGTAACCCAATATATGGTCAAATCGCTTGAGGTTGTAAACATATCGTACTACACTATTAAAAGCTACTGTAAGATTTCTTCTGGTAGCAGCACTATTACCACAGAAAATTTCGCACCCATAGGTTAACATCGGTATTATTATTGTTTTGGCTAACCTTAACCTTATTTGCTGGGGAGTAAAATCTTTGGACATTGAGAGATTGCGTAAGCAGCCGTCTGTCTTTCCAACTGTCAACTGAATGTGGTAGTCCCAACTTAGCGTGCTATTAAACCAAATACCCAAGTTTTTTGATTTGTCGGTATATTCTAGCACAATTATTTTAAGAAAATAGCTTGTATCAAGTTCATTTTTATAAATCACAAAACACTTAGATTTTTTCGGATTAAGATGAAGGCTATTTTTGTCAGACCAATCCATTATATTCTTTAAGTCACTGTTTAGTCTGCAGGCACCATCTTCGATCATTCCCAATTTGCAGCTTAGATAGATTTGCACATCATCCGCATACATATGCAAGGACGAATACTTGACCACAAGTGGGAGATCATTATATAAACATGGTAAAAAGTAGTGGTCCAAGAATTGATCCTTGAGGTACTCCAGAGGATAGCTCAACAAATCTAGACTGTTTTTGGTTGTAAAACTGCAAGTCTGGCGGTGAATTGGCCGGACCGAGATGGATGAGCGATTACTCCGTCCTTGCGCCAAAACAAACGGTTAACGTCTGTGGCTTGAACCACAATACAACAAGTCTTGTTAATCATGTTTGTATCGCTCCATATATTAATGTATGAAGAGGTGGTTCAAAACTATTATAAATATTTGAACGCCCAGCTGACTGAACCAACGCGGAGCATTCATTTGTTGTCAATGTTTTTTTTATTTTTCGAAACCGTAATTTTGAGCAAGCAACAAATGAAGCGATCTCGGCAATGACAGCCTGGCTGGGGACTGCTGGCATTGATCTAGCAGTACAGAAAACTGAAGAAGTGCTGGTAACAAGTCAAAAAGTAACGGAATACACGCAAGTTCGCGTTTGAGATCAAAACATTAAGCTAGCTGAAATAATCGAAAAAATACCTAAGACGCACCTAAACTGCGTTTGGTAACAAAGCATCGATAACTACAATCCTCCTACGCAAGAATGCTGCCAAATGAAAAAGAAACCACCATTAAACGCAGCACGCAGAAGTCAGTGACTTGATTTTGCAAAAATTCACATCAGGTGGAGTCGAAAGGGGCATACGGCATACCGTAATCTTTTCAGATCAAAACATAGGGACGGGCTACAGTCCGCTTGGGCGAACTGTTGGATACCCTATTCTTATTCCTATCCCTCATAAGTGGGCGTGACAAAAGTCTAAGTATGGTTAAATTGTTAAGAACGCTCTACATATTTTGTTATATAACATTTAAAGGATTTTATCAAAAAAAAATGCTCCCTAGCTCAAACTTGGGTGTTTCAATAAAATTGTTTTATTTAATTATGGGCGTGTCAGTAGGCGGATTTAAAAAAAAAGCATAAAGGGCCCCTAGAGAGTATATATTATAAATTTCAGCTCCCTAGCTCAAACTTTGGATTTTCAAAAAAATTGTTTTATTTATTTGTGGGCGTGTCAGTGGGCGGATTTTGAAAATATTTATACATGAGCTTAAAGGGCCGCTATAGAGTATATATTATAAATTTCAGATCCCTAGCTCAAACTTTGGATTTTCAAAAAAATTGTTTTATTTATTTGTGGGCGTGTCAGTGGGCGGTTTTTTAAAATATTTATACATGAGCTTAAAGGGCCCCTAGAGAGTATATATTAAAAATTTCAGCTCCCTAGCTCAAATTTTGGTTTTTCAATAAAATTGTTTTATTTTTTTGTGGGCGTGGCAGTGGGCGGATTTTGAAAATTTTATATCCCGAGCAGTTTTAGGAGCCATAGATCATATATAAAAAATTTCAGCTTCCTAGCTCAAAATTCGATTTTTTCCAAAATTTTGTTTTTTTGAGTTTGTGGGCGTGTCTGTGGGCGGATTTCAAAAATTCGTAAACTTGATTATTTCGGGACCCTAGAGAGTATATGGTTAAAATTTCAGCTCTCTAGGTCCAGTTTAAAGGCCTAATTTTTGCCGACGGACGGACGGACGGACGGACGGACGGACGGACGGACATGGCTAGATCGAATGCTGATCATAAATATAGTAACTTTTAGGGGTCTACGGGCAATATTAAGGTATGTTACAAACTATGCGTCAAAATTAATATACCCCTAGAATAGGGTATAAAAAGTTATAGGTACGGATCTTTTTTTTTATAATGTACGCACACTAACGGGATTTTTTAGTACCCTTATCATATAATGGGTACACAGAGAGGAAATTAGGATTAGATCTGCTAGATTTAACGCTACGAACAACATTTGATCCTCTTTGGTTGGGTTCGATATCCCGCTTTTTATGTTTCCATTTTTGTTTTAAATACCGCTTTTTATGATCCTGTTTTTTATAATCCAGCCTTTTGTAGCCCCGTCTATTATATTCTGATTTTATTATAATTCCGTTGTTATGATTAAATTAGATTTTTTTTAAAAATTTACTATTTTTGCAATGCATAAATATAATAATAAAGACGTACAGTAAAAATCAAAAACATCCCGACGAATTTTCTTTCAGTCAAGTGATTTAAATTTATTGAAATTTATAAAATAATAAAAAAAGCTAATATAACCAACATCTATTCTTTTTTAGTTTGATAAAATCTTTTTGGAAAAAAACTGGATTGGCGGGATTTCACGGGATTTTAAAAAGCGGGATTACAATAGGTCGGGATTTTGAACAAGCGGGATTTTTGAATACCGGCATTTTAAAAAAACGAGACTTCAATACGCTCCCCTTCCAATCTTACCGGCTATGAAACGGAAAGATTTGCCTTGTTCCTTGTAAGCTCGAATTTAGTCTATTTCCCCCTTGGTTACTGAATTTATTTTACCCAGTACTGTTTTTTCTACGATTTTGAACTAATATCCGTAGTCCTCTAAATGCCTTTATACTCGTATTTGCTTTGAAATATGATAACAGGTAGATTTAGTTACTGTTTATGTACCGTACGTCAACATCTACTTATTTTCATATTTTAAAGGAAATATAAAGGCCTTAAAGTACTAAGGATGTTAGTTCAAAATAAAAGAAAAAACAATAGGTACTGGGTAAAATAAATCAAGTGAGACGAAAAAAAGGACCAATTTTATGAACTTATAGGGAAATCATCATAAAAATTTAATTTATCTACCTAATCAAAACATAAACATAATATATTATTCTTTAATAACTATTGATTTAAAAAAAAAATAGTAAACTTAAATAACAAATTACCTGTTTATAATCAAGTGACCCAGAGTGTATGTTGGTATCATAGGTACTCGTACACGTGGCAAGAATCAATATTGCTTCTATAAATTTGCCATTTTTAATTGTTGCCTCGATAACATTATCATTAGTTTTAATGTTCAGTCATAGATTGTAACAAGCCCTTTTATTACACGTAGAATCTAGAAAGCTACTCTATTTGCCATTATCAGCTTCAGCATCAACAACAATGATTCATTTTTGTTGTTTTTTGTCTCCAGTTGCGTTTTCTGTTGAGTGAAGTTATAATAAAAAAGATAGACTTATTTTTCTTTTATAATTTTTTTATTTTCAAAATTATATCGCAACTTATATTTTTTTTCACATAAGTTGTGATATAATTTGAAAATAAAACAATAATAAAGAAAAATAAGTCTATCTTTTTTATTATAACTTCACTCTCAACAACAATATCGAACTAGCCATATCTTTATATCTGTCACTTATGTATATTAAAGCTGGACATAATATGCATAAAGTAAATTCCATTTGCCTTTTATAAAAATAGACATTTTGCTTCCATTTCTCTCAAAGTGTTGGTATGAAGTGGTAAAATACTCAATCGGTGTATTTGCCTCTGATACTACCGAGTATACATTTTGATCCAAGTAAGTGCTCATTATTATATTTTTTTTTGTTATAATTAGCGTGCGCTAAAGGATTTTTTTATTTTTCTGTAATTGATACAGTACCCTTATAATGTTACCACAGCGCAGGCATTTTTGTTGCTGCAAGCAGCACCCAGCAAATGATTTCATTGCCTGTTTTTGAGTGCTGCTTACTTTTTAAAAAAAAGAAAGGAAAGAAGTTTTGGGCGAAAGGGGATTTCTTAATTGCTTAAGGGAGATTTTGAATGATTGTGTGTATTCAATTTTACAAAGTATTGCCCTGGTCGGGATTCGACCGCACGACCTGCCAATCACTGCCATCGCACCATTGCCAACTGCATTATCTTCGGATTACAGAAATTTCATACTAGGGGAAAAGTTGGGGCGGTAAAATCTATCGTATCTATTAAAAAAGATTGTAAAGTTTGTCTAATTGTATGTGGGTGTGACCACAGATAATTTTTTTTATTTTTTAATGTTCGCATAATACGCATCAAAAAAATAAATTTAGGTATCTACTTTTCTCAAGAATAATAAAGCTTTTAAATAAATGCATATAATCTTATTCTTATTTTTTTATATATACCATTATATTATATCAAAAATCTTGTACAAATACTATATTCTTGGCCTAAGATCTGAAACGAAGTAAATTTATAGAATTAAAGAATCATAAATATATATCCCGTGCAGGAACGGGCTAAGAATATCACTGCAGCGACGCCGATTCTCACTTCCGGGTAAGCATAGCGACATAATTAACATCTTTAAGCTGGCCCGCAGTCGTCGTAAGATTCTCCAGTCGTGTCTGGAGATCACCGGTGTCGTAAAAGGTCAATCGCACAATTATCAATACGCATGCACGTGACGAAATCGTAGAAAAGAGGCAAGTCACTCCTGGATCACACAAATGCAATAACACGAGCATTCGAATGGCCGCAGTGTGAAATGATCCGAAGCCAGGAAGCCTTCCGATTTTTATTGAGGTCAAATAGGCGAACGCCACATACGGACCGATACATGCAGTAAAGTGGGAGGGTAATGATCTCTTAAATCCTGATTAGGTATAACCCCTTCGTAAAGAAAGAAGAAAAAAGAATCATAAATATAGCATAACTGTTCATGCATTTGCGGTTGTTCCATTGATTTATGTTATGTGTTTTGGAATAGGTACATGATGATAAACTCATTAATTTAAATCATCACATTTTAATAGGAGTGTGTTACCCCCTCTGAAATGATACTTTTAATTTATTATATGGGAAATGATGTTATCTAGCTGCGGACAAAATTATTCACAGCCAAAATAATGAATCTGTCTTTTGTATACCTATCATCTAACTTTGAGTCGACTTTTCAGTAATTAAATTAATGAAATTATTTTTTCCTGCCGTTGCCTTATCAGTCCCCAAAAAATGCGATAAACATCCTTCAAGAATACTGTCAAACCTAGATAATAAAGAAAATAATTAATTATTCCACAGAATTGTTTCGGCAATGTTTCCATTCACATAATTAATTACAGATCCGAGGAATTTGTATCTGCGACAGTGTCTGTCCTCTGGCTATTCGAAATCGCAAATATTATCGGCTATAATAAAAACGGTTTGTTTGGTGCGCAGCGCATACATCAGTACATCGTATTGGAAATTAACGTCATTACAAAATATACAAATTATATAATGTATATCTACGCTCAATGGCGTAAAATTGAAAATTAATTAATGCGAACAGCCATTCCACTTAAGAGCAATTGCAAGAGACGTAGCACATAGTCAAGTGAAATACGAGCGCAAAGAGGGCGCATTTAGCACGAATATGGTTCACGGGCTGTCAACAAACCATATAGATGTAGGTAGGACTTGGTATAGTTCGCCAATATGAAGAGACGCAGCTTTACATGTGAAAAACTGGCTTTGTTATGGAACTTTGTGTCTCTTGATATTGGACAGACTATACAAAAACCATTAAACGGCACAAAAATTCCAGATACAGTTTTCAGGCGTTAATGTTTGCCCCAGCCAATGGCTACTACCCTGGGTTTCGAGGCTATAAAAAGGACAACATAAATAATTGCCTGAGCCACTAATCCAAGTATATAATTAATGCAAGTTGGGAAACGATTATTGGAAAATATTATTATAGGTTCAACGCATGTCGTCTCACAGTCAACTTCTTTTAATTATTTTCCTGGTTTCCACCATCAAGTTAAAAACCAATAATGTTGGTAATTTATCATGAACATAAAAGTACCAACATCACATGAAAATCATTGAATTTTACATTGAAAATTATCGCCCGAATTGAACGCGATTGTGTATAATCCGGAGTTCGTAGTTTCAGTCCAGCAAGATGCACTACCGAACAAAGTATGACACTTTTGAGTAGCACTTTGACGAATGCTTAAGCAGGTTTTGCGCTTTCAACAGGCCTTCAGGGAGAATCTCAAAAAGAGGATGAACGTAAACAAGCCTGCAACGATACAAGAGCTCAAGGGCTTAATTCAAACTTAAATCTTAAAACAATTTTTCAGGAATGTAATGAAAATTGCTCTCAAAAGAACCCGACACATTTCCACAAACATAATTTTGTAAAACAAAATATTCAAAAATCATTTAGTCCAGCATTGACTGAGCATTTTAAACTGAAGACACGTTTTGTTGGAATAAAATGTTCAAACCACTAAACCAATGGCTTTTATTCTCATAGAGCATCTGCAATTATACCCTTAGGCTAAGGGTATTCGTGCGACTGTACATACAAATTTTAACAGTTTTACGGAGCTAACGACGTTTACGAAGTTTTCGACGGTCTAACGTCTTTGTATTACTACCCTTCCTATTTTAGGTTTTTTTTTTAAAGGAAATCCAAATCCCAGAGCACTCAGATTCGGTAGCGGTCCATTGTACTACCAGGCACAAATCCTCCTTTTGGTGTAGATGCTGGAGAATGTTGTTGTTCCCCATGGGGATTGAACCTGCACCGCATATGTCACAAGGCAACACACTTTCCTCTATACCGTCGCCACCCTTAATATCTTAAGTTACTTTATTTGTGATCAGCATCAGCATGTGAATCTGGCCGTGTCCGTCCGTTTCCAATTATGGGGTCTTCAAATTCGAGCTAAAAAGCTGAAATTCGGAACATATGCTCTCTTGGGGCCGAAATGATCAAAAAAAGAAAAAAATTGATGGAAATGAAGCTTAGGTTTTTCGAAAGGTGCCCAACCAATTCGGCAGCAAAGTTTATTGCCACGCCGGTTTTTTGGAGAGTTTTTAACAATAAAGTTATTTTTTCGATTAATTTCTTTAAACATCAACAAAACAGGTATTACCAAATAAATAATTTAGACAATCTCCTTTCCCAAAACTCGCAAAAATAATGTTTTTTTCAATGCCCCCGTTTGCGGGCGCTTTGTCAAATTTTAAAAGTTTCGTAATTTTGTAAAAAATCCATTGCCACGTCCACTTTGGGGACAAGGAGTAGAAAGATTATAGCCTTTCTATACTTTTTCAAATTAAATTTTTAATTATTAAAGTTCTCTTATGAAAGTTGCAATCGTTGGTAATTCTATGCAGATCTACTCGTACGTAACACAAGAAGTTCCTTCCTATGTATTTGCATTGGCGAGGCTATATTGTATGAATTAAATAACAATTGCATAAAAATAAAACTAAAGTGGGTGGGTTATGATCGCTTAAATACAGAATCGTTGGAGCAATAACAACAGAGCAGTATTATAATGAGTCAGTGCAGTCACTTCAAGTCTGCGGAGCTGTTTAAGTACAAAATTATAATTTGTGTACTTGTTAAGCGGTTTTCACTAAAGATGTGTATTTTATATGAAAATTGTAAGAAAATGCTCCTTAACAAATTGTGTATGTCAGTTAACCAACTTGTTCAGTAGTGCGTAGTTTATATAAGAGGAGTACCTACACCTAGACTGTTTCCTGTTTAGTAGCCCAAACCATAAGTCTTCATCTATTGCATTATTTCTTGAAGTAAAAATTCTTTTGGCTCATTGAGGGTAACATTTTAATTATTTATTTATTTATTTATTTATTTCATCAAACGGAGCTACACTTGGTCCTCTAATGGATTACATACTTAATTCGACGAATTATAAACATACTTAATTAACCTCACCAGAGTTTTTAAAAGCATAAACAATTGATTTTTGAACGTATATTTCTACTTATATTACAGTGAAGATCAATGAGATTCCCAACTAAATTAGCTTCTCTTAAGGATCTAGGTTAGGTTAGGTTGGAAGGGAAGTGCACAGCAGGGCTGCTGTGCTTACACGGGGGCCCATTGGTCCATTGTGATCCCTTATTGTTTTATGTGGTAAACCTACATTTACAATAAAACACTTACCATACTCAGTTTAGGTTAATCTTGCCGGTTGGCCTATTGGAACCAACCTGTGTTCTTGACAAACCTGATAGTGTCCGTCAGTGGTACCTGCGCTACGTCCTCTAAGTCTTCGAAGAATCTGTTGCCCAGATAGCGAAGTCGAGATGTCTGAAGGTTTGGACATTCGCAGAGCAGGTGTTTGATGGTCTCGGTTTCTTCTATATCTTGACAGCTCCTGCAGTAGTCTGGTGAGCTGATGCCCAGCCTGCTTGCCATTACACCTATGGTGCAGTGGCCTGTCAGTACGCCAGTTAAGATACGTATTTCTAGCTTATTCATTTCCAGAATGCTTTTTGTTATTTTTTCGTCAATTCTTGGCCATAGACTGCGAGATATAACACAGTCGTGCCTTTGGGACCAGGTGGTGTTAATTTGTTCCCTCAGTTTTTGGTCAATGTTTATTTTTGCTGCACTAATTGGGATGTCTATTGACGTAACGGCGTCTATTGCGTCAAGTTCTGACCCGATTCTTGCTAGCTCGTCTGCCTTTTCATTCCCAACAATGTCGCTATGACCGGGGACCCAGCAGAGAGTGATCCTGTGTCGTTCGCCTATTTTGTTGAGGTATTTTTGGCAGTTTCTGACTGTTTTTGACTTTATGGTTTCGTTGTCTAGTGCCTTGATAGCCGCCTGACTGTCTACGAAGATTGTGATCGTGGAAGGATCCAGATTCTTAGCGGAGATAGTTTCTGCTGCCTTGTCGATGGCGACAATCTCAGCTTGAAAGACGGTGCATTCATTGGGAAGTCTGTACGAGTTCTTTATGTCTAGGGGCTCGCAAAAAATTCCCGCTCCTGTCCCCACATCCATTTTCGACCCGTCCGTATAGATGTGGTTTCTTGCACGTTGACGTGCGTGTTCCAGTTCTTTCTTTGGGGTATGTATGTGGAGTAGTTTTTCTCAAAGTTTCGTTTGGGAATTGAGTAGTCCGTTTTCCTGGATAGATCGATACCCAAGTAATTATGAATTATAGAGCCGTGTCCATAGGAGCTGTGCCTCCAGATGTTTGCCTCCTTGAGGCGGAGGGCTCTTTTGGCTGCCATGCTGCGAATATATTCACCAAGCGGGTGTAGGTTTAAAATGACTTCCAGCCCGGCTTGGGGTATTGATCTCATTGCTCCCGTTGTACCAATACATGCTAATCTCTGTACCTTTGAGAGGTTATGGAGATAGGTAGTCCTTTCTGTTGCCTTCCACCATACAATTGACCCGTATGTAGGTATGGGTCGTATGATCGCTGTGTACATCCACTGGGTTATGTAAGGGCGCATACCCCAACGTTTGCCAAAGGTCTTTTTGCGTGCGTAGAAGGCGCATAGTGCTTTTTTTGCTCTTTCTTCTGTGTTACGTTTCCAAGTAAGCTTAGAGTCTAGGATGATGCCCAGATACTTTGCCTCCTGGGAAAGTTTCAGACGAATTCCGTTTAGCTTCGGCATATCGAATTTCTCGATTTTTCTTTTCCTAGTGAACAGAACACATTCGGTTTTGACTGGATTAACTCCAAGGCTGTTCGGTCTTGCCCACGAGGATAGTTCTTTTAGGGCAGATTCCATGAGTTCACTAATAGTGGGGAGATACTTGCCACTTATTAGAATTACAATATCGTCTGCGTATGCTACTATTTTCGTTCTTTTTACCTTTAGAGTCGTTAGGATTTTGTTGACCACTATGAGCCACAGGAGGGGAGATAAGACGCCTCCCTGTGGGGTGCCGCTGGTCACTGTTTTCCTTATGTTACTCTCACCGATCTCTGAGTTAATTACTCTGCTGCTGAGCATTTCGTAAACCCAGTTCATTATTTCTTTATTCGCTTCCAAGTCTTCGAGCGCTGTTTTTATGGCCGCTGTTTTAACATTGTTGAAAGCTCCCTCAATGTCCAAAAATGCAGCCATGGTGAATTCTTTGTGGTGTAATCCTTTTTCTATTATTGACACAACTTCGTGCAGGGCTGTTTCAACGGACTTGCCTTTGAGGTAGGCGTGTTGAGTGCTGCATAGGTTGTTTTCGTTTAGAAGGTCCCTTGTGTATAAGTCGATTATTCTCTCCTGTGTCTTTAGGAGAAAAGAGGAGAGACTTATCGGCCTATAATCTTTTGCTGTGCAGTGTATATGTCTCCCTGCTTTGGGAATGAATATCACTTTAACTTCTTCCAGCATTGCGGTATGTAGCAGAGTCTTATACAGCTTTTGAAAATGACTTTTAGCCATGGCAGTATTGCACTAAGAGCCTGTTGTATCATTGCTGGTATGACATTATCTGGTCCCGCCGATTTGTAGGGCTTGAATGATTTGACTGCCCAAGCAATTTTGTGCTCTGTTATAATGCTTTCCATTGCTATTTCCGTTTGTGTGTCTGGCGGAACCGGAGTGTAGTTGATCTCACACCCAGTGATTTCACTAGACTCCGGAAAGTGGGTATCCATTTATAATTGTAGAGTTTCTTGGCTAGACTCTGTCCAAGAGTCGTCAGCACGTTTAATATAGCCTGGGACCGTGGGGTCTTTGGACAATACTTTACGTAGTCTGGCGGCCTCGTTTGTACTCTCTATGGATTCACAGAACGTATTCCAGGATTCGAGTTTTGCTCTCCTCATTTCCTTAGTGTATAGATTAAGTTCGGACCTATACTTAGTCCAGTCTTCATCTGCCTTACTCTGTCTTGCTTTGTTAAACAGTTGTCTTACCAATGTTCGCCGCTTTTGAAGCTCGCTGGTCCACCAAGTTGCCTTTTTGGGTTTGCGATTGCGAGAGATGGGACAATGTTTAACAAAGGCTTTGTGCATATTTTTGGTAATATAGTAGACTGCGTTGTCGATTGAGTGAGTATCGACAAACTTGTCCTCTTTTGAATGCTGTGTGTACTCACTAACCGTTTTCGCATAGTCTGCCCAATTTGTTTTCCTAGGGTTCCTAAAAATTTGTTGTACCATATATTGTAGATTGACTGTAAAGAGTATTCTACTATGGTCTGAGAATGAGTTCTCTCGACAAACTCTCCAGTCTTCTACCCTAACATGATGATTGTTGCTTTTGAGAGTTATGTCTAGAATCTCTGCCCTGTTTCTGTTTTGGAAAGTGGGCTGGTTTCCCCTGTTACACAAAACTAGATTTGTGGAAAGAATGTATTCAAACAACGACTCACCTCTTTCATTTATTCCTGAACTACCCCACAGCGTGTGGTGAGCATTCGCATCGCAACCTACCAGCAAAGATGTGTTCCGTGTGCTAGCGTGTTCCACTAGTTCCCAGACTGTATCGGATGGTGGGTTTACCTCCTCGTGTGCCATATAAATTGAAGCGAGGATGAGATTCCTTCCTGGAGCTTCAATATTTACAGCCACTGTGTCTCCATTGCTGTACCTGTGAAGAAAAAATGTATTACTAACGGTTTTTTTGACTAGAATACAGCTACGTACTTTACCTTCTTCTTTGCTGTGGAATATATGGTAGTATGGCGATTTCAGTCCTTGGATTTTATTTTTAAAAATCCAGAGTTCCTGAATTACGTCCACGCTTACCTCAGACATGAACAGCAGTAGGTCGTGTGTTGCTGCTTTACAGTGATGCAAATTAATTTGCACCACTAGCAGCTTTTGCAACCTTTGGCTCTTCATCTTCTTCCAGCCGTGCCCTTACGGCACCTAGCCCGAACTTCAGTTTGCTGCTTGGGGTCTGTCTTATGCTTGTTGCAGAAGATTGGTTGATCGCAAAGCAGAGCTCCTTGCCATCACCACTTCTTCTGGAGTATAACTTTACCCACTCCTTGATTGGGATGTTTTTGTTTTGCCCTGCGAGGAGGACCACGACGTTTTCGTCCTCTTCTTTGTCGAAGGGGGGTGGTATCCAGACTTTGGCTTTCTGTCTTAGTGGAAGTGCGGATCTTGGTATGACCTTGAGTTTGGCTCCCTCTCACAGTTCGCCAATGCTGGCGATGGTTTTGGAGAGATACTCAAGAGTATTCCCGTCTCCACACCCCACTATCTTCACGCCCTTGTGCCATCCGGCCCCGTCAAACTCGTAGTCTGGTCCCCCATTTCGGATATTGACCATCATAGCCTTGAGGATGACGTTTTCTGCAAGCAGCCACTGTTCAGCTGTGATCTTTATATCCATATTGGACTCTATGAATAGGTTCAACAAAACTATTTTGATTTCTCAACTCAACTCAACTCTCAACTTGCTTTCTCTTTTTTTGTAAATAGCTTAATAAATACATTAAACTCAAATTCTTAAATTAATTTAAAGGCTTTCAAAAATTTATAAGACTTTTGTCCTACTCTGTAAGCGATTTTGAATTAAATAAAATAATAAATAATAAATGGTATCACGGGTCTTCGATATCTGATCTGTGTAAGCAGGTAATGACAATTTATATGCCATTAAGTTGGCATCTAATATTATATGGTGGCAAGTCGATATTCCAATTAAGCTTTTTTATCGCAGCTCTAGTAAACCATTTTTGAATCTTCTCAATCCTTGTAGAGTGAACCATATAATATGGATTCCAAGTAACAGAGCAGTAATCTAAGGAAGACCTAACATATGCAAAATATAACTATTCTAGGGTATGCGGGTCAAAAAAATCTTGAGAGTTTCGCAAGATAAATCCCATCATTGACCTGCATTTTATGACGAGGTATGACTAGTGAAATTGAGCTTATAGTCTAATAATACGCCTAAGACTTTTTTGGATGAGATGGTTTTGCACTTTAAAACATTAAGATTTAAACAGTTAATTGTACACCAATCTGATAATCTATTTACGTCTTCATGTCCAAAAGTGATTTAATATACCGACAAATCAGCGAACATTAAGCATTCAGAATCAAGGACGACATTGGGAATATCATTAAAGAACAAAGGCCCAAGATGGCTGTCTTAGGGGACTCCCGAAGTAGCGTCAATGCGATCTAAGACGATACCATTAATCCTAACAAACTGCAAGCGTCCTCTTAAGTAAGAATTGAACCATTCTAAGAGACTTGAGTGAAAACCAATGTTACGTAATTTGTTAAGAAGAATATCGTGGTTTACCCGATCAAATGCTTTCGCAAAATCTGTGTAGATGACATCGCACTGCATCCCATTTTCCGTTTTGTTTGCGATAAAATTTGTACAAATTGTAAGATTAGTCTCTGTGGATCTTCCAGCAATAAAACCATGCTGATACGAAGAAACTGTACACTTAAGAAGTGCTGTAGGTAAGCTTACCACAAACAAGTTTTTCAAACAGTTTCGGGAAAGTGGGAATTTTAGATATTGGTCGATTCGATAGTTAGTAACATCTTGTTTGGGACCAGATTTATAAATCGGTGTTATGAATCAGCTCTTCCAAGCATCCAACAAAAATTCCTTGCTCCAAGGAACTATTGAAAAGCATATGAAGGGACACGGAAAGTTCATCTGCGCATCTTTTTAAAATAATGGGAGGAATACCATCAAGGTCTCCCCTGATGTCGGATACTAAATCGGACAGCGCAACTACTACTCCAGAAATCGATAAATATAAGCTACGAGTACCAACGTTAATCGAATTCGATGAGTAGTCAGATATCGTACCTGCGCGTAAGATAGGCACATTATTTGAATAGAAAGATTTGAAATGGCTAGCAAACATGTTGCAAATAACTGAAAGGTATGATGACAACGCACCATTATACTGCATACTGTTAGGAATTCCAGTCGATTGTTTTTTTGCAATCGATGAAACTACAAAATCGTTTACTATTGACTTTAAGGTCTGATTCCACTGAAAGGACATACCTATTGCTTATATAAAAATTTGTTAAGAACTTTAAAATCATTTTGAAGCCTCCTATATTTCAGAAGTAATTCTCGATCATAATATGATTTGGTCAACTGTTTATAAGTCTTGTTTTTCAATTTTTTTTTTTTTTTTTTTTTTTTTTATAATTCGCTTACGCTAAAGGGGCTTTGTTGTTTCTGTATATGTACAGTACCCTTATAGTGTTAAACACAGCGTATGCATTTTTTGTTGAACAGTAAGCTGCAACATAGCAATGTAGTATTGTATTGCATGCTACTTACAATCTTCTATTAAACCATATGGGCTTTGAGTTTGTCCTAACTTTAACCTTAGGTGTGTTTACGTCATTATGTCAATGACTATCATGATCAGGGTATTATATGATAGTTTCAAGTCTATGCCATCAAATATGGAAGACCACGCAATACGAACATTTTTAGTATTACTAAAATTGGCTCTATGAAAATTATACTTAAGGTTTGAAACAGAAATTGATTTAACAAATTTGTAGAATTGAAAATCTATGTTTATGGCAAGATGGTGGATTGAGTCTGGCACAAATGGAAGAATACATTTACTAACGTTGGCGATAAACTCAGTATCGATAAAAACTAAGTCGAGAGTACGTTCGAAAGAATTTTTAATATTATTAATTTGCCGAAGGTTAAATTGCGCAAAAGTAGATATCAACTACTTCACTCTCAAAGTCAAACGATGTTTAGGTCATCGGAATCGGAAGATGTCCTCAGTAAGCGAAAGAGGCGAAGTGGGCATGGAATTCGTAATCTCAATCGAATCGTGAGCTAGTAGGTCAATTATAACTGAAGCATTGTGGCGGAAGCAGAACATTTTCCGAAACCCACTTTTTTTCAATTCAATTCATTTTTATTGAGGCCAAAGACAAAGTACATTTTTTTTGAAGACTTAAGTTTTAAAAGTAGCCGACTTAAAATTATATCAGGCTAGCTAGAAAGGAATAATCTAGTGTAACTATTATTAACTAACAGCTTCATGAAATACATTTTACTTAAAATTTTAGACCAATATTTGTTGTATATATGCTTGCTCCCGGCATATATGCACTTTTTTGGCTCTTGTAGGCCGACTTAAGACTAATGACTAGAGTAAAGGTAGAGAAAACAATAAAAACATTAAATTTTTTTTTAACAGAGCCACTTTGGACTTTTGCATGCAACTACGTTTTTTATATAGCAATACGTATATAAGAATAAGTCACATGGTAATCTTAGGCGCTAAACGTTGTTTATTATTTTCTTGACTAAGCTTTAAACTAAGTTCTATGAAACATGCGATGAGAGTATTAATAAGGTTACTGTGACGTTTAATTTATTATCCTCTTAGATTAGGCAGTGAAGCTTTCTCGTAAAAAGGCAATGTCAATGAACTATTCGAGTTTAACTCTAAAACAGAGCTAGAGCGATCGTGCAATAGATTGAAGGGTGATAGATAGTAATTGTCGTAGACGCTATCATTTATATTTTCATTTCAAAGCGCTTTAATGAGCGGATTATCGTGAGACGCAAAACCTTGCAGTCTTTTCTGCAAGCTAATCATCATGTAGGTCATTAGGGGTGTAATGTTAGTTGTATTATAAAGCATCCGGTTTGGGTACCATTTTTGATCAGGTCTTCTAAACAGTCCACTGCAGCATCTCAAGACGTATCTCTCAAACATTTCTAGCTCTTTTGCCACTGTGGGAGAAATGGCAAACCAAGTGCTAAAATTGTAAGTTAAAACTGGTCTTATAAGTGTCTTATAGATCAACAGTTTTGTTTTCATGCTCACATGGCTTGATGAGAGCATAGGCTTTAGGACAGAGGCAGCACCCTTTGCTCTGTTAAGGCCTTCCTAGCATGAACGTTGAAACGAAGCCGATTATGAAACCAGACACCTAAATATTTTGTCTCGTTTTTGAGTGGCACGGGAATCCATTGAATGTGTAAGGACAGTGTTTTGCTTTCCTTAACCGCTAACCTATGGCCTTTTCCATAGGAATTCCTAAAACATGTAAGCCCACATTTCTGAGTATTAATGCTTAGGCCCCAGGATTTATAGTACGATAACAACGTAGGAATCGAGTTTCTAATTTTGTTTAGAGCAGTATGTGGTCGTTTGTCACTTGCTAGGATCGAAGTGTCATCAGCGAAGAATATTGCTCCCGGGTCATTCGTCGTATCGCCTAAGGGAAAGTCTTGTAGGAATACGTTAAACAACTTCGGTGCTAGAATCGATCCTTGGGGAACACCAGAGAGAACTGGGAATTCGTTTGAGTTATCTGAACCGATAACCAACCATGCATTTCTGACTTCCAGAAAACTAATCATCATACGAATGAATGACGTTGGAAAATTAAGTGAGATAAGCTTAAAAATGAGTCCTTTGTGTCAAATCGAATCGAATGCTGCTTTTAAGTCAATATCCAGTACTACGGTACATTTCTTAGCTCTCAAATTTTGAATAATTTTATTACCTAAAAGTAATGAATCATGTTCAGTTGAATGGCCCTTCTTAAACCCGAATTAGTTGATCGGTATTAAGTTGAAGTCCTCGCAGAAATTATCCATGGTTTCGGATAGCACTCTCTCAAACAATTTACCTACATTAGATAACATTGGAATAGGACGAAAGTCTTTAATATTGCGGGTTCCTTTTTTCTTTGCAATGGGAATTAAAAACGACTTTTTCCATATTACTGGGAAGTAGCCATTATTAACACAGTGATTAAAGACCCAAGCAAGTGTTATATCCAATGAATAAGGACATTTCCGAAGGATAAAATTTGAGATTTTATCTGGTCCCTGCGATTTCTTGTTGTTAAGACCAAGACGAGACTCGTTTAACTTACTTGGTGTTGTGAAAGGTGCGCCCTGAGTGAGAACCCTGTTTGCTTCAGAAAATGTTAGGAGGCAGCCATGGCATTGCTGATCCTTAAAATTGTTCACAGTTTGGTTAACTTCCTGAGTCAAATTTGGGTTAAAGTCTGGAGTTACTTCGGCGTAAGCATTGGCAAAAATGGCTTGGAATGAAGAAAGCTTTTCTGAGATGTTAGTCAGTTCTTGGTCATTGTGAATCAGGGTATCGGTGGCAACATCGGTTCCAAAGTATTTCCTGCCAGTTATTTTGTCAATCTCTTTAAAGGCCTGCGGAGATGGTTTTATTTTGCTTAAACGAGACCTAAGATCACTGTCCATATCTATTTTAACCTTTTCTTTTATGATTTTAGTCAGGCATTGTATCTGTGAAAAAAGGTTCTTATATTCAGTAGTGGTCCTATTTAAGTGCCGGTGGTAAATTCTTTTAAGTTTTCTTTGCCAGTTATTCGGATTCTTAACAATTTTTTTGTAGCACTCGAGATGTTATTGTACTTCAAGTCTTTGGTGTTTTTAACAACTGAGTTGTTTTGAACACAGTGAATAATACAATCGTTAACTTTAACAATCAAGTCATCTATCTCCGCATTAGAAATATTGGTTTCTGTTGGTATATTGAGGAGACAAAGCCTATTATGAAGTTGAGCTCTAAATACATCCCATGGCTTGGCAACTCTGCTACAAAGTGTATAGTTCAATAACAAAATTTGCTCTCGTAAAATTCTTAAATATAACTAACCAAAGTTCATAATTAATAATTAAAAGTGTATAAACAGGTGCGTCGACTGTCTGTTTCTATAAATAAAACAGCAAAAGCAGGTAATCCTAATTTATTAGCTGTGAAATAAACCTTCCAAGTAGACACCTAAGTCACATGACTGACAACAAAAGGAAAATCGATCAAACGTCACCTGAAAAAAATATTTATCCACTTTTTAATACCTACAGACCATCAAAGGTTTATAAATCTCAAAAGACAATGTCGATCTCCCAATCTGACCTTGATAAAATCAAATCCATTATTGAGGCATCGTTCAATATAGGACTCTCCAAAGCGACGGCCAATCTAGCAACAAAAGACGATCTCAACAAACTTAGCAATGAGATACACTCGCTAAGACAACAAAACCAGAATTTATCTGAAAAAGTGCAGCATTTTGAAAATCGATGTTGCATTCTAGAAGAGGAGCTTGAACTGCAGAGCAGAGAGATCAGAGGGAAAAATATTATTTTCACGATTCCAAACGACCGATCTGACCCCCAAGAAAGGATTCATAACATAACCACACTTTTGCTAGGCTCTGATGCAGACCAACAACAAATGCCACAAGCCATAAAACTTAGTGAAAACAAGAAAACAATTAAACTCAAACTTAGCACTGGTTCCAATGAAACTGCAATGCAAATGTTAAGAAATTCCTTGAAGCTAAAAGGCACAGGCTGGTATATCCAACGAGACCTTAGCAAACAATCACAAATCAAACGTCGAATTCTACTCGGGTATCGAAAAGTCGTCAAAACAATTAATCCAAGCGAAGCAGTATTGATTAAAAATAACAATTTATTAATTGGTAATAGAACATTTTATTTAGATAATAATAACAAACTTAAATATAATAACACAAACGGAGAAGACGAACTACAGAATATCTACGGAAAACTCAATTTTAATGCTGTCAACGAAACTATGTTGTCAAACAGACGTCAGCGTGAATGGCCCAAACCAGATGCACCAGTGATGACACTTTACACCGAAGGTCCGGAAGGTAGTAGTGTCATACAAAATTGAGAATTAAGCGTCGTCAGCTCAAACAAATTTATCTCTGCAAATATTTTATCTTACAATATATCTGGATTAAGTAATAAATTATTATTTGTAGATTTTTTTAACTATGTTAAGAACTTTGAAATTTTCTTTTTATTTGAAACACATTTAACAAGCGATAATTTAAGTAATTTTAATAAATATTTCGATGGCTTTAAGTTAATTTGGAGCGAAGCAAGTAAAACCTACATAAAGGGGCGTGCAAGTGGAGGAAGCCTGTACGGGATAAAAAAATCACATTTAAAAACTTACGATTTTGATGAATTTGAAGGAACTACCGTAGTAAAATGTGTGACACAAAATAATAATACATATATCGTTCCATCATATATAAACTGCAACAAATGGACTCACGACTTTGAGAGGCTGTGTAATACAATGTCATGTTTAGCTAGCAAAAACGTTATGCTGATTGGAGATTGGAATTCGAGAATAAGTGACTCACAAACCACTATAGTGCAAACTGTAACAAACCCTAGTATATGCTGTACCAATAGGGTATCTAAAGACATAGTCTGCAATAAAAATGGAACAGATGTACTAGAGCTGCTCCAAATGTATGATCTTATTGTGTTAAACGGCTGTACAGAAGGTGATAGAGAAGGGCATTACACATTTGTCGGAGGACAAGGCAACTCAGTTATTGATTTTTGTGCTGTTAACAACGACTGGACTGGGAAAATTAAAAAATTTGAGGTACAATACAAAACTTTTTCGGATCACATGCCAATCGTGGTTGAAGTTGATGGTGAAACACCCTCATATCACAAAAACCTGCCCCTGCTACCAAGACTTAAATGGAAATCCGAAAAAACAAATACCTACCACAGGTTATTAGACAGCTTGCTCTCAGCAAATAATTCGATACCTGAAGAAACAGAAACACTCGCAAACCAAATAACTTGTTATATAAGAAGTGCTGCATCAAACAACATTTCAAATATAAGGTCACCATTTAAACAAAAATGGTTTGATAGAGAATGCATAAATGCTAGGAAGAAATCATTTGCCCTTTTGCGTGTCTGGAGAACTTGTAATGACCCTGAGGTTAAAAAGTGGTATAACCAAGTGAATACCCACTACAAAAATCTATGCCTAGCTAAGAAAACTGACTTCGATAATCAGCAAGCTCTCTTACTTAGTCAAACCAAGTCTTCGAAGGACTTCTGGAGAATAGCAAGGGAGATTAATGGTACAGTTTATCAAATAGGTACAGGAGTATCTGCTGATGATCTATCCATATATTTTAAACATCTTCTACTGGATAACTCAAACCTTTCTTTCTCGTATGCGGACCCCCTCATTTTCGACGATTCCCTAGATGGTGAGGTAACAACTGACGAAATCAATGCTGTTATCATGAAATCCAAAAATGGAAAGGCGCCAGGCGAAGATGGGATTCCGTACGAATTCTACAAAAATGCTAGTCCAACCTTAATCAACTATTTGAAAGTTCTCTTCAACAGTGTGTTCTCGAGTGCAGACATCCCTTCATCGTTTAAGAAGTCCGTAATATTCCCCATCCACAAAAAGGGTTCGCTGGGAAACGTAGAAAACTACAGGGGAATCTCATTCATGAATGTGTCAGCCAAGATATTTTGCGGCATACTTGTAGGACGATTAGAAAAATGGGTAGATGAAAAAAATATTCTGACAGAGCGTCAAGCTGGATTCAGAAAAAACTTTTCAACCGTTGACCAAATATTCACATTATCTGCGATTATAAGAGCCTTTCAAGCCAGAAACAAGAAAATGTATAGCTTTTTTGTAGATTTCAAGGCAGCTTTTGATCTTGTTAGCCGAAGTGCACTCTTCTATAAACTGTCTCAGTTGGGTATCTCTACAAAATTTCTTAAGACCATTAAAAAAATGTATGCCGAAACAAGTGCAGCAGTCTGGGATGGAAAGGATTTCTCAGAATGGTTTAAAACACAGACTGGTGTAAAGCAAGGATGTCCTCTTAGTGCCTTATTGTTTTCTCTATTTATAAACGACATAGAAAAAGATTTGCCTGGTGGAGTACGAATTGCTAATACCGTGGTCAATGTCTTGTTATATGCCGATGATCTTGTTCTACTCTCTGAATCTCCTGAAAATCTCCAATTGATGATAAATCGTCTAGCCAGTTACTGCAAAAAATGGGGACTAACCATCAACACCGAAAAATCTAAAATTATGGTATTTTCCCGTTCACCACGAGTGCAAAGTGGAAATAGATGGTTTTATAATGGAAGCCGATTAGAGATTGTGAAGGAACTCAAATATTTAGGAGTGAAACTGAACCCAACCCTAGAATTTGGTAAACATCTAACGGATAAAGCCAAGTCTTCCCAAAGCTTAGTGAATCTATCATGGAAAAATGTTTTTGCAAACAAGCGGATTCTCCTCTCAACGAAATACAGAATATTTGATTCAGTTGTTAAATCAACTCTTTGTTACGCCTCTCAAGTTTGGGGATCAGACGAGTACGAAGTAATCGAGAAATTCCACAGGAACTTCTTGAAAAAATTATTCAACTTACCAATGAAATCGCCGAACTACACAATCTATTTGGAAACGGGTCTTCCAATGCTTTTTACAAGCACTCTCAAATCGCAAGCGGAATTCATCATTAAAATAGGTTCGTATCCAGACTCCCGAATAACCAAAAAAATGCTATCTTATGAATTAAGAAACAAGGACTGGTGGGCGTTAAGATGGTTAAGAATTGGAAACGCGTGTGGAGAAACTATTTCATTCGATCTAAACAACCTGGACAACTTAAAGAACCAACTTTATCGAATAATAAATAAAAATGAAGATGCTATTCGTGTGCGATTTATAGAGAAAGCTCGTGAATCAGATAGCAGAGTATTGTATTCTCACCTGAACTTCAATCTAAAGGATAAGAACTATTTCAATGACTCACTCAACTATAGTGAAATATCTCTTATTTTCAAAACAAGGTGTGAGTTGATTGGTTTAAATGGCAGCCCATATAATGGAAGCTTCAACCAGTTTTGTAATATTTGCAACTTAAAAGCGAAAGAAGACTGCTTTCACATTATTAGTGTTTGTCCAATCTACAAACCACAGAGACTAGCTTACTTCGGAAAAAAAATCCTTACCATGCAGGAGACAATACAAATTCTGAACGAGTGTGATTGGAAAAAGTTATTTTATTATATTAAATCCATCTACAAATACAGGTCGCTATTAATAACAGAGTATTATGATTGATTAAGTTTATTAAAAAAATAACTATATTGTTAAAGTAACAAATGTAGGTACATGTATAAGCATTTTGCTAACCAAGCTGACGGCTAAGCCATAGCTTTAAAATTCATTCTATCTTGTAACTTATGTAATAAGAAAATATTAAATAAATGAATTTCTTACTTACTTACTACTACATCCCAGTTTGTGCTCTCAAAATTTCTGTAGCATGGAGGTGGGACAATAAGGGGTTTTACATTGAAAAATTCCAGTACAACTTCGATTCCAAAGTGGTCAGAAAAGGTGGAAAAAGTTTAGGAAATGTCGGACTAGCGGGAGATACTACGTCGAGTTGGAGGAATGGTCCGTTCACGAACCAGGAGCTGATTAACCTGCCATTAGCGTTGCTTGTTGTATCGCCCCAACTTGGATGCCGCGCATTGAAGTCACCCCCAATAATGATTTCATCGAAAGTACTTGCAATACTATACAGTCGGTCAAGCTCTCTGTGAAGGGTTTGACCACTATTAGAAGGGATGTATATACTTCCCAGAAGAATACGCTTCTCAACACCAGCATTATTTTGACATATGAGAGCACCTAAACAGACCGAAAAAACATCAGATTGAAAAGGAACCTGGTTAACTTTAAATTTGTCTTGATAAGCAATAGCAGTACCTCTACCCTCATCGGTTCGAATCAGTTTATAGCCGTTAAATTTGGGCTTAAGTCTTTTTCTCAAACGTGTCTCAGAAAGGAAGCATACGTGTGGTTTCCGGCTTTTAAAAATATTTAACAGAGCTAATCGTCTTTCATGAGAAATTATAGAATTTACATTGATTGATAATATTTTAAGTGTAGTGACTTCCATCATGTTGCAATTGAGGCAACGAATTCAAGATATGCAAACATCTTTTTTGCTTTGAAGTTTCTGGTAATTTGGCCAGAATTGGCTTATCTTGCACAGAAGATCTGTAAAAGATAAGTTGAATAGATTTCTTGCTTCACTAAGAAACTCATTGATGCTGTTCGAATCAGCGTTTATTGAGTTTATCGTATTACTCTTGGCTCGAGGAGGTGGTGGTGGAGGAATACATTCTGTATTAATACCCTTTTTTGCCACATCGGCAAAAGAAACTTGGTTACTAAATGATTTAATTGAATTTAATACTTGAAACTTTTGGTCCCTTGCATGATTCTTAGCTTTTATGACTACCATGCTTTGTTTTTCTTTATATTTTTTGAAAGACGCACAACTAGAATCGCTAGCAGAGTGGCCTTCTAATTGACAGTTTGCACATTTAGGTATGGGAACCTGCTCATTTTTCTCCCTAAGAACTTTTACCGATTGAATACAAATATCTGAGTTGTGGGATTCGCCACAAAGAACGCAACGGCTTTCATAGGCACAACACTCACCCGTGTGTCCGAACCTTTGACATCGGTAACAACGAATGACAGACCTACTATGTTTTTTTTCCCAATAAACGCGTTGCTGCAATATGTACCTTACGTGAATCAGATCTTTTAAAGATTCCCCAACTTCTAGTTGAACCGTGAAAATGTTAAGTTTAAGACCTTGTTCTCTGGTCTTTTGTGTAATGAATGGGACTATTTTGCTTATTTTCACATTCGGTGCTGCCTCATTAAGAGCTCGTTTAATTGCGTCTACCGACGTGTCACCATCCACACCCTTCAACAAAATTGACGCGCGTTTAGTTTCTTTAGGAGAAAATGAGTACGCTCCAATGCCTGTTCCGCGGATTTTCTCAATTACCATTTTATGTACACTCGCGTTGTTTACATAGAATTTAGTTTTCCTATAACCTAAATTAACGAATTTGTGGCTTAGATTTTGAATCTGACATTCAGAAGCTGCTAGTTTTACAACATCGCTGATTAAACTACAATTGGCCCCAAATATAAATATGGGTGGGCAAAAAGATTTATTACTCATCATAACATTAGCATTGAGTTGCAAAGGTTCTTGAACTACATCCGCATGCTGCTCGTTATCGTGTTTGTCAGCTGTATTTCTTGCTCTCGTACCTTGTTTTTGTTTTTTACTCTCCTGAATTTCTGATGACGATGCATCGAGACCCGCTAGCACAGCGAATGGGTTGTTGGCTAGACCAGAGTGCGCTGCTGAAGATGGTTCGATCTCTTCCACCTCTCTTCTTCCACGCTTTCTCCTCACAGTGGCCGCATGCTTAGTGGCCGCGTGTTTCAGATTAGATAGTACCGTCGTCCAATCACTATTGTTGTTGCTACTATTGCTTTCATTCGACGAATGTGACATGGTGTTATCGATTATATCTGCGATTTTATTCGAATTTACACTTGGCGTAATGTCTTGGGGTTTTTTGTAAATTGATGAGATATTACGTGAACGAATATCTCTTTCTTCGGTGAATTCACTTGCACTTGTACACAATGTGTTATTTGATTTTTGTATCGGACGCTCCAGAACACATTCTGGAGCGTTGATATTTAGTGGTTCACTTGTATCCACTTTTATTTTAGAGTCACTGTCTCTTTAATCAAAAAATAATGGGCAAACTAAGGCCCTTATAACACTTTCAGGGGTAGGTAGTATCTCAGTAGTTTTCGTTAAGGTTTCCTGCGCTTACTGCATTCACCGACGATTGCGTGTGTTCACCGTGGCGGTTAAGCTCGCACTCCCGAAACCCACTTCGCAATATTATGTATATTTGTATTTCGGAACCCACTTGCTTCTGTTATCGAAATGAAATAAAAAGTTTGTTTTAAATAAACCGGGTTTGTGTATGAAAACTATTAAAATAAAGTCCGCATATATACCCATATGCCATTGGTTGGAATTGAAATGTACGTTATATACGTACTTTTGATTCGATTTGTTGCGAACTTCATCATGTTTATGCATGAAAATAGAATAATAATATAGTAAACGGTCAACAAATGACTTTAACCACACACCCAAACAAACCAAATTACCAAATGTATACATTGGTTGTAGGGCGGAGGAAAATTCAAATCCGTGAAAATCGATGGCCAATTTGAAAATGTCGCTTTAATATGACATTGGGTTATTTTACTGAGAGCTCCTTGGTAGGTACCTATAAAAAGTATATTTTTCTGAAACGTGCTTAGAAACAGCGCAGTGCTTTTATGTTCAAGATGTTTTTCTAAAGAGGTCCTTGGAACACTTATTAGGTACTTTAGATCCGAAAAAAACACGCAGTATTTCTCTGTTCATGGTTATTTAGCCAAGAGGTTCTTAAAACCATGAAAAAATGTCCTAAAACCGTTCGTTCTATTAGGGTGATTTCATGACAAAAACGATTACAAACTAAAATATTTTTATTTTGAGTAGCTGTTTCTCCAATTCCTTCCTACTCAGTGCATGGATCTTAACATTGTTTTAGTTACTTTAATTGGGGTTTTTATAGTTGTATTTCAGACATGAGTTTAGGTAGGTGTGTGCACATGTTCCGTTGGGGTCACTAACGACTTAAGCAGGCTTTTGCTTTTGCGTTTCCTCGAGATATCCATATGAAACATATTGTTTGTCATTGCATTGTTAGCTTTTGTCTAAATAGGAACCTAACTGTTTTATTGCATTTATTAAATAATATATTAAAAAAAAAAATAATACCTTAAAAAAAAGGTCATTAAAATGCGAAAAAGGATTTCTTCCTAAATTCCCTTAGAAACCGCACAGTAACCGGTTAATTTCACTAAATTGAGGTTTTATCAATTACATGTCTCACCCTAATATTGTAGAAGCCGCAGCCCACACTCTACTCTCTCATGACGTCATGTCTGCAAAGACTCTCTATTTCATTGGCACTAGCTCCAGCGGTCTATGCAAGTGAATTGGTGTTTGGCTGCAACCGGTTTTCAGCATTTATTATGCGGCTCGTTTTATTTTTTGATTAGTCTTCTCTAAGCTGTCGAGAGGTTAACTCTGCTCTTACTTTAAACATTAAAGCTGTCTTTATATTTTTCTAATTTTTAATTGTAATTTCATTTTCATTTCCTTGAATAAATACTTTGGATTTTTGTAATATTTAATATTGAGATTGTTTTCCGCCACATTTGGGGGCTCAACCTATTGATTCTTCACCATAAAAATATTTTTTTAATTTTGCAAAAAGAATAATTTATTAAAATGGAGAATTGGACTGTGGAGCAATTAAGAACGGAACTGTCGAAGCGGGGATTGGATACAAACGTTGTCAAAGCGGTTCTTTATGAGCGTCTTCAAGAGGCAGATGGGATTAGTAGTAATCAAAAAGCTGGGACAAATACTAGATCGCGGATCGGATCAAATTCTCATCGGGATACGGCAGATAATAATGATACACCGATTCGATTCTCAGTGAAAGACGTGGAAAATCTAATATCAAATTTCAGCGGGGATGATAATTTGTCAATTAGCGCGTGGCTATTCGAGTTTGAAGAAATTGCGGCTTTATTAAAATGGTCCGAATTAGAAAAATTAATTTTTGCAAGAAAACAGTTAACGGGGTCAGCTAAATGTTTTATAAAAACGTGCTTCTGTAAATCATATCAAGATTTTAGACAAATTATACGTGCGGAATTCGAAAAAACATTTTGCAAAGCAGACATTTATATTCAACTGCAAAATAGAAAGATTAAAAAGGAAGAAAGTTTTCGGGAGTATGTTTATAAAATGAAAGAAATTGGACTTATCTGACGTGGATGATATTTCCTTGATCACTTACATAATAATCGGAATCACGGCTCGAGAAGATCATAAAATCATTTTATATGGCGCGAAAACACTAGGAGAATTATTCGAAAAATATGAACTTTTCATAAAATTCAAAGCTAAAGTTGGTAGTGGTTTCGGTGCTACGGGTAACAGCGGTAACGGTAGCGGCAGCGGTTCGTACATGTCGAAAAGATATAACGGGTATAACAGCAGCAAATCAAGCGGTAAAAATGCAGTTCACTGCTTCAATTGCGGTTCTTCGGAATATCAACGGAAAGATTGTCAATCCGCTATGAAATGCTTCAAATGCAACGGCACAGGGCACATGTCAAAAAATTGTCCATCTAATAAGCCCGTTAGAGAAGCAAATACGGTTAACGTTCTTAAATCAAAGCAAGTCTTTATAAACGGCATCCGTTTCGACGCGTTAATTGATACAGGTGCTGAAATAACTCTACTGCGGAAAGATTGCTTTGCGAAGCTTAATTCAAGTACTACTTTATCAAAGAGTTCTATAAGCTTGGTCGGTCTGGGCTCAGGAAGACATAGTACGTTGGGCAGTTTCGAAGCAGATTTTGTGATTGATGAGGTGAGGCTACGAGGCATTATTCACGTCATTCCCATAAATTGTATTCGAGTTGATGCCATTATTGGACGAGACGTGATAGCAAAGGCGAAAGTGGTTATTGAGGATGGGGAAACGACATTTTTTGAGAGGGAGAATGAAAACTTCATCATGAACATCGATATAGAAGAAAGTGCAGATATAGAAGTTCCATTTCAGTATGCACCCGAGGTGAACAAGCTTGTTGCAAATTATATCCCAAAAACGGTAAGTAGTTGTCCTATTAAAATGACAATTACATTAACTGATGAAACTCCTATTCATGTACCTCCACGCCGCCTGCCAATCAACGAGAGAGAAATTGTTAGAAAGCAGATAGAATCCTGGCTAAAAGATGACATCATACGACCTTCATCTTCACCGTTTTCCAGCCAAGTCGTTGTGGTAAGAAAGAAAGATGGCTCACCGAGGGTCTGTATTGATTTCAGGCGACTGAACAACAGAACAATAAAAGACCGATTTCCACTTCCACTGATCGAAAGCGTTTTAGACAACTTGCAAGGTGGCAAGATATATACTACGCTGGACCTAAAAAATGGATATTTTCATGTACCGGTTGAAGAGAGCAGCAAAAAATATACGGCGTTTGTCACGGCTGATGGGGAATTCGAGTTTAACCGCGTACCATTTGGATTGTCGAATGCACCAGCAGTTTTTGTAAGGTATATACATCTTATATTTCGTGACTTAGTCTACAAGAACATCGTATACACGTACATGGATGACCTTATAATCTCATCAAAGGATGTTATGGAAAACCTTTCAAAATTGAGCGTGGTACTCAAAACTGCAGCTAACAACGGTTTAAGTTTAAACTGGGCCAAATGTAAGTTTCTTCAACAGAAAGTCACCTTCCTGGGGCATGTTGTCGAGAATGGTACGGTAAGTCCTGCTGAGGAAAAACTTCGTGCTGTATCCAAATTTCCAGAGCCAACAAATTTGAAAAAGTTACAAGAATTTCTCGGACTGACTGGGTTTTTCAGACGTTTTATCAATTCATACTCAATTTTGGCTAAACCTCTTACTGAACTAACAAAAAAAAATTCTAAATTTCTTATCGCAGCTCCTCAACGACAAGCAATTGCAGCTTTAAAGCAAGCACTCACAAGCAAACCTGTGCTGAACATTTATTGCCAAGGCGCAGATACCGAGGTCCATACGGATGCGAGTCAGGAAGGCATTGGAGCAATACTTCTGCAGCGCAGTGACGATAACCACTTGCACCCAGTGTTTTACTACAGCCGGAAAAATAATACAGCTGAACAACGGTGGCACAGCTATGTGCTAGAAACATTTGCTGTTTTTAAGGCGCTGGAGAAATTCCGTGTGTATTTGCTGGGTACTAACTTCAAAGTCGTGACTGATTGCGCCGCTTTTCGTCAGACAATCAACAAGAAGGAGCTGCCAAATGCTGTCAGAAGATGGGTGATGTACATGCAGGACTATAATTATGAAGTAGAGCATCGCTCCGGATCCAAAATGCTTCATGTGGATTCTCTCAGCAGATCACCAGTTATCTACACAATACAACAGGAATTGTTAATTCGTATCAAAAAGGCCCAGGAGGCGGATGATTTCATTTCGTCGGTAAAGGAAGTTCTTAAAGATAAGCCGTACGACAGTTTTCAAATCCGAGGTGAGTTGCTCTTTAAGGAAGTTGATGGTTTTTTACTTTTAGTCGTTCCTCGCAATATGGAGACGGAAATCATTAAACTCAAGCACGAGGAGGGACATTTTGGAGCGCAAAAAACAATGCACCTTATTGGACAGGAATTTTTCATACCCAAACTAAGGGAAAAAGTACAACGGTGTCTTACCAACTGTGTGAAATGCATACTAGCAAACCGGAAGTCAGGTAAACAGGAAGGATTTCTTCATCAGCTGGACAAAGGCGATAAACCATTCGACACGTTCCACCTCGATCATGTGGGTCCAATGGATTTGACAACGAAGCAGTATAAATACGTTCTGACAATCACAGATGGATTTTCGAAGTACCTCTGGATATTCCCAACAAAAACCGTATCAGCTGAGGAAACTTTGCGGAAAATAAAAGAGCTGCAGCAACACTTCGGAAATCCAAGGCGGTTCATCACGGATAAAGGAGGTGCTTTTTGCTCGCAAGTATTTAAGGATTTTTGCGGAGACCAAAATATCGAGCATATTTGTGTCACTACTGGCGTTCCAAGAGGAAATGGGCAGGCTGAACGCTCAAACCGCGTAGTCATTGAAGTACTCCGTAGACTTTCTGCCAATTCACCCGAGAAGTGGTACAAATTCGTTTCGGAGGTACAGATTGCAATCAATAGCACTCTGCAGCGATCAATCCAACGTACTCCATTCGAAGTCCTATTTGGCGTTACAATGCGGAAAAAAGATGACATAGGAATTCGGGATATTATAAAACAGGAACTTCTCAAACAACACGATGATGACAGAGAACTTATACGGTTTGAAGCCTGTCAGCAAATCAGAAAAATTCAATCGGAGAACCAAGGAACTTTTAACCGCAGAAGAAAAGCAGCTGTAGAGTACAATTTGGGGGATTTAGTAGCGATCAAAAGAACTCAATTTGGGGTGGGTAACAAACTTTTCTCTGATTTTCTAGGACCATATGAAGTTGTCTCGAAAGGTAGGGGTGGACGTTATACCGTAAAGAAAGCAGCGCCTCATGAAGGTCCGAAAAATACTACCACCAGCTGTGATTTTATGAAGCCTTGGCGAAATGGGAGCGGAATAGATGAAATTTGCACTTCATCCGAGGCGGATGAAATACAGGATGGCCGGATGTAGAAGCCGCAGCCCACACTCTACTCTCTCATGACGTCATGTCTGCAAAGACTCTCTATTTCATTGGCACTAGCTCCAGCGGTCTATGCAAGTGAATTGGTGTTTGGCTGCAACCGGTTTTCAGCATTTATTATGCGGCTCGTTTTATTTTTTGATTAGTCTTCTCTAAGCTGTCGAGAGGTTAACTCTGCTCTTACTTTAAACATTAAAGCTGTCTTTATATTTTTCTAATTTTTAATTGTAATTTCATTTTCATTTCCTTGAATAAATACTTTGGATTTTTGTAATATTTAATATTGAGATTGTTTTCCGCCACAATATTTGGTATACGATTTTAACAAGTTTTTACATAAACAACACGTAAACGAAGTAAATGGCGACTTTGCTGCCGTTTAGTTTTGCAGTGTTCTATTTTTGAAGACTAACGCGTGATTAGTGTCAAAGTCAAACATTCTCATTTAGCATTGAAATTTTATCACGGAAACGCTTACATTCGAACAACGCTAACAAATTATTGAATTTTATTATCAAAGTCGTGATCTGTGAAATAGGTCGAATCACTCGTCTATGACGATATGCTATTGCGTCAATTAATATCATCCCATATGCTCGAATAAGTGACTCAAAACAGGACTCTCCGTATGAACCACTTAAAACGTAGTAAAACATTTAAATGAAGTTTTTTTTTTAAAGTAATTAGCAAGTATTGATTTATTAAACAAATTTACACTTTTGCAATTTTCCTGTATTTTTTTGACAATTAAACCAAACGCTTAAAAAATCACCCATTATAACTTCTCACACACTTTGTTTGTATTTTTTATAACCAATTAAAAAAAGTAGAGCTAAGAATTTTTTCCAATGACTGAGGACAAAAATACTAGGCATTGCTTGCAGCCACCGGGATTGGCGACGGAAGTATACTCGCATTATATCCGATATATAAACAATTATATACAAAAATAAATGCCCCAGGTCATTCTCAAAGAATGTTAAAAACATAGGGGCGGGCTACAGTCCGCTTGGGCGAACTGTTGGATACCCTATTCTTATTCCTATATCTCATAAGTGGGCGTGACAAAAATTTAAAGGATTTTATCGAAAAAACTAAGCTTTTGTAAATAAAAACGCTCCCTAGCTCAAACTTTGGTTTTTCAATAAAATTGTTTTATTTAATTGTGGGCGTGTCAGTAAGCGGATTTAAAAAAAATTTAAGTATGAGCATAAAGGGCACCTAGAGAGTATATACAAGGTGGCGCAAAAATAACCTTCCGATGTTTTTTGGCTGTAATTTAAAAAAAAATATGAAAAAAATAGTCACCAATATTCCGCGTTCTGGAGCAGTGTAGCGTAACATTGTTTATTAACGTGTTTTTCGCATGTGTTTACTACACAAATGTCAAAACAGAACTGACATTAGGGGCCCAATCGCAAAATTTATAGCATTTTCTGATAGGATTACTTTTGCGCCACCTTGTACTATAAATTTCAGCTCCCTAGCTCAAACTTTGGACTTTCAAAAATAAAAAAAAAAAATGATTGTGTCAGTAGGCGGATTTTGAAAATATTTACACATGAGCATAAAGGGCCCCTAGAGAGTATATATTAAAAATTTCAGCTCCCTAGCTCAAATTTTGGTTTTTCAAAAAAAATATTTAATTGTGGGCGTGTCAGTGGGTGGATTTTGAAAATTTTATGTCCCAAGCAGTTTTATGGGCCAAAGATCATATATAAAGAATTTCAGCTTTCTAGCTCTAAATTCAATTTTTCCCAAAATTTGTTTTATTTAATTGTGGGCGTGTCAGTGGGCGGATTTTGCAAATTTTATGTCCCAATCAGTTTTATGGGCCATAGATCATATATAAAAAATTTCAGCTCTCTAGCTCAAAATTCGATTTTTTCCAAAATTTTGTTTTTTTGAGTTTGTGGGCGTGTCTGTGGGCGGATTTCAAAAATTCTTAAACTTGATTATTTCGGGACCCTAGAGAGTATATGGTTAAAATTTCAGCTCTCTAGGTCCAGTTTAAAGGCCTAATTTTTGCCGACGGACGGACGGACATGGCTAGATCGACATTACTATCGATGCTGATCATAAATATAGTAACTTTTAGGGGTCTACGGGCAATATTAAGGTATGTTACAAAATATGCGTCAAAATTAATATACCCCTAGAATAGGGTATAAAAAGATGAACGCGATTTAATATATTAATAGCCCTCCTTCAACCCTAGAAAGATAATCTACGTCTGCGACGTACTATAAACCGCATTGGGTTGGTTATTTAAACTTACTCAGCCGGTGGTCGGAGCTAGCCCGTAACGGTCGTGTCGCGACGGTACGTACCTGCTGTAATAAGTTATAGCTATGGCGGACTTCTGGGGGCATCTGTGACCTGTGCCCTTCTTATATTTAATTTAATATTATATAATTTAAGACTACTAAGACTTATTAGTAGCCTTATTTTAAACCGAAAAATTAAAATTTGGCAAACAATAAATTATGGCTTAATGTCCATTTTAAGGTTCCTTAAAAATATAAGTTGTTTTTTGTTGATTTGTAATGGGGCTTAAGTTTTTTGTTTTTCTTTGTTTAAATTAATATTTATTTATACTAAATCATTGATTTATTTTACTTAATATGAACTACATAAATAAATAAAACGTTAATATTTTTTTTAAAAAGTTCACGGGTTTCATTAAATACATACTACCAAAGTTCCATACGTCGATTATCTTTTACGTCATAAAAAATATGATTATCTTTCTAGGGTTAAACTTTATAAGCCCTGTATGCAACTGGATAACCTTTACTGTAAAAATTGTTAAGGAATATCCGCGGGTAAAGCAAGAACATACTCCTGCTTCTGAACGCACTTTTAAGGAAGAAATTAATATGCTTTTCAATAAATGTAATCACACCAAAAACATAGCCACCAACGAGGATGGTCTCCGATTTGCATATGGAACGAAGAAAAATAGACTACGCCGAATAAGGGGTCAGCGAAAAAAAGGTTTCCGATACCATTTTTAATGAATTTGCGATGCAGATAATTTGTTAAGCGCTCCTCAACAATGTTTAAAAACCTGTTGTAGCCAGGCGTTTTTCTAGAAAACGTTTGCATTGAAATATTTCGCTACAGGCTTAGGATAAGGGAATTTCTAATGATATGACCAATGGTTAGTTACATTTGTAGCTATCAGTACGGAATGCAGATTAATTGCCAGGAAATAAACTGCAAACTCCGAAAGTACTTGAACTTTAAATTTTAAAGTCACGACTAATAAACAAGGAGCGCAGTCATTATGCGTCACAATGTTTACATTTGTTCAAAAATTACTTTCTATGAATATTGAGGAGCAAACCTCTGGTTAGGCTTCCGTGATATTTGATATTCAAGCCGTACTTGAGGAATAGCCAAATGTTGAAGGAAAAAAGAGGTTCGTCGCAGTATCTGATTAGGTCAGAGAAATACGTTTTTGTGTGATGTAAGAAGGCTAAGGATCAACCTATACAACTTTATACATATTCACATTTAACATACTGCTTATTTTTAGAGTCATTGCCGCAGACCCACGAGCAATATTTTGTGACGTCAACCTTCTTCATATATGGACTGAGTTGTAAGACATTGTCACTTCCATATACCTGAAAAAAAGCTACAGCAATACATATGAGTATATGAAACTCGATATCAAATATATCCTTAAAAATTAGTATGTTAAAATATTATATATATAAAAATGTGCCTTCGCTGTCGAACTGCCACATGGAGTCTAGTTTACCATTAGATAAATATTTTATGATGGCATTCCGAGTTAAATAAAAAAAATATTAAACCCTCTGTCCGTTAGTTTGTTCAGAAAAACATTTTAACACTTCTACAACGTTTCAAAGGAAGTAGGTATTGATTTCATTTCATAGCAACACAGTTTGTAACATAAGAGGAACCTTTTTCGACAAAGTTATATTTAAAATAGCTGAGCTGTCGGTCCACGTATCATTCTAAATGTTTTTTATATTGCAATTTACGTTGGCGTGATAAATTTTGACATGGGTTCTCTATGATACCTGGTCACATGTGAAAATATCCAAAAACTATACCACTTTGAAATAGGGAGGGTTGAATAATATATAATATAATGGCAACTAAAAATAAATATGTAATTGTTTTTTCCTAGCTGTGCCAAAATTGGATATTTGGGGTTGTTTGGCTCTTACGTTATGTTTTTTCTCTACTTCTCTTCTAGATGTCTTCCTTTCCAGTTGGAAAACCATATAAATTAATGTCCTTTATTCAAAAAGACATAATATGGAATAAGAAATGGAATAAGACGTTTCAAGATCGGAGGAAGCTCTACAATCGCGAAATAGAGATAGGCCTTAAAACTCCTGGTTCGCATAACAACACCAGCATGTGAATGGCCCCAGTGACGAAGTGATTCGAAATCGGGAGTCCTGACTATACATTTTGGAGTCAAACTAGCGAACCCCACATGCGGAGCAGTAGGTATGCAGTAAAGTGGGAGGGTTATGACCCCTCGTCGTGAAAGAAAAAGAAGAAAGAAGAAGAATCAAACAGACATAACAATGGATCACCAAAATTTTCAGCTTCACGTATGTATGCTTTCCATATTTATAGGTTTTGAGGACAATTCATGTGAGAGCGACTGATAACTCGAGTGCGAACGTCTGTCTGCAATTATTGTAGTTAACCCAAACGTAGCGGCTTGAAAAGTGTTTGTTCGAAATTTATTAAACACCGTGTATCAGAATAACTGCAAAAAAAATGCACAGATGTAGCCTGTGTGTGGTGGTCGAAATTCCGAATGCTATTTACATTTTGTGAAAACAATGTTCTGTTGGCGCAGCAAGCATTCGGTGATTTAAAAACAGAAGTCAAGTTGACTCATTATTTCATCTTCTTGTCGTGACAACGTATCGTCCAGGCAATGGTTGCATCGAAGGCGTTCGACCATTTCTTACTATGGAAGCGGATTCTATTATTTATCATTGCATAATCAAAAAGATCGACGCCACAAATAGTACAATTCTTGTACTGTGACATTTTAATTTGAAGTTACTTCGAACAATAGATGATGAATATAAAACAGATAACGAAGCAGCTGATATTTGTTGCCGCTGGCAAATGTAAGTATCCAGCGAAGCGGCGTCCTGAGCAGCTGCATGTGAGGCCGCAGGCCAGCCGCTATATGAGTCGAAAAGATTTCCAAAGTTTGAAACCTTTTAAACCTGTGGAGCTTCCGATATGATATTCTTTGTGTTAAGACTTTGTTGGGATGAAAAACTTCAATTCAACTTCAACGATTAGTCTAATAACTCCCTCATAGAACTATTGCAACTCCTTTCTTTGTCTTTGCCACCAGACTCTGGAACTCCCTGCCAACAGCAATGAAACAAATAGTCGGAGCCACAAAATTTAAAAATGCCACTTATGACATGAACAAAATGACATATCTGATATGGATATAATGACATACAGCATATTTGATAAGTCCACATTAATACAAAATTACAAATTATTAATTTAATTTAATTTTTATTATTATTATTATAAATGATTTTTATAAATGTTTTTTTTCGTTCAAGTTAAGTTTAAACGCATAGTTCACAAATGAATCCTTTTTTGTTCTTTGGCACGTCAGCACAGGATGCATGAGCCCAAAGATTGCACTTTATGCAACGTAACCAAGTTTCATTAGGCTTGGAGTGAGAAAATATGTCGTTGCAATAGATGCACGGACAATCGTCATGGCCGTCGGCAGTAAAGTCTTCATCGTCTGTCTCATCATCATTGAAAAGGACCTTGGTGACCTTTCTTTTCCGTTTTTCTGGGGGACCCTTGGGTGCATTTTTTGCCTGCAATTCGTCAATATTCGGTGTGGATGTTAATACAAGGTGTGATGGCCGAACTTTTTGTTTTCTTTTGCCCTGTCCACTAATAAAGGTGCCTTGTGGAGCAGGCGAAATTGCGTCAACTGCTAAAAGTAAAGGCCGCATTGTGGTGGATGCTTGCTCTTCCCGAACAGGGGGTGAAATTGCTTTAGCTGGACAAATTAAAGGCCGTGATGTGGTGGTAGTTTCCTCTTCCTGAGCATGGGACTGATTTGTCACAGGAACTTCAGTCAGTGGTATATTCGTTGTCTCAGCTGGCTCAAACATGTAGTCAGGAAAGACATCAGGATTTGCGGGCCAAATACCTGTATTTTTAAAGCCATGACATGCGTTTTGAACCATTGCTGTTTTCGCGTATGCTTGGTTAAACAAATATCCAATTTGGTATTGTGTAACAACACGACCGGGATGGAATTTTAACCACTTTGATGTTTCTTGGTTAAAATAGGTATTTAAAGGACCATAGAAGCATTCATCCATATTATATATTCCATTTGGAGTATAATTATTATCAATCAATAGCTTTTGATAAGCATTAAAAAACTTCTGAACTTGTGGTCTGTTGAAAGACATGGCTCTGGCTCCGGAAGTGGGTTCAGGTTTACGTAGGGAAATGTCTTTATTTCTTCTTAGAAAACCATCTAGCCACTCTTGTCCTGCTTTTCCTATATCTACGTTAAAGCGATGAGCAAAACCATTCTTCTCTGCAAATTGGAAGGCCAGCTCTTGAACTCCTGCACAAGTCAAGCCAAAAAGTCGGGCTTCTAGAAACTTTAGATGTTCCACTAAGGTCCTCTCAATATCAGGTGGAAAAGTTAACGTGAATCGTGCCAATCATTTGGTATTGGGGCTTAAGATTTTGTTCTCTCCCAATGTGTGTCTTCTAAGCGTAAGCCTGAGGAACCCCAAATGTCTTAGCTGCTAAGAGCCATCCCATTTTGTTTCCCTTGACAGCTTCAATAGCCTTCTCTATTGACTCAGCATTCCATGATTGGCAATCTGATGTCCTTTTATATCCGCGTGGCATGTTTGTAACTATAATTAAAACAGTATTCGTTGAATTCGCATGCAAATGTCGTTTTGTCCATAATTATGGTATGTCATTTTGTCCATATCGCAGTTTTGACAAAATTTGCTAAATAAACTGTAATAAAACTCTGATTTTATTGCAGACAAGTAACTAATTTGCTAAGTTTTGTCATAAACTATCAATATAATAAATAATATAAAAGAAAAACTGAAGAAAACTCACCAAAACACGAAAAAAATTTTGAACCAAAAAAAATTTATTTGCTGCTAGAAATCCTTTTTGCTTTTTGGCACTGACTTACGGCTATTAACGGAGCTGTCATTTTTACAGGATTTACAATATATCATCGAAGTTACCTTGGAAGATAGCATCTAGTGCTGTAAGTGTATCACATTTCAAGTTAAGGCTAGTGTGTCATTTTACCCATATGTGTCATTTTGGACGTACTTCCCCTAACTTCTAAAATAAGAGAATGATAAAACTAAACAAAATTGATTTGAACGAGATCTAGTAATTGGTTTTTTTTTAATACGTCATAAATCGTTTACGGCAATTTACCTTTCATTCAATCAACTCAAATATATGTAAAAAAAAAATTAATTTAATTTTTTTTTCTGTTGTTACAGTACCTACCCTTATAGTGCTAAGAACAAAGTGTAAGCATTTGTGTTTAACAGCAAGCAGCACCTGGCAATATCGTATTTCATTGCATGCTTTTCGGTGCTACTTACTATTAGAAAGAATATAGAGATAGGAAAGAAGTGTTTGGCTGCAGTTGTAGGGTTTTTCTCCTCGGGCGGTGTCTAAGTTGCTTAGGGAGATTACGATTTCATGTATTCGATGTAAAGTAATGGACTTGGCCGGGATTCGAATGCATGACCTTCCATTCAGTAAGCGAATACTACTGCACCATTGCCACCCGCAGCCCATTGTGAGGGATCGCTAATCATGCCCAAACTATTTTTCTTACAAAAAAAATTGTATTTCATGTAAATATTAACCACGATTACGTTTTATGTGATCCATACGGAGAGTTAAATTTTGAGTTAATTTTTCGAGCATATTGGCAATAAGAGAAAACCACGTAAAAGCCGATATCACGAAAACACAAGAACAGGTGGATAAGATATTGATTAAAACTATCGGAATTCATATTTCATCAGCAAACCCGACTATCGTGCTCACCTGCGGAAAATTCAAAAAAAAATTTAGACCAGCAAGGTGTCGACCAGGGTGGCGACGGTGTAGAGGTTAGTGTGTTGGCTTGTGACCCGTGCGTTGCAGGTTCAATCCCCATGGGGAACAACAACATACGCCACCCAATCACATGCCTCTACACCAAAAGGAGGATTTCTGCCTGGTTGTACAATGGAACGTTACCGAGTCTGAGTGCTCTGGGATTTGGATTTCCTTTCATTTTAATAAAAAAAAAAAAAAAAGGTGTCGACCAGTCGTTACATATGGGTTAAACGTAATGTACTGGTAATTGGGACGATTGTAAGAACAGGTTTCAATCGAAGAATCAAATGTTCCAGACAAAAGGTATACAGTATGTGCAACTGAGCAGAATACTTACTATCGTTATGATCTTTTTATGAGTGTGTCCAAATTTGTGGCCAGCAAGTCTTTTAGCATTGGACAAATATATCGTTCACTTATTTCTTTAAATATATATGTAATTTTGGTGATGGACTCAAATTAGTTCTTTAATACCTATTCAGTATCAAGCTGACATTTTATTTGCAGCAAAACTTGATAGTTTTAAGATTTTTGCTTTAAACTCGCATACTATTTTTATTACTTATGTACGCTATTATTTGGATTCATAAGTATATGTAATATGTATACACAATCGTACTCGTTTGCAAAAATGACCTTCCCCAAAATAAAAAATATATGATGTGTCTAGTGCAGGCACTAGGTTAGCGTTCTTTGACCTTCCTCATAAATAAAATACACAAACAAAATTATGGGGTGTTGAAAGTGTTCGTGCAAACGTATTACGTAAATAATATTCTAGAGAAACACTATATACATACATATTTGAAATATATGTTTACCTTTTTATTACCCACCCACAGTACAACAACTTAAGCCATGTCATGTTCATCATTTGTTGTTTCTTTGTTCATAATGTCCATGGTTATTAAAAGAAACACTAACAACAATTATATTCAATCTTTTCTAAGGTCATATAAGGAAATTAATAAGATGCTAAACTAGGCGAAGGACATAGGTATGAACCTGCCTAATTGCCAATTTACGACCTACCTCGTAGCACACTTTTAATTTGTCGTACGTATTAAGCCCTAACAGTGTGGAGAATTACAAAAATGGACATACTGTTGGCTTGTATTTAACTATGGCTAAACCCAGCGTGTTTGTAAAACAAATTATCAGTCAGTTCTTAGGGTACTTGTGATTTTATTTCAGTTCAATGTCATTAAGCCATTAACCTAGGAAAATGGTTAATTGATTACGTGGCGTAAAAATATAGGGATTTGATGGATCTTATAAACCTAGGGTGTTTGTGAAACAAATATTGTCAATCAATTGTCAATGAATTCAATACCATTAGTAACATCAACCCAGAAAAATGGTTAATTAATTGCGTGACATGGTGTGATGGACCTTATAAATATTCATTTAATTTGCCACGTTTTATGGCACTGTTCATGTTAAAAGAAATCTAAAGGATCTCCTGCGAAGTGGAATCTAGGATATTTATTTAAAACGTTTTATTTATTTGTTTGATCCTCAAGCATTTGTTACACCAAAAAGGGCAATTATTTGTTCGATATTCTAAAAGAGGTGGCGTCAATTGGCTGCAAGAAATTAATCGCATCTTGGAAAGAAAAACAATTTTGAAGGAATAGGTTTAGGACTGTCATTTGAGATGGTGCCCCCAAGGATCGCAATTGGCGAATTATTGTGCCCAGTGTTTTTATGGTTACAGTGTTATAGCCCTGCTTTACCTAATCTATTTATTATTTGGCGTCCTGCCGAACATTGCAAAGGCCCAAAAATAAGTTGGGCAGGTACCTGTAGGTCGTTGATCGCGTTGAAGTCATTTACGGTCGATCGGGCTCATGCGCCAGAAGAAACATATAATAGGAAACACGTAATACATAATTATAATAACATTTATAGTAAAAAAATGTAACTCAACGCGGAAATATATAATCTTCAGCAATCTTATATTGAATTGAGTGTCGTTCATGTCTGGCAAAAATCGAGACCTTAAAGCGATTTTATATGAACATCAACTTGACGCAATTAACATCCCCTGTGAAGCGCTAAAACGTAATCTTTTTGTTGCCGTTCAATTGTTCGAACTGCCTGTACAGAGTGAGATAAAGGCCTTTGCCTGAAATGTTTTAAGCCCTATCACACAGCAGATTTATAATTTTAATGAAATAAATATAAATATAATAAGAAAATGACGTTTTATTCAGTTTTTGGTTATTTTATATGTGAGTACAGACGTGTACCCTGTAGCTCCTGGCGTTGCCATATGGCAACAGGATATTTTCGGAGAACAAGGACCTTTATTAAAAATTTATTGATACAGATTTTCTATTTTTGCTCTTAACAAGGCGCACCAAAATGTTTTTTTAAAAATTCGAAAAAAATAACGTTCAGGATGATTCGGGTTAAGTTATATTAAGTACTTTAATTTAATCTATTTATGTTGCCAGCAAGACGCAAAGGGACTATTTTGGGCCGTTGAACGAATAGAACGACAGACATACGAAATAGAAGAGCCCAAAGATCAGACGAACGAGTCCAACACGATAATGCAGATGTGCGTATGAGCATGGCACAATTTCGTGAATCACAATCACAAGAGGTACGAGCTGAACGAAATCAACAAAGACAATTGGATTGAAAGGCTTACTTATCGGTATGGATCCAGATTCTAACCTGTTCCGGAAGTCAATTCGAACATTTAATTCATGTTTCCAAATGACATCGTTTGGAGCAAATAGGTAAAAATAATGCTGCAAATGGTCAACAATTCCATTCAACATTCAAAATTAAAGGCCAAGGTTATCACAAAGTGGGCTCATTGCTGCCAATGCCGAATGAACCACATACATTTTTACAAATTTACTTCATGGGCGGTGGCGAGTCCGAAAGCGTACGTTGCGGCTACAATAACCTCATTTCACCATATGCCAGACGCATCGTCGGCGAGCTGGATGCTCTATAGACATTTTCACCAAGCTATCTCTTTCTGAAGTGCGGAATCCCTGTCTTAAACAACAGAAACAAATTGAATGATAAAATTGTTGAAATTTGCACAAATCGTATGGAATAATCATTGTGATTGTTAATGAACTGAATATGAAAGTGCAAACAGAAGCTATTGAAGGGTAAAAAGTAACATATAATAGAGAAAAAACGTGAGGCAGTATGTTAAAGCAAAACAAACAATTAACATAGGGACGGGCTACAGTCCGCTTGGCGAACTTTTGAATACCCTATTCTTATTCCCAGCAGACACCTAGAGAGTCTATATCATAAATTTCAGTTTCCTAGCTCAAACTTTGACTTTCCAATAAAATTGTTTTATTTAATTGTGTTTTATCTCCCGAGCAGTTTTATGACTCAATGATCATAACAAATTTCAGCTTTCTAGGTAAACATTCGATTTTTTCGATAAATTTGTTTTTTTTTTGAGTTTGTGGGCGTGTCTGTGGGCGGATTTCAAAAATTCTTAAACTTGATTATTTCGGGGACCTGGAGAGTATATATGGTTAAAGGCCAAATTTTTGCCGACAGACGAATGGACATGATCGACATTACTATCGATGCTGATCATAAATATAGTAACTTTTACTGGTCTACGGCAATATTATGGTATGGTTCAAACTTCGCGTCAAAATTAATATACCCTTAGAATAGGGTATAAAAACAGTTGATATGTTGACCAAAAACGCTGTTCAATTGTATTAAGATACCTACCTATCTAATATGTTTGTTTAGAAAACTTTTCAACTTATTTGCTTCCAAACAAAAATATATACAAATTACAAACTGACAAAGTGTCATCAATCCTGATGAAACACCAGCTGTAGAGCACATGCGTGGATTTCATGCACCTGTTGTTGACGACTTTGCTGGAATCATGGTTGGCGACCGTACAGCGACGCGACAAATTGTGATTTGAAGAAGAAATAATAATCTTGAGTTCATTGCTGATACACACCGTTCTCCAATATCCGCTAATGTTCTGAAAGGGACAAAACGTCCACAGCGCTCAATTCCTCTTTAAGTCATAGACCACATCCCAACACACTTACAATAAGATAGTTATTTTTCATTTCCCTACGAAAATATTCACTAGAAATAATTTACATGGCAAAACAACGTTTGCCGGGTCAGCTAGTTCTAAAATAAATTATTAATAGAAAATTAAATCTGTAAAAGTTATTATCACTTTAAATTAGGAAGTCACTTTTGACCCACCCTGTACATACATTGTAGATTGCTAGTTAACTGATTTTGACGGCTCTATTGCACCAACCACTTTGCACTTTGCACTTTGCAACTTTTCAAAATAATAATTTCCTGCAAAGTAAAAGTGCAAAGCGTTTCACCAACAATGAAAAGTCCTCGACTTTGCACTTTGCAATTTTTGATCTGTTTTTGCAAAGTGAAAAGTTTGGGCGTTGTACCAACTAAAAATGTAACTTTTCATTGTCGTAATTTGAAAAGTTGCAAAGTGAAACAATTTAAATGGTTTCAACTTCTTTTCGTTGCGTTGTGATGACAAAATTAAAAATGTTGAGGTCTTGTTTTTCTACTTAAACAACGATATCTTTTCAAAGCGTCGCCCAATTTTGTTGCACTTTACTTTATCATTGTTTATTTTTTGTTAATTGTTATTTGGAATGTTGCTATGCTGCACCTCGTGCTGTACACAATATTTGTTTAAAGAAAAAAATAATCGAATTCATTATATTAACTTGCGATTGCAATTGTTTTGTATTTTTTCAATTAACATAATCTACTTTTCTTATAATAATTTTGAATAAGGCGGTTGGCAACGCTGGATGAGGCCCTGTGGCCATGATGAAAGAGCAGTCCATGTACTATATGTATGTTATACGGTTACAGCTCTATTGTGAAACGAGCATGAGTATAATACCGTTCTGAATGTAATCAAATGTATGTTTACATATATGATGTTAATGCATTTTCTGTTGAAGGTGCTTTTGTCAAGGTTACATTTTTGTAAATAAACATTCGAAATGAATCGTGTTGACAAGAACGGTAAAAAGCTAGCTGTTTTGGAACTGATAAAAAATAAAAAAGTATTTTTTAAATTTATTATGTAAAAACAAGCTTCATTGTTTCGTTTACTTTTTAATTACAGGATATTCTCTTTGCTTCGTTTCAAAATAACGTTGCGTCAAAAAAGCAAAAAGAGGAAGCTTGGGAGGAAGTCTTGCTTAAAGCAAAATCACTTGGATTGGCCGAAGCCAACCGAAAGTGGACTTTTGCGAGGGATAATCTTTTCGGTTTGTGGAAGAGTCGGATGCTAGTAAGTTAGTGCTAGGTTATGTGTTAAATGCAGTTAAATGAGCATAAATATTGTATTTTAGGCCAAAAGGGACAATTCCAAAAAAACAGGAACTGGAGGAGGAAGAGCCTTTGTTCTTGACGCTGTGTATGAAGCAATTCTGGACATTAATGGCAAGGATTCGCCTGTTGCAGAGGGAATCAATTTGCCAGAAGCAGGTGGCGATGGATCTGAAGTACCACCTTTCGAGCAGACTTGCCAAACTCCTCAGCTTCATATTTCCTCTTCACGGGAGAAAAATGTATCCTCAAGGAAGAGGAAACTTGAAGCTGAGGAGATGGAACTCATAGCTTTAAAAAAAAGCTATTATCCATCGAAATATATAAAGCTACTTTGGAAACTGGAACGTGAATTACGCTTACCGGCATCAGTATTTACAAAAGAATTAAACAATTCAGAGGGCAATCATAAAGATTCATGTTCCAGAGCGGAAACTATTTTAAATTTGAGTGAATATTGAAATAAAAAGGTTGTTAAAAGGAAATTGTTTCTTATTTTTTAATTTGTCAATTTATTTTAATCAGAAAAAAAAGTCTCAACTCATTTAAAACTGCATAAGCGTTTTCATTCGGTCGTTCAATATTCTCTATTTCAATGTCTTCAATGTTGTCATTTTCTTCATCATCGTTGTTATCATGCTCCCCTATTGATGCCGCTCTTCTCACTTCTAGATTATGTAAAATGCAACAGGCTATTGCAATTTTCCCAGCAGCTGTGGGCTGCATACGGAGGTAATTTAAACAAGGAAACTTTTCTTTCAATATGCCTAAAACAATTTAATGATTGAGAATGCAAAGTGGAACTAGTAAGTACTTACCAAAACTATTTTCAACGATTCGCCTAGTTCTTTTATGTGCCCGGTTAAATCTTTGTTCCACAAGATTGTTTGGGTTTGTCCTTATTGGTGTTATTAACCATCCACTTAAAGAATAAGCACTATCTCCTAAAAGAACTGCATTTGGAAACGGTCGGTAACCTGCGATAAAATTTGCTGCCAAACGGGAATTTCTCAGCACCCTTGCATCATGTACACTTCCTGGCCAACTTACGTTAACAGCGTAGAAGGACCGATCTGGGCCACAAACCATCATTGCATTGTTGTTGACGAAATTTTCTTCATTTTCTCTGGGTGCATCGATGTTTATCATCGTCCCGTCAATACATCCAGCTACACGTGGAAAACCTCCTTGAGAAAAAAACCGTGTAGCTATTTCCGAAGAATTCTCTGACCAGCAAATGGTGTTTGCAAGAAATTCATCAATGATTGCATCTGCAACTCGGTGTACTTCTCTGCAGACTGTTGCTTTGTTTATTCCGTGCATGTATGCAACTCCATGGAATTGCGCTCCATTTCCCATCCAACGCAGTGTACACAAAAATTGTTGCAAGGGACTTAAACACATATTCCTTTGACTGTTGTATTGCAACTTATGTCCAATTTTTGATAAAACAAATTCTATATTTGTTTTTGTCAATCGAAAACTTTCCACTGTTTGATTATTTGTAATTTCAAAATTTATTCTTAATTTTACATCTTACGTAACTATTACTGTACCCTTCGTCTTCAAAAAGTCGTTCAAAGCGATTCATTTTAATTTATTATTTAATAAACCCGAACTTAACGAACTTAACACGACAAATGACCAACCGCAAATGAATTTTTTTCTTTGCATATTATTGAAAAGCTTTGCGGAATTTGAAATGCAAAGTGCAAAGTTTTTTTGTTTGGTGAAACGAAATCAAAGAATTCTTTGCAAATTGGCAAAACTTTGCACTTTTCAGAAAAGTACTTTTCACTTTGCAGATTTGTGGTTGGTGCAACACAATTTGCAAAGAAGGAATTTTTGTTTTACTTTTCAAAAAAATAATTTCCTCTTTGCAAATTTGCGTTTGGTGAAACGAAATTTGCAAAGTTAAAGTGAAAAGTTGCAAAGTGCAAAGTGAAAAGTGGTTGGTGCAATAGGGCCCTGAAGGAAGCAAATCATTTTCGTAGGAACAGATTTAAAAAAAGTTGTAAAAATGCTTTTATTTCAAGCAAACTTTTTTACGTTTGCAGTTTTTTGTAAGCTTCCCATTTTAAATTGTTCACGCCACGCCAATGCAATACTCACGATCATTGACCAAAGTCAAAATTGAACCAACGAAGGGTAAGTATAATCAAAATGCACCGCATAATTTTAATTTGAATTACACTCCTGTAGGGTAGGTCACTGACTTTTTTGCATAGTGTGTTTATCCAATAACTGCCGCCACATTACCTTGCATACACAATCTACATTTATATACTTGCAAATAAATCAAGTGCTAGCAAACGACCCCTTTTTTGCTGTTTACCAATTATCATACCCATTATAGGACTCAAACTCGTTTGTATTCAAACACGTACGAATTTAAACTCATTTCAGCTCGATCGGTTTGTGCTTTACTTAGTTTGATTCCCGATTCATTAAACTCTCAAACAGAAACTATAAGCGAGACGGTAAGAAGGACCGCCTCAATATTCCTAAGAATCCAACTAAATTCCTTGCAAAGAAAAACTGAATCCTTAAACTGCATCATAGAAAACAATTTATTGAGAATAAAAAATAATTAAAATATCGTTGTATAGCAACAATAGCTTTTCGTAGATCCTCGGTGGTGCATGTGGCTGCACGTGACTGTCTTTCGAACGTACACTGGCGATCACAAGGATGTGGCCTTACATTTTGCATTCCATTTTCAGTCTTTATACCTGTTGGAAATTTTATACCCAGAAACTTTTACCACCTCTGAACAGGTACATATTTTCCCAACAGTAAGTCATACAATTAAGGGGTAAATAAGAAACGACCGCTGGAATTTCGCAAGATCAAACAATGAACTAGGTACTTGAAAAGCGTATAAAAAGATGCGACACTAGTATCCAAAATCTTGGAAAAAAAGGAAAAAATTAATAAAATGTTAACATTTTATGGTTTTAAAACATTTATTTATTATGGTATGATAGTATGCCCGCCATTTTTCTATATGACCTCTATAAGACGGTTTGGAATAGAATCATGCAGTTTATTTTAAACAATTAAGATAAACATGGGCGCAGGCATCACGAATAGTTTCGTTTGAAGTGTCCTTGTCTTCAAATTGTCTGCCGCCTTCATACACTTTACGAGATAACCATGCCCAAACATTTTCGAATATGTTTAAGCCCGGTGAATAGGGCCAACTTCTAACAACCCTGGAAGTGTGGATAGGGGCATTACCTTGTTGGAATATCCAAGACAGGGGTTCGGTGTTTTTCACTTTTGGAAATGACTGTTCCAGCATACATTTGTACTTACTTGTTTCCGTTCATTGTTGTGGACAAAAACTCCAACCCAATTGTGCCGTAATGGATAATAGCTCCTCACACCATTACACCCGATCTACGGCTTGATGACTTGCCAAAATAAGCTCCTCCTTTCTTAGATCATGGAAATAAAAGTTGTTACCATCGGGGCCGTCAAGGTTAAACTTTTTTTCATCTGAAAAGACAACGCATTTTCATTCAGTGCTCCAAGCGAGATGTTCTCTTTCAAAATTCATTCGATGCTCCTTGTGTACATGTCTCAAAACAGGTTTCTTTTAAAGTTTTCTTCTCTGTATAGTTCCACTTTTTCGGATTATCCTTCGGACCGTTGCTAGGCTGGCTGATACTCAGCTGTTGGCCCTTATTTTAGTCACTGGTGGAGTAGAATTTGAGGCAAGCCGTAGAATAACCCGCTTTTGTCGCAATGTTGTTGCTTCTGCGGTGCGTTCTTTTTGATTTTTCCCATAGTGTTATGGATCCGCAAGATAACTGTTTACAACAGTCTTACTTCTATTTAGCTTCCTTGCAATTTCTCGGCCTGAGAGTCCTAACTCCTTGAAAGCATCTATTTTTTTCTCTTTCTGTCGCTGTCAAAGTCTTTCCGGAACCCTTTTTTTTTAACTAAATAAAAACAGTTATTTTCAACGCTTTTTTAAATATTCTTAACAAAACTTTGAAAAAAATCGCTGATGGGACTCCTGCAACGAAATATTCGCAATGGTCGCATCTTTTTATACGCTTTTTAAGTAGTTCATGGTTTGATCTTGGGAAATTTCAAGCGGTCGTTTTTTTACCCTTTAATTTTATGACTTACTGTTTGGAAAATATGTACCTGTTCCAAGGCCGTAGCCAGACAATTATTTCGGGGGGGGGGGGGGGGGGGGCTTATATTTTTTCCATACACCAATCAGTGTGTACCTTTCTGAATGGTAGCTAGATACAATAAATAAAATTAATACAGCCCATTTTAGCCGAAAATCGACCACACACGATTTTTAATTGGGATTATGGTACTATACTATATACGAGTATAAGGCAAACGGAGGAAGAAGGCCTCAAGCGCTCCTGTCGGTGGAACTGCGCGCGACTTACGGATTTGCTATTTAATAATTAGAAAAAAATAACAAAACACAATTTTTATTTTTATTGGTCTTCTGACCTTTTTATTTGAGCACTCTTAAAAGACTAATTACAATTCCATCAAATAAACTTGAAATAAATTTACAACTGGCAAACTGCTTTCATTGCAGTTTCATGATTTCTCATGAAAATAAATTTGAATTTGATATTCCGACTGCTACATTGCAGTTTCATGATTTCTCGCGAAAATAAATTTGAATTTGATATTCTGACTGGCTAACTGTTTACATTGCAGTTTCTTATGATTTTTATGTTTCTCAGAAAATAAATTTAAATTTGATTTATGGTTTAGGCGGAATCGCAATGGCTCGAAATAAGATAATCATATTTCTAGACATTGGATTTCCGCTGGGAAAAATATTGCAAATATTGCAATATGATTACATCTTCCAATTTATGGGAATTGTGGTTGTCGCCGGAAGCTTCGACGTAACCCGCGCACCTTCTGCGTGCCCTTCCACTAGAACACTTCCAGCTGATGTATTTCCAATGATTGGATTTACTCAGATTAACCTTCAACACTCCAAGGCTGCTACTGCACTCATCAGTAAGAAGCTTTCCGTGTTGAACACAAAAGCCCACATAACATCCACACAGGAGCCATGGGTGTGGAAAAATCGCATCTGTGGCCTTGGAGGTGTCCGTGGCACCACGATACTCTGTGACGAGCGGTCCGAGAGACCAAGGGCTTGTCTTGCTGTGTCGAACCTTCTCTCAGTGACTAAGCTTTGACAATTTTGTGGCCAAGATTTGTTTGCTGCAGCCATTAGCTACGAAACGAATGGAGATTGGACGACCTTCGTCGTGGCGTCAGCTTATCTCCCCTATGATTCAATAGTGCCTCCACCACCAAGGGCAATGGCTGAACTCATAGACTATTGCGACACCAGGAAGATGGGCCTAGTTATATGCTGCGATGCCAACGCTCAAAACACTGTTTGGGGCAGTAGCAAATGCAACATAAGAGGAAACCATCTCCTGGATTTCATTCTATCATCTGATCTTACTATCAACAATGTTGGCTCGCAACCAACTTTTGTGACGTAAAGACGACAGGATGTGATCGACCTGACTTTATCAAATAGATACTTTAAGGCGATTACCAACTGGAGGGTCTCTTCGGAGGCATCCCTCTCAGATCATAGATATATCGAATTCCAAATCGAATGCGAAGCCATAACTTTGCAGGAGAGGAGGAATCTAAGAAAAACCAACTGGATACGCTTCAGGGAGGAAATGGGAAAAACTCTCAAATCTCCAACCAAACTCAGGACGAGACAAAAGGTAGAGGATGCTGTTCAAAACCTTAATAGTGCCATTACTAGCTGTTTCGAACTGACGTTCTCAGTAAGTAAACCACCTGGCAGAACATCAGTTCCCTGGAGGAGCACGGAACTGCAAAGAATCCGAAGGGAAGCTAGAAAGCTTCTAAATAGGTCACTCAAGACTGATTTGGAGACATACTGGAATCTCTACCGAACGAAGCAGAAGGAATATAAGAGGCTAATTCGGGTATCAAAAAGTGCTTCTTATAGGAATTTCTGCGAAAAGATTGAAAGACTGGGCGAAACTCGTAGGTTGGTTAAAGTTCTAAAAAAGGGCAAACCAGCCAAACTGGACTCACTTAGAAAACTTGATGGCTCCTTCACTGAGATGAAAGCGGAAACTCTTAGTTATCTGCTGGAGTCTCACTTTGCGGGTAACCAGATTACAATTGGTTCACAACCAGCCCCGATTACCGATACTATGAGTGAGCCAAGACAAACAACTCGGCGTGGCTGGTATATTGCGAAGGCCATGGTAACGGACGAGGCCATTAAATACGCTTTTGCGTCTTTTGACGGCTTCAAGTCACCTGGTACGGACGGAATATACCCAGCCATGCTGCAACAATGTACAAACCAGTTGCTACCGACTATGAAGAAAATCATCACCGCTGTCCTACCACTGGCATACATTCCATCACCCTGGCGTTCAGTTAGAGTGGCATTTATACCAAAAATTGGCAGAAGTGACTACTCGCTCGCCAAGAGCTTCAGACCAATCAGTCTGACTTCCTTCTTACTGAAGCGCATGGAAAGGCTGGTCGAGCTTCACGTGCGCAAAACTGCTTTGCGATTGCATCCACTATCTCAGATGCAACACGCCTATCAACGCCAGACAACAAGGCGTAGACGAACCATTGGTGTTGTGGATTAAAGTAATGCTAATGAATAGAATGTTGGTTGCGGATGCGGATTGTGGCCGCTATGTTATGGCGGGGGTAAACAGAGACTGCACGTAAGGCGGCGTCCTGTCTCCACTGCTGTGGTGTATGCTGGTCGACTCTCTGTTGAACGCACTCAACAGTTCTAATACATACGCTCAGGCGTACGCGGATGATGTTGCCGTGCTTTCTGTTGGATCATGCCTAGCGACTGTATGCGCCAAGGCGCAGGCGGCCCTTGATGTGATCGACGAATGGTGCACTAGGAATGGGCTCTCGGTCAATCCTCTTAAAACTGAGGTTGTTCTCTTTACGAGAAGGAGGAAGCTGGTCGGGTTGACTCAGCCAGTGCTAAAATGCGTCACAATCAAACTCTCCAATGAAGCAAAGTATCTGGGAGTCATCCTGGACAGCAAACTTCTTTGGTCCAAACATGTTGAGCTGCAGACTGCCAAGGCGCTGTCTGTTTTCTGGCAGTGCAAAGGCATTTTCGGCAGGACATGGGGCTTATTACCGAAAAGAGTCCTATGGATTTATACGGCTATGATAAGACCATTTATAGCTTACGTATCGGTTGTTTGGTGGAATAAGCTTTCACGTAAATACGTCACTGCTGCTTTTGCCAAACTCCAAAGGCAGGTATGTCTCGGCTGCACGGGGGCCTTCCCCAGCACGCCGAGCTCCGGCCTATATGCACTATTGAACCTTCCGCTCCTTGATGTTTACATCATGGGCTGTACAATCAAGGCTATCTCACGTCTTAGAAGAGGTGGCTTTTGCTATAACTCGCACTGGAGTTTTGATGAACTTGCGCTTAACTACCTCCAAAATAGTACGTGAATGCAAGAAATCTCTGAATTCGGTCGGAAGGTTGAATTCACTTATACTTGTCTGGGTCCCGGGTCATAACGGGATCACGGGAAATGAGATCTCCGATGAACTTGCTAGACAAGGCTCAGAGGGGGACTTCTCAGGACCTGAACCAGCTATCTGTCTGCCTGCTTCCTCGGTCAGGGCTTCCATTGACGGTTGGGTTTCCTATGAAAACAATCGCCGTTGTCATGACTCTCCAGGGTGCAGACAGACTAAGCAAATGCTCCCCGACACGTCTGTGGGAAATCCGCGGCATTCTTGTTGTCTCTCAACAGAAAAGACTGCAGACAGACTACTGGCGTTCTTACGGGACACTACGCTTTTGCCAAACAGCTTAGGTGCTAGGCCTAAGCGACACCACCAACTGCGAAGACTGTGGAGAAAGCGACGACACTGCGGAACATTTCCTTTGTGATTGTCCTGCTTTTGCTCGTATCAGGTGGCAGGTATTTGGTGCGGATATGGTGAGTGCTGTAAACCTAAGCTCCTTATCATTGAAGCGCCTTCTCGTTTTTCTTAGAAAAACGAGTAAATTCCCACAGTAAAATGTGGTGTGTCTGCCTGGTAGTACAATGGACCAGTATTGAGTCTGAGTGCTCCAGTGCAGAAAGTCTCACACACCCCGACAAAAAAAAAATTAAAAATATATAAGGCACTTTATGGATTGGTGCAAAAAAAAATTGAGATAACAATTAAACACGTAATGACATGTGATAGGGAAGTAGAAAAAAATGTGTTGGAAAATTCTGTTCGTCCATCTGCCTGTTTGCAGACCTGCAGCCTAAGCGGATGGGCCGATTCGCAAACTTGGTTCATAGTGTTTATTTAGTAGTCTCACATTAGGCGTTGTTGAAATTGGAATTTTAGCTCTAAATCAATGGTAGGTATATGTCATATAACGGTTTGTTAAAACTTAAATTTTTCTAAAAAAGGGGTTAACGATTTAGATAAAACAGTCTATCTTTTGGTAAGAATGGATTTTGCGAGATTTATCTTAAAACGGTATCTACCTCCTATAGAACCGATTTTTTTACATCAGAATTTCTCGCTAACAACAAAACCGAATTCAATTAAATTTAAAATTTAGGAAGGCTTTTATGATCACATTCATACAAAACTTTTTTGGTTTTTTGTATATGATGGAAACGGGTATATTGGATTTTTCCAAATTTTTTCCAGATGAAAACTACAAATTTCCTTGTATTGAAATATGTACTCAAAAATTGCAAAATATTTTTCAAAAATTAAAAAAAAAACTCCGGTCTAAAAAAAAGTGCTTTAACGATGTTTGAAAAAAAAAAAAAAAAAAAAAAAACTAAAAGACTTTTCCAATATTTTTTTAATTAATTTTAAGTTATTATTTATTACGTAGATATCATCATTCTTTAAGATTTTATTACTACAAAAAGTATTATGTACATAACATGTAGGTAGGAAACATTTTTATAAAATTAAATTTAATCTTCTGGCCTTCTGCGCAGCAAATATATCTAAAACTTCCTCAGTGTCAATCTCAATTTGTTGATGAATTCACATTACCGCCAATCCTGTTAATCTTTTTCCCCCGGTAGAATTTCTTAGACAAGTTTTTAGACGTTTCATTGTCGAAAATGTGCTTTCCGGTGTACATGTTGAAACCGGTAGTGTCGCCAAAATTTTAAGAAGCTTATGGATGTCGTGTGTTATTGCACTCTTTGAACGCTCTATATCTTTTTGTGTATGGGATTTTGTCTTCCATAGCGTAAATTCAGCTTTTAAAGTATCCCAATCCAAACATTTATAAAATTTTAAGTTTTCTTCGTTATAATTTTGTTCGTTTTTGTCAAGGATCGATGGAATCAAAATGCACAAAGGGGAAAGTATGTACTTATGGTTTTCAAATCTCATTTTAAGCTGACTTAAAAAGTCATCTAAAAGAGGAATTATTATACTTAATCCTAAAATAGGTTTCAGGATCCGTTGTGCTCATGTTTTGTCTGTGCTGCTGCCTTGTCACAATTCGTGAAATTTTAAGTTTCATCCACAACATTTACTAAGTTTTGTGCAGTCTCAAAAATTGTTTTGAATTCCGGAATGATATTCCTTGGAATGTGTTTGTTATTAATTCCACATGTTCCAATCCAGACACTAAGTCGCATGAAGGGGATTGTAAGATCTTACAAAGTGGCAATGTATATGTAAACAAAACACTCATATAACACGAACTGCAAAATCACTAGCTGAAATAGATCTTAAAAAGCAACTCGCCTTCGATGACATATCAGAGTCCTTATCACTACACAACTCTTCCAAAGCATCAATCGTCGCTTCAAAAATTTCCTTAAACCTCATCAACCCATTATGGTTTTTCACCCAGCGTGTTTCACACATTGCTGTTAATTTTTTCCATTTATTTTGAGGATAATTTTGTTTAATCATTTCTTGCAACAAAAAATGTGTGCGCTTTGCCGATAATTTAAAAAAAAATTCCAACGGATTTTTTGGTACCAATAGTGTTGCGAATAGGCTGAATTTGACAAGAATGCCCTAATGCCAGGTTTAGAGAGTGTGCGCTACAATGCACGTATAAGGCTTCTGGATGAGACTCGCGTACTACAGGTTGAACTCCGTTAAAACTGCCTTTCATAGCTTAAAACTAAAATCAGAAATTTTTAACATAATTAATAATTATTTGAGTACAAATTTTATACTGATGCGGAAAAGTATGATTTACAGATGCATTTTTAAAAAATTTCGGGGAGTTCAAACCCCTGTGATCCCCCCCCCCCCCGCCTGGGTACGGCCTTGACCTGTTCCAAGGTAGTAAAAGTTTCTGGGTATAAAATTTCCAACAGGTATAAAGACTGAAAATCGATTGCAAAATGTATAGCCTCATCCTTGTGATCGCCAGTGTATGTTCAAACCATTTTCCGAGAACGCATATATTAAATGAAAACTTAATTTTAAAGGCGTTCGTTTGCCCCATGGCTTTCTGGTTCGTTTTGCCCCCGAAAAAAAAATGTATGAAAAAGAGATTGTTTTACCTTTTTATTTATTTGTCTCACAAATAATAATAATAATAATAAATACTACGCATGATAAAACCCGTCTGTCTACTGTCTGTATATCTCTTGTAAACTGAACATTTTTTAGCAAATTTAGTGCCTTCATAATCTTAAGATTTATACTGAAGCCAACTTCACTCCGTCCATGAAACTAAAGGGATGCGTTGACAAACTAGGTTTTTAATTTCTGTTGGCTATTGATAATGAGATGGAGTTAAGAACTAAAACAAATGTTGATTTGGTCCTTTTGCCGCCCCCCCCCCCCTTTTCCTACACTGATTTATATATACATTATATATTTAAATCTTCTATATAAACATATACAAATACATATATATATATAGGTATAGATTAACACAAAAAATAGGTTGCAAAATTTTATTTGTTTTTGACTCTGTTTCATATACCAATTTAGCAGCCAAACTGCCAACACTTTGGACTTGTTTCTTACCTCTCACCCCGATAAATACGCTTTGAACGTATTATCGCCTCTAGGTTCGTCAGACCATTGTATCGTATCAGCGAATTTCTCGTACTCCAACCACATAGTTAAAGAACAAACTCCAAAAAGAACCGTATGGCAATACGAGAAAGCCAATTGGGAAAAACTAAACGGTTTCTTTAAGAGTTTTAACTGGTCGCTGTGCTTCCTCGACAGCGACGTGGATGCTGCTGCTGATATGATCACAAACATAATTCACCTGGGCATGAAATCTTTTATCCCTAACAGGATTAAAAGTATCAAACCCAAGGCTAATGCGTGGTGTGACTCGAGCTGCAAAGAGGCTATCAGGTTAAAAGAGGTAAGTTTTCAGCTATTCAAAGCCAACCCATCTGAGGAAAGCCGTAAAAAGTTTAAACGAGCCAGAAATGACTGCAATGCCCACATTAATCGTGTCAAATTCTCCTATGATCAAAAGTTGAGGCAAAAAATACTACAAAGTCCCACGGGTAGTAAAAACTTTTGGTCATTTGTTAAAAACATCAAGAATTCGACCTCATCATCCGTCCCGACACTCATTTACAATGGCATTTCAGCTGTCAGCTCTATAGATAAGGCCAATCTGCTTGCTGCTCACTTTGCAGTCAGCTCAACGCTCCCAGATTGTGCTTTGTCTCCCCCTGTACTCGAGCGCGTAGAATTCTCCATGGGACCAATCCACTTTCGCACTCGTACAGTGGCTAGAGTACTTCAAGATCTTGACGTTCACAAATCCGCTGGTCCAGATGGTATTTCCCCTATCGTTCTGAAGAGGTGTTCTTCTTCGCTGGCAAAACCATTGCGTAAGCTTTTCCATCTGTCCTATTCTTCAGGACTCTTTCCGGGAAGATGGAAAACAGCATTTGTCCAGCCTGTACCAAAAAAAGGCGAATCTTCTTCTCCCTCCTCCTACCGACCAATTGCACTTACGTCCCTTCTTTCTAAGGTCATGGAAACGCTGATAAACCGTCAGTTAATGAAATATCTTGAATCGCGAAAACTTCTTAATGACCGGCAGTATGGTTTTCGTAGCAACAGGTCCACTGGTGATTTGATGATATATCTAACCGAAAAGTGGAACCAATCTCTTCATCAAGGTGGTGAAAGTAAGATCGTTGCGCTTGATATTTCAAAGGCATTTGGCAGAGTTTGTCATCAAGCTCTCTTGTCGAAAATGCGTGCATTTGGAATCGATGATACTCTTCTTCAATGGATTAGAAATTACCTTTCGGACCGTTCAATTCAAGTTGTTTTGGACGGTTTCAAGTCTGCAACTCACCAAATAAATGCTGGTGTCCCGCAAGGCTCTGTTCTGTCCCCGAGTCTCTTTCTCATTTTTATAAATGATCTTCTGTCTGTTACTTCTAATCCAATCCATTCCTTTGCTGATGACAGTACCCTCAGCTTCTCATAATCGTTTCTTGGGTCACGCCCCTCATCTTCGGGTGTGGAACTGGAACGGCAACGTATGTTAAGCTCATTAAATTCCGATCTTAACAGCATAACTCAGTGGGGTAAAACCAACAGATTGGAATTTAATGCTTCCAAAACTGAATGCTGTCTCCTGTCATAAAAGCAAAACCCACACACACTGCCATTATCTATGAATGGCACTTACATCGCTGAAACCGAAAGACTTTCCATTCTCGGTATGTGTGTTAATGACAACCTTCGTTGGAATGACCACATATTCGATGTCGCCAAGAACGCCGCGAAATGTCTAGGCTTCCTTAAGCGTTGTAAGAAATATTTCACCCCTTCTGATCTGGCTACAATTTATAAGGCGTTTATTCGCCCGAAACTCGAGTACAACGCTCATATCTGGTCCGGTGCACCAATAACTTATTTGGAGCTACTTGACAGGATCCAAAAACGCGCGATAAAACTCATTGGCGACCGAGACATCGCGAGATCGATTGACTCTCTTAGTCATCGTCGTAATGTCTCCTGCCTGTCGTTATTTTATCGTTATTTCCACCTTAAGTGCTCAAACGAAATAGCCAGTTGCATTCCTCCCCTTGAACATTTCAACCGCAATACCCGCCATGCAGGGAATGCTCATCAGTTCACCCTCAAGCCTGTGTTCGGACGTACAGTGAAGTTCAAAGAATCTTTCCTCAGCCGTACAACACGAATGTGGAATGCTCTTCCCCGCTCCATTTTTCCTACACATTATAACCTACAGACATTCTAAACCTTCGGCATCTCTCCTTTTCTTCTCACCCTAATTTCCCTAACGCCCGCGCTGTGTAGCTAATACATTATAAGGGTCCCAACCAATCCCTTTAGTGCGCGCTTATTATAAAAAAAAAAAAATATATATAATATGACAAAAACAAATTTAAATTTAAAGCTACAGTTCCGAATTAATATGGATACATTCATGTAATGATATACACACGTAGGTAGTGGTAAATCTAAACCATCATAAACTTTACTGCATGTATTTAAAAAAACATATAACTATGTTCCTTTGTGGGTAATTGTAGCCAAATTACAAAAATGATTTAAAGGCAAGCATACAAAGGCCTTTCTTTGATTTTCGTATTCCCAAAATTTAAAATAAATTTCACCCTCAAGTACCTACCTACACCTACCCAAAGATTTAATTTATAAAAGTCGAAAGAACCCCGTAGAGAATTCTCCAAGCACAACAACGCAAGACATTTCTTTTTTTGAATTCCTCATAAACAGAATTTGAATCATAGAGCAAAAGGAAAAAAAAAGAAAATACCAAACTCACCAGCTAAAAAAGTTAAAAATCCTTGTTTATTATCCAGAACTTATCGTGATGGCCTTTTCGAAATAAAATATAAGTTCCTTCAAATATAAATGTGCAGCTATTATTATTAATAATTGGGTGCGTTTTTGGCCTTCTTATGTACCTATTCCTTTTTAGTCACGAACCATAATCTCCGGAATTATATTAACCCATTTACGTTGATATTATTTTTCTTTTGACTTTATTCACTGAAGCAAGCGGCAATTCAAATTCCGCCCTCTACTACCTAATCGTAGAACTATAACTTATAGACTTCTGATTTAAATTTCACTTTTTGAAGAAAAAACACTCTTTCACATGCTATTTTCACATATTTTGTTATGCTGGGAAAACAATTAATCATTAATCACTCGCATAGGTACAATTACTTTTCGTAAGGATAAGGTAGCTTTTTTCTATATCTTTGTGTTAAAAGGTTGTAATTATATAACAATTAGTTATGATTTAGGCAGGGACCAAACTTATCCATGAGTAATAAACTTTGGATTTGTCGTTTACTAATATGACACAAAATTGATATTGAATTCTTTTTTTTTTAACTTTTCGTGAAAACAGCTACTATCTCACAGAGGTATATTATCACACGCGAAAATGTGATATTTAACAATTATCATCAATCAATCGAAATCAAATTGCATGATCGCACATGCATGATTGCATGATTCCACATCTGCCATAGCGCGGGTTATCCAAATTAATCATCAAACTACTGCTGATAAAATTGATTCGCGAAGGTTGGAAGCTGCAGTGTTTGAGACAGAGACTCTCCACGGGTCGGAAGCAGTTAGAAAGTAGTAAATTTTATTTCCTGTGCGGTTGTAGTATGTTCAAATTAATTTCAAAAGCCGCATTTATACGTCGACTAAATTAACGCACTTAATGTACACAAACATGTAGATTTTTAAACAGGAGATTTGTAACAAATTACCGGAGGGGAAAAATAACTGGAGCGCAAGGATCTCGCGATGCTAGACAAAATATAAATTAATCTTTATTCGCGTAACCTCTTTCCGGCTTCTTAATTACTTGTGTCAGTTTCCGCTTTTCGTATATTTCCCTTTGAATCTCTAATCTGCCCTTAATTGAGTTAAGTGTATGCGTAGAGACCAACGAACGATAGAGAAAGTATCCTTCTTTTAATTGCGTAATCCGTTTTTATTATGTTTTCATTCCCTATAAGCCGTTTGTAGAGGGTACTTTGATAGCTCAGAGTATCCCTTTATAACATGGATTGAAGTCGCGAAACGTGGTATAATGAATCACAAATACGTACTCGGGCACATCAAAATAGAAGGATGCTTCATACACCTACACTTGATTTTTTAATAAAACAAACAATTTAATTCAGGCCTTCGTAGTTAATCCCTTTTCATTCGTATCGTTCATTTGCACAGAAGCGCGGAAGTGTGATTTATTTTAGAATTGCACCTTTTTCTAACTAGCATGGCATAAAAATTCAAAAGCGATTAATTCTCAGAGTAGACGAGGGAAATTTAAACTGGAAATTGCAGGATGTTTCTGCTCCAATGGGGCTTCAAAATGTTAATACCGAAAGAACGCGAATCAAGGGAGGAAAAATTAACCTTCGCGGTAAGTTATTTCGTAAATAGGCACGGATTATCCCGTTAAAGTTACACACCGGCGGGGGTGGTAATGGTAGCGTATACGAAAATTAAACGGAAAAACAAAAAAAGCACACACAATCCCACGCACGTTTGAATTAACACGAATTTGGGAATCCTCCCAAGTACCAATCATAACAAATATCGAACTACAACTGACGTCAGATCTGTGTATTTCAAATTTGGATTGCTTGGAGAATTTTCTCATGTGTTTTCCAGGGCGGATGTCCTTCTACTGATTGGGGCGACAGGATTTTCTCCACAATGAGTATGGTGGCTAAATGAGGAAGCTTATTTTGGGGTAGAAAAACAGTGCGCCTGTTTGGTATTTTATTAAAGGGGAACAATAATATAACGGACGGAGAAGTTAAGTGGGAATTTCGTTGGGGAATTTTATAAATGCCCTAAAAAATAAATCATGTAGGTCATAATTACAGATGTTTAATTGCTTCATGCTTAGCTTCGGATAATTGTCTTGGTAGGTTACACATCAAGTGACTATTTAATGTGTTCTTTAGTTGAGGGTTGTTAAAAAATCAGAACAAATTTAATTTGTTTTCGAACGGGTTCAAGGTGTTGGGTCTTAATCTAGTTTCACATTTTATTACATGTACTAGGCTGTTAAGTAAAGTAAGCAACGATCCTTGTTGTTAGCGTCAGAGTTTGTGTTTTTTTTATACTCGTATTTGTAATTTCTAAAGTGTAGACATTTTTTAGTGGAAGTGAGCAACATCCGTGGGTTGAGGAAACATTTTTTATTCATTATACGCCCATGTCTCCCTTAATAAACCAGCTGTTTTGGCACTAAGGGAAACACAGGTTAGCGTTGGCTCCGATTTAAAGGAGTTTAGTCTACCTGGTTCCAATTTAGTGCCATTATTCTTTCCCTATCGCGGTCTCGCCGTTTAAATACGTAGTGAGGTAGCCTATCAACTTCACTGACTGCAACATCGCGACATCGCTTTACTCTCTTAGTCATCTTCGCAATATCTCCTGTCTCTCATTATTTTATCGATATTCCTACCGTAAGTGCTCTATTAAAATAGCCAGTTGCATTCCACCCCTAGTACATTTCAACCGCAATACCCTTTACCCTTACCCTGTATTCGGGCGTACAGTGAAATACAAGTAATCTTTCCTTATCCGAACAACACGAATGTGGAATGCTCTTCCCCGCTCCATTTTTCCTACACTTTATAATCTACAAACACTTAAAACCAACGTGCATTGGCATCTCTCCCTATCTTCTAACCCTAATTTCCTTAATGACCGCCTTGTGTAGCGATTACATTGTAAGGGTATCTAAAAATCCCTATAATGCGAGTGCATTATAAAAAAAAATCCTATGGGAAAAGTGCTTTGGAATTTAGGTACACAAATCCGCTGATCTCGTTGGTATTTACCGTATCTTGCCGATGCTAATGTTTTGCCACGCTGGAAAACCCCCTGCGTACGATTTCCTAATCTGTTTCCTCTATTTCCTTGAAGATGGAAAACATTAATTAATTTACCTACCTGTCCCAACAAAGCTTATAATTCGTCAACAATATCACGGATCTCCTTCATTTCTTAGCTCCTTGTGCAGTACGATGATTTGAGTACCGATCACAAAATGCATTTTAAAAAGTAAGTCATCAAGCTCGTTTGTCGAAAATGACATGTACTCTCCTTCAATGAATTAGAAATTATTTTTCGTACCGTCAAACTCGATCTGTTTGGTCGGATTATAGTCAACAAGTTACCAATTAGCTGCTGTTGCTTCCCAAGGCTTCGGTTTTTTCCGACTCTCTTTCTTATTTTAGAAAGGAACTCACGCCCATTAATTCTAATACAATCCTTCAGGGCTGGTAACATTAACACTTCATAGGTTAGGTTAGGTAAGGTGGCTGCGAGGGCGTGAGCCGAGGCACACTTTAAACCGCAATTTCGGTCCATTGTGATACCACAAAAGGAGGGTGGAGTGGGGGGGGGGGGGGGGGGGGGGGATGCTCTGCCGGTCCTCGCTCGGCCAGCTTTCCACCTATGATTTTTTTTTTATCGATGGAAGGTGGAAATCTTGCATGAGGCACCAATGTTCCGACGTCCATTGATAGTACCGGATTCCTACCGGCTAAAACCACCTTTATTCCCGGTCAGGCCGATTCGTTTCCCCCGCGGAACCGCCGTAAGACATTACTTCGCGTGGGTCGGTATGAAGACTAAGCTTGTTGCTCTATTGTTGGAACTATTAGCTTTCGCTGAGTAAACGAACCGCCACGTTACTTACAGTGGTCCAGTTTTCGTCATTCCGAAGCATATAGTTTACGACATTATCGGGAGTGGGCCACTCTCCGAATTGGTCCCGTAGGGAGAACCTCTTGGTTTCGTACCGTTGGCAATGGAAAAACATAGGGACGGGCTACAGTCCGCTTGGGCGAACTGTTGGATACCCTATTCTTATTCCTATCCCTCATAAGTGGGCGTGACAAAAGTCTTAGTATGGTTGAATTGTTAAGAACGCTCTACATATTTTGTTATATAACATTTAAAGGATTTTATCAAAAAAAAACGAAGCTTTTGTAAAAAAACGCACCCTAGCTCAAAATTTGGTTTTTCAAAAAAAAGTTTTATTTAATCGTGGGCGTGTCAGTAGGCGGATTTAAAAAAAAATAACACATGAGCATAAAGGGCCCCGAGTATATATTATAAATTTCAGCTCCCTAGCTCAAATTTTGGGTTTTCAATAAAATTGTTTTATTTAATTGTGGGCGTGTCAGTCGGCGGATTTTGAAAATTTTATATTCCGAGCAGTTTTAGGAGTCATAGATCATATATAAAAAATTTCAGCTTTCTAGCTCAAAATTCGATTTTTCCAAAATTTTGTTTTTTTGAGTTTGTGGGCGTGTCTGTGGACGGATTTCAAAAATTCGTAAACTTGATTATTTCGGGACCCTAGAGAGTATATGGTTAAAATTTCAGCTCTCTAGGTCCGGTTTAAAGGCCTAATTTTTGCCGACAGACGGACGGACGGACGGACGGACGGACATGGCTAGATCGACATTACTATCGATGCTGATCATAAATATAGTAACTTTTAGGGGTCTACGGGCAATATTAAGGTATGTTAAAAACTATGCGTCAAAATTAACATACCCTTAGAATAGGGTATAAACACGGGTTCCGCATTTTCAGAAACATTTTCGCAATGCGGGCAATTTGGGCTGGTTTCATGTCCGCGTTTGAAGTGATATTCTCTGTAACAGCCATGACCAGTCAAGAACTGGGTGCTGGGTCAGATGGAAGTTTGTTTCACTATGTTCCCTTTTGATCCATACATCGATCACTGGTATAAGCCTGTGCGTCCATCTTCCATTTAACGATTCATTCCATTGTTGTTGCCAAGTTGCTATACTCAGACTCCTTTCATATTTTCTTTTGTCGTTATCTACCCGACCTTTTCGGACTCGCTCGCTTTTTAATTTTACCATTTCTTCTTTCTATATCGATAGGTTACATGGAAGATACGATGAGTATAGCATCGCTCGAAACTGTTCGAAACGCACAGGCGACTCTTAGAGCGCTAAGACGGTGGATAGATTTGACTCCCCTCATGTAAGACTTAACTTTCGTTACACTTGACCATATTTCTATCGCATACGTGAGAATAGAACTGGCAGTTCCTGCAAGAAGAAGTCTCTTTGTTTGTTTCGGGCCGCCGATGTTACCCATAAGCCTTGAAAGCACGCTACCGCTTTGATGACTGTTTGCATAAATATTCAATATTATGTTTAAAGTTTAGGCAACCGTCTATAATTGCTCCGAGGTACCTAATAAACGGTTGGGAAACTACATCTTGCTCTTCTACTCTAAGCGTTATCGTTTCCCGCACTTTCCTACTCGTAAGCGGAAGCAGTACTCGTAAGTACGTAAGTACAATTGCTGGTTGGAGCCTGTTATAAATAATTCGGTCGAGAATTTTACCAATCGTGTCTAGTAAACAGATAGGACGGTAGGAGGATGGTTCGTTTGAATTACCCTTTCCTTTCGGCAGTAGGACAAATCTTTGGCGCTTCCAAGGTTCAGGAAATATGCCGTCCTGAAGACCTCCTATGAGGTAATGCTTGTAGGGGGGAGATACTCTTGACACTTCATACTCGTTTCCTGGTTTGCGCTACCCGTCTTGGACTTCAAAGTAAAACTGCAACGTATGTCATAGCACGTTACCACGAAACCAAAAAACAACATTTTAGGAAGAAATTTAAATTTCAAATTAACTTTTTAGCTTGAATGTCAATTTTCGGTTCGGTGGAAACTTACTACAGGGTTTTCCAATTCCAAGTTTCATTTTAAATTGCTACTATTTCGCCAGTTTAAGTAACACCATTACTAAAAATTACTAGAAATGCACCACAAACATAGGCGAAGGCATGGGCGATATTTTGGATATTATATCCCCAAAGTGGGCGTGGCATTGAGTTGAGATTATTTGGCATGTTTTGAAGTTTGGATTGACATTCACAATGTTTTAGACGAAGCTGCTGTTCCCATTCTAAAATTATCCCTAAAGCAGCAGCAAAATCGACTCTGCAATAAGTTTCTGGTCCAAAGAACACAGTTTCGGATCCAGCTCAGTTTCGGATCCAGTTCCTTTGCCGATTTTTTGAACGCTATAGCCTGGCGGCCAGGCACCCATCCGAATTTGACCTTGTTGTGTTCGGCTAGTTTTTGCAAGGCATTGTAGCAGTTCTTAACAGTCAAAGAGTCCATTGTGTTGGACGACAGTGCTGTAGTGCTGCTTGTGTATATAAGCGCCTTTAATTCCCTTATTGGAGTTTAAAACAGCGCAGATCTCAATGGCATGGACTTCTGCATGGAACACTGTGGGTTACATTGCCATAGGTATCGAGACTTTGGTGTTGGGTCCAAAAACACCAGCTCCAACTCCGTATTCCATTTTCGATCCGTTGGTGTACCATACAAGACTTCTTGGGTCCAGTACTGGAGCACCCTTGGCCCATATAAAACGGTCCAATAATTCCACCTCAAATAATTTCCCAAAACTGATACGTATTCCAGTCCGTCGACTTAGGATCTTATATATTTGGAGCCTGTGACACTTGGCTAGGTAAGTCAAACCATATTTTCTGGTGCTCAGACAGCGAGGCTTCAGCCGACACATGCCAATTTTCAATAAAATTTGCTATAAATAGAATACAATATCTACATTGTTACCGACTATAAAATCTAACAAGCACTCACCTTTTTTTTGTTGTCGTTGCTACCCCATATCATATTGTGCGCGTTGGCATCGCACCCGATGATGAAGTGCTGGTTCTTGTGTTGGCAGTAGCGAATGAGTGCCTGGACATCTAATGCAGCTATGTTGACTTCGTCTTTAGCGAAATACGCTGAGGCACATACGATGTTTTGGGTGCCTCCAGCTGTCGGGACTTCTAAGAGTACGCCAATCAGGTCTTTGCTGACGATTTCTGGTAAGGGAAGAAAGTTGATATTTATGTCGATAAAGCGGGCGGCCCTCGGCACTTGATCACCGCACTTGTAAATGAACTTACCGGCGCTATTCCCGAGACCCTTGATATATCCGCTGATAGCCCAGGGTTCCTGGATGAAGCCTTCTCCCCGGTGAATCGTTTGCTAAATGTGGCAGACACACCCTTAGCACGATGAAGGTTCGCATGTAGCACCTTAAAGGTGTTCATTGATAATCTTTTGAGGAACTGCTTGTCAGTCGAAGTAGTTGAGCCTTATCTGGGTCTTTTTTTTCTTTCCAACTAAGTTGACCAGCCCAATGGCAGCGCTTGGATAGTTTTTGCAAGGGCTGGAGTGATTGATTACCTGCCGGGTTGCCGATTTTCCTAGGAAAAGCGATCCCTTGCAGGTAGGAGTGAGCCGACGACGTGGTGGCCGTTGCCTTAATACACCTTCCGGCGAACATAATGAAGTGACTTAAAATGACTAGATGTATAGTTCACCTATCTTGCAACTGCATCCAGACTTATACGTATGTAGTTAATAAAGTTTCATCAAATCTGTCAAACCATTTTTAGTGTCACATTATATACATACACTTTATTTGTTCAAGTAAATGAAAAAAAACTTCATCAGTTACCACCTGAGAAAACCAAATAAATTGTACTTTAAGCTTCCTATACACGTGCCAAAAGAATAACATATATATACCCACGCACGGTCGCTGGAACTGAAAATTCTAGAATGTGTTTTTCCCATTTTTTTATGAATACTTACTTGTACTTACCCCCGACCCGTGAAGAGTCCCTGCCTGAAACACTGCAGCCTTCCATCTTCTACGATCCCGGCAACGCTTCACGATACCCATGGGCAAAAGTCCCAGCGTATTTTAAGCAGAGCTCCACGCCATTCAAGAATGCGCCAGCCACATTAATTTATCTGGCATAAAAGGTGCAACCATCCATATATTCACGGATAGTCAAGCAGCTATAAACGCCCTTAGCTCGCATACCATTGACTCCAAATCAGTCATATACTGCTTCAATACCCTACAAACACTCGGAATAAGAAACAAGACCAAATTATGGTGGGTTCCGGGTCATGTCGATGTAGAAGGTAACGAAAAGGCCGACGAACTGGCCAGAAAAAGTTCAGAAACACCTTTCATAGGTCCCGAACCTTTCTGCTGCACTCCTAGATCAGCAGCAATGGCAGCAATAAAAAGCTGGGAACATAGAAAATGTATCCATCTTTGGGAAAGCATCCCAGGTCTAAGACAGGCCAAACGAGCCATTCGGCCCTTCAATCAAAATGCCAGCAAATGTCTAAACCTAAGCAGGCATGATATCAAAAACTTAGTAGGTTACCTTACTGGTCACAATGGTTTAAGATATCATCTACACAAAATGAGAATAGCAGACTCTCCTGAGTTCCGACTCTGTTTTGAAGAGGATGAGTCAACTGAACACATTTTATGTGAATGTCCAGCCCTTAATGGAATTAGAAAGAAGATCTTTTTCAGGGAACAAATGAGCCCCGAGGACATAAAGAATTCTTCTACTGGTAAAATTGTCCGCTTTACACGGAAAGTGGAAATTCTACTAGATTAAATTTTTCTGGCCCATACGGTACAAAAGATCTTTTTAGATAGCATGTATTTGGTCTTGTTCTCATTTACTTTAATGCCGACAGATTTCGCCTGTTCTTCAATCGCCGTGAAAGCTTCTATCACGGTGCGCTGTGATCGACCGATGATATCAATGTCGTCAGCATAACCCAGCAACTGAACGGACCTGTTGAAGATAGTGCCTTCTGTATTAACACCTGTCCTGCGTACTATCTGCTCAAGTACGAGATTGAAGAAATCGCATGATATCGCGTCCCCTTACCGAGACCCGGTGCATGTTTGAAATAGTTCGGAGGAGCTACTTCCAAATTGCACGTTGCAGCGCGTGCTTTCCATTGGCACGCGACACATCTGAATCAGTTTTGCCGGGATTCCGAATTCGGCCATCGCCATATAGAGCTCCTGACGATATATACTATCATACGCGGCTTGGAAGTCGATGAATAGGTGGTGTGTTTCGACTTGAAATTCGTTGGTCTTTTCCAGGATTTGCCTCAGTGTGAAAATTTGGTCTATAGTCGATCTGGCCTGGCCGGAAGCCACACTGGTACCTGCCAGAAAGTGTGTTGCAAAACGGTTTAAGACGTTCACACAGTACCTTGGAATGGCTTCGTCAAAATCCTCGTTTATGAATACTAATGGATGTGTTTCAAGGAATAAATAAAATTTAGGGAAAATATTTAATTTAATTACTGTTAGTCAGTAATTTATTATAGCCTTTGAAAATTGAAAATTGTTTTCCTGGCGATTAATGCA